>JAYESA010000004.1:307457545-307778975 GCA_036927795.1 Iris macrosiphon
ATTTCAGGTAAAAACGGGGTCCAAATGTGGGCCGCTTTGCACCGAAAACGCGTCAGGGTCAAAGGTCTCCAAATCTGTCCAACTTAGTGTCAACAGGTCAGGAACGACGATACGAACCCAACGGAACTTCCAGAATTGGATTCCGATGAGCCGTTCTCAAAATCGCCAGTCGAGTGGAGCCTGTGGGGCCCACGACACGCAATTTTGTCAACGTTCTCATAATCGAACCAAACTTGGCTCACAGGACCAGCGTATTGCTACGAGTCCGATGGAGCAAGTTTCGTCTCGATCCGACGAGTGTACACTAAGTTACAGCGAAATACAGAAAAGTCGGATATGGGGCAGTGTCCGCGGATACGCGTTGATTCCGGTGTGCACGCACATCCGAATCAGCTTCTGCGAAATCTCGCACGTCCGTATCAACGATGCGCACGTATCGGTGAAGACCGCGTGCGACCAAGTCATCCCGTTTGGCGGGGCGTACTCAGTTCCAGGGTGAAATATGGCGTTGGTTTTCCTGTTTTTGGATCGCGGTTCGCGATCACCACAGGACGCGTTGCACCGAGCGGTTTGCACGGGCACCGAGGGGGTCATACAGGCTACGTGATGCAAAAGACGGAATCAAAAATGGGTAAACGAGCAGGGAGATACGCGTACCTGAACAGGGTTCGAGAAACCGAGTTTTCTCGTGTCCGACACGTGTCCGACACGTATCCGACACACGTGTCTTGGGTTAGGGTTTTGGGGTTCTGACGGAGCTGGGCGGCGTTGCGGTGGGGGAGGCCGGCCGGAGGCGGCGGCGCGGGCACGGCGGCTGGAGGCGTCGGTCCCTGGCTGCTGCTGCTGCTCGGCTAGGAAGAAGGAGGAGGGGAGGAAGGAGGAGGAGGAAAGGCCGGGCGAGGCGCTGGTGCGGTGGAGCTGGGAGGCGGGGCACGGCGGAGCTAGGGCGAGGGTCGCGGCGCTGGCGGCGGTCGGAGTCGGGTGGAGAGCCGGAGGCGGAGGAGGGGAGAATGGGCTCGGGTGAGGGTTTATATAGGAGAAATGGGGAGAGGGAGCGACGGCCGGCGAGGGGGAGGGGAAGAGGGTCCGGTGAGGGAGAGAAAGAGAGAGCGGCGCGGGGCAACGAACGGGCGGCGGGGAGGTCAGGGGTCGGGGCTCATGCGTTTGGGAGAGAAGGAGATTCGGGTCGGGTTTGGGCGGTCGGGTCGGGTTTGTGGAACCGACCCGATCCAAAACTAAGGCGGGTCGGGTCGGGTTAGTGGGTTGGATCTGGGTTGGACCCGAATCCGACCCGCTAAGAATTGGTTCAACGAACCCGGTCCGGTTTGGTTCAATTTGGTTTGGTTTATTAATATAAACCCGGTTTATTTTAGGTTTTAAATTGGTTTAATATTTTAATTAGCTTTTAGGGCTTTAAAAATCCATCCGGGGTCCAATAAATTCCCGAAAAATTATCCTATGTCTAGTTTTTCATTTTACACCATAAAATATTATTTTCATAATATTTTAATATTATTTATTATTATTTAAAAATCCTTTAATAATTAAAACACCTGAATTTAATTACAATAAAAATCCCAGAAAATTCCAGAAAATTGTGAAAAATCCAAATTTAAAAATTTTTGAAAATCAGGGGCTTTACAATCTACCCCCCTTAAGAGGATTGCGTCCTCGCAATCAAAGAATAACCGGTCAACAGAGATGACACGGTTGCAAATATTGTTCGAAGCACATCAAAATCAAGGAGAATCAAGGTTAAGAGTAACACCTAGGAGAAATTATTTTCCTAAGCATTAAAAGTTATGAAATTTCCCAAATGTGGGAAATCTAGAAAATTACAGTTTTAGAAAACCAGGTTATCTTTCAAAAACATATCAGTTTATCATTTATAAAACATTCTAAATTATAAGTTCAAAATTACTAGGTTAACACTAGGTTATCAATTATTAACAAGTTAAAGTTATCAGGTTAAGTCTGGGGTCACGAACCAGCAGGCACGAACTATAGAAATGCTAGAAACGGAACTATAAAAACTTACTCGCATTAGCTACGCCATGGTTCTGCGTGTCTCCCAAAGTTATCGCGAAAACTTGGCCGCGTCCTTGAGGTGGTGCTCTCTGCTGTTGCTGGGCTTGCTGGTAGGGTATTGCTTGAAGTGCCAAAGGTGGCCTTGGTTGATGTCCTCCTGGTGCTAGTAAAGATTGTTGGTTTGCCCTTGGTACTCCTTCTCTACGTTCAGGACAATCCCTCACTGCATGCTGTCTGGATCCGCAACCTAAGCACAGTCCGAATTTACGTCTACACTCCTTCTCAATATGGCCTATCTTGCCGCAGTAGTAACAAGTAGGAAGAGTCAGGGATTTGGATGCAGCTCCCTGTGGTGCTTGGTGCAGATGAGGTTTCTTGGCAGCTTCTCCATTCATTGCTCTAGCTGGTGCTGATGTGGAAGGCCTCTTCAGGTTGGATTCTCGTCTGATGACATGCTCCATACGTCGAGCTGCAGCAAGGACGTCCGTGTACGAAGTAGGTGCTACAGATCCGATCATTCTTTGTAGCTCGAATTTTAGTCCATCGAAGAACTTCTCAGCATTTTCTTCTTCTGTTGGGATCAAGGTAGGGGCAAAACGACTCAGACGAATGAACTCGGCGTTGTACTCTTCCACCGTCATAGTATCCTGAATGAGGCGATTAAACTTGTCCCTCAGTTCTGATCGAGCGATAGCCAGAATGTACATCTCTTGAAAGAGTCTGGAGAACTCTTCCCAAGTAACTCGGTCTGGTCCGAGTCGTCTCTCTTCAGATAGCCACCAGTGATGAGCATTGCCCGTCAATTGCATTCTGACAGCAGTCATCCAACGTTCCCTTGGTAGCTCAGCTGCTTCTAATTGATGTTGTATGTTGGTGAGCCACTCATGAACTTCTGTGGGCTCCTCCTTGCCTGAGAAGGTATGGGGCTTCAGTTGGCAGAAATCAGTGATAGAGCCCGTCGGTTGCCGTCTAGCTGGTAGGTTGGCCTGCTCCAGTGCATTTACTAGACTGTTCCTCAAGTAATCAGCTTCGCGATGCTGAGCCTCGTGTTGGACTTGTTGCTGAGCTTGCATCATTGCGTAAAACATCTGGAACATCTGCTGTCCGTCCATTGCTTGCCCTGGTGAAAAGACAGGCATCTGTGGAGTGAACTGTGGCGGAGGTGGAATGTCATCACGCCGAAATCTAGAAGCTTGCGGATCTGCTTGGCTGCTTCAGTGAGTAGAGGGATCTCCACTCAATAACGTCACTTCATCTTCTCCGTAGGTGACTTCAGCACCTATTGGTGTTCTTGCTGGAGTTCCGTCGTTTACTTGTGAATCCATTACTCTGCATCAAAATAAACTATAAGAGGCGTACAGGAATCAAGGCAAGATGCAAGTCAAAAATTAGTTCGAATACGATACAGATATCAAAAATGATTCAAGCAAGTGGATAAGATTCTAAAAACTTATCCTATTCTTATTGCAGGCCTGTTCGATCCCTAAGTTGAAACCGAACAATTTAGTCGTTGACCTGCATGGGCCACCACAAAAACCATGTCACGCCCCAGTCCCAAAATACCGAGGGACTGGACGCGTGATAATGGCCAGCAGCATGCACCGATGGACAAACCCAATTTAATGGATCCATCAGGGCATACTTAAGCTGTAATACAATAGTCAGGGTTTACTAATCTCATCCACAGAATAAAGATAGCAACATCAGCAAAAGAAATAAACAACAACATCCAGTTACAAGTAATTAAAAATTGGGGAACGACCCGATAATAAGTCTGTTTACACAAGTTCAATTAAACAGGAAAATAAAGAGTTTATTGGCCAAGTAGAACTGAGCATGGTGAAGCAGTTGTTCAGGAGAAGTCCTCAGCAATTACCTCATCCTCAGGTTCCGGTACTGCTCCAAGTAGGGCCCCTGTTTCGTACACCTCAGGATAGATCTCGTCTGCTAAATCTGGGGACATAATCCATTCCAGGTCCTCAGGGGACATAGCAAGGTACAGAAAACACAAGCCAAAATAATATAGTAAATAAAACAAATAGGGTAAATAAATATACCAACTAAGTGATAATGCAAGTGAGAGTTTTAGTCATACTCAGGCTGAAACTACTACAGGATCAGTGTCAAAGAAACCATAGCAGTATTTTCTCGAAGGGCCAGTACGGTATCGAAGCTCTGTGTCAGAGTCTAAGGCACTTCCATTAAGTTATTATATATATATATTCAGCCTTTTGTATGTTAGTTCTCTCCCCACCCAATAAAATCTTACGTCACAGTTCCATAATGTCTCATGTTCATGTCACGCAAGATTAAACTAATGCAATAAGTCATTTATTTAGGTCTAAGAAAATAATGTTCAAGTCATGAAATCTGTATCCTATACAGAACCACCTTGAATAGTCAGGAAGATTTTGTATCATGATTTGTGTCAGGTGTCCTGGGTATAATGTACTTGATAGGGCAAGTACAAGAAATATAAATGTCACGATATCCATCTCTAAGTGACGTTAAACAACCCCGCGTACGGTGTTGGCACCCGACTATAATCGGACGCTAAGCACATCACACGGCCCTAGGTTAAGCATGCACAAGTATATTTATATAGTCAAAGGAATAAATAACAAGAACTGCAAGTTTGGCAAGGTACACTTGCCTGAGTTTTCGGCTCTAATTGTTGCTCTGGCTTCAGCGGAGTTTGTAGGCAGTACTCCGGTTGCTGAAATAGACATCACCATCAGATCCAGAAAATATCAATCAGCTAGAAATGCCTGTCCTTGAGTCCAATTTGGAGACAAGGGCAAAAATGATATTCCAGGTCAAAACGGGGTCCAAATGTGGGCCGCTTTGCACCGAAAAACGTGTCAGGGTCAAAGGTCTCCAAATCTGTCCAACTTAGTGTCAACAGGTCAGGAACGATGATACGAACCCAACAGAACTTCCAGAATTGGATTCCGATGAGCCGTTCTCAAAATCGCCCGTCGAGTGGAGCCTGTGGGGCCCACGACACGCGATTTTGTCAACGTTCTCAGAATCGAACCAAACTTGGCTCACAGGACCAGCATATTGCTATGAGTCCGATGGCGCAAGTTTTGTCTCGATCCGACGAGTGTACACTAAGTTACAGCGAAATACAGAAAAGTCAGATACGGGACGGTGTCCGCGGATACGCGTTGATTCCGGTGTGCACGCACATCCGAATCAGCTTCTGCAAAATCCCGCATGTCCGTATCAACGACGCGCACGTATCGGTGAAGACCGCGTGCGACCAAGTCGTCCCGTTTGGCGGGGCGTACTCAGTTCCGTGGTGAAACAGGGCGTTGGTTTTTCTATTTTTAGATCGCGGTTCGCGATCACCACATGACGCGTTGCACCGAGCGGTTTGCACGGGCACCGAGGGGGTCATACAGGCTACGCGATGCAAAAGACAAAATCAAAAAGGGTTAAACGAGCAGGGAGATATGCGTACCTGAACAGGGTTCGAGAAACCGAGTTTTCTCGTATCTGACACGTGTCCGACACGTATCCGACACACGTGTCTACGGTTAGGGTTTTGGGGTTCTGACGGAGCTGGGCGGCGCTGCGGTGGGGGAGTCCAGCCGGAGGAGGCTGGGGCGGCGCCGGTGAGGCTGGACGGAGGCGGCGGCGCAGGCACGGCGGCCGGAGGCGTCGGTCCCTGGCTGCTGCTGCTGCTCGGCTAGGAAGAAGGAGGAGGGGAGGAAGGAGGAGGAGGAAGGGCCGGGCGAGGCGCTGGTGCGGTGGAGCTGGGAGGCGGGGCACGGCGGAGCTAGGGCGAGGGTCGCGGCGCTGGCGGCGGTCAGAGTCGGGTGTGTAGTGCCTCAAATCCCGATCCGACCGGGATGTGCACTATATAATTGGGCTTGTGGCTAGTCCATCAGAGTATGCTTAGATCTTTGGCATCTTATTGCCACAGACGAAATGCGATGATTATTTCCAACTCATGGAAAGGCCTCTATTGAAACGAGTCCAATAGTTTTCATGTTTGGTTGCTTGGTTTTCTTAATTGCCACTTTGGGATTTGATTTGGTGTTGCTTTCGAGTTGCTTGGTTTTCGCTGTTGGTTTTATTAATTGGAGCTTGAATTTTAGGGAGTTCGGGAAGGAAGGATAGGCAAGAATTCTAACTCGGTGCTCGTGCTGTTGCAGGTCCGCATAACTGACGTTTGATCGTCGCTAGGCAGGATTCCTTGTTTCAGCAACTTTTCCCTTAACCAGTGAGTGGTTTGGTCCCTTCTTTCCTACTTCTTCACGCCAACATCTCTAATGTTTCAAACGTTCACTCGATGATGCTCGGTTGGACGCCTAGGAAATGCTTAGCCACAATGCATGCCAGCCACTAAGAAAGGAACATGGGAATTTGTAAACCCCCTGAATTTTCATAATTTTTAAATTTAGATTTTTCACAATTTTCTGGAATTTTTTGGGATTTTTCTGTAATTAAAATCAGGGTTTTAATCATTAAATAATTTTTATTTGATAATAAATTATATTAAAATATTATGGAATTAATATTTTTGGGTGTAAAATGAAAAACTGGACTTAGGGTAATTTTTCTGGAATTTATTGGGCCCCGGACCTATTTTTAAACACCTAAAAATAATTATTTAATTAATTAATGATATAATTATTTATTTATTTATTTTTAATAAATAAAACCCAAACCCTAAGCCCACCAGAGCCCGGCCCGGCCCTTTGGGCCCAAACCCGGCCCAGCACCCGGCCTAGCGGGTCGGGCGGGTCGGCCAGACTCGCACCCGCCCGCGAACCCGACCCGGTCCCCATCCCCTTCCCCACGATCTGGACGACCGCGTCCCCCGCGCCACCGCCCGGGTCCTCCGCCGCCTCCGCCGGAGCGACCCACGACCCCCTCGGCGCCGCCTAACCCGGCCACGACCGCCCCAGCCTCCCCTATATAAATCCCCTATTCCCCTTCTTCCTCCTCCCTCAACTTTCCCCTAGCCCTAACCCTAACGCCGGCTCCCCTAGCTCCGGCGGCCCTCACCTCGACCCGCCGTCCTCCTCCCTCAGCTGCCAGCGCCCGGAACCCGCCGTCCAGCCTCCCCTCCTCCTTCCTAGAGCCCTCCTCCTCCTCCCTCTTCTCCCAGCAGCCCGCCCGGAATCCTCCGCCCGCCTCCGCCTCCGGTGACCACTGCCGGCACCGCCCACGCCCGAGCCCGGCGACGCCACCCGCAGCCACCCAGTCTCCCTCCGGCCACCGCGGTTCCAACACAGGCCTGAAGCCCTAGGCCGGACACGCGGACACGGACTCGTCCAGGACACAGGACACGTGTAGGACACTGAAAACCCCAGTTTCGAGGAGCCAGTTCAGGTACTCGTATCTCGCACCTCGTATCTCCGATTTTGATTCCGTAAATTGCGTTACGAAGCCTGTATGACCCTCTCGGTGCCCGGACAAACCGCTCGGGGCATCGCGTCCTGTGGTGATTGCACACCGCGATCCAAAAACATGAAAAACAACGACCCAATTTACCCCGGAACTGGGTACGCCCCGCCAACCGGATGACTTGGTCGCGCGCGGTCTTCACAGATACGTGCGCGTCGTTGATACGGACGTGCGGGATTTCACAGAAGTCGATTCGGGTGTGCGTGCACACCGAGATCAACACGTATCCGCGGACATCGTCCCGTATCCGACTTTTCTGAATTGTTACCTAACTTTGTGTACACACGTCGGATTGAAACGAAACTTGCGCCATCGGACTCGTAGCGATACGATGGTCCTGTGACCCAAGTTTGGTTCGATTCTGAGAACGTTGACGAAATCGCGTGTCGTGGGCCCCACAGGCCCCGCTCGACGGGCAATTTTGTGATCGGCTCATCGGAATCCAATTCTGGAAGTTCCATTGGGTTCGTATCATCGTTCCTGACCTGTTGACACTAAGTTTGGTGAATTTGGAGATCTTTGACCCTGACATGTTTTTCGGTGCAAAGCGGGCCCACATGTGGACCCCGTTTTGACCCAAAATTGCCATTTTTGCCCTTGTCTCCAAATTGGACTCAAGGACAGGCGTTTCTAGATGATTGATATTTTCTGGATCTAATGGTGATGTTTGTTTCAGCAATCGGAGTACTGCCTGCAAATCCCGCTGAAGTAAGAGCAGCAATTGGAACCAGAACCGCAGGCAAGTGTACATCGCCAAAACTTGCAGTCTTTGCTAAATATGCCTTGGCTTAGTTATACATCAGAGGGCAAGTATACCTTGCCAACTTGACAGTCTTGTTGTATATTTCCTTGTTTTACTTATAACTGTTGTACATGCTCAACCCTAGGGCCGTGTGACGTACTTAGTGTCCGATCATAGTCGGGTGCCAACCCCGTACGCGGAGTTGTGTAACGTCACATAGACATGAATATCGAGACCCTATGTATTCTCGTACTTGTCTTATCAAGTACATCAGGACCCAGGACACTTGACACTATTCATGAGACAGGATATTCCCGAGACATTCGTGGTGATTCTGTATAGGATACAGGACTTGACATAGACATTATATTCATAGATATTATATGACTTGCGGCATTAGTATTGATCCTGCGTGTCATGGACATGAGACATGTGATTATATTGGGTGGGGAGAGACACACAGGCTATAGGCTGATATATATATATATATTTATTCTGGCGAGGCCTCAGACTCTATATTAGAGCTAGGCACTCTATTAGTGATATATTTATTGTGAGGCCTCAGACTCTATATCAGAGCTAGGCACTCTATTAGTTATTACTGCTACCCGGCTCCCCTACACAGAGCTTGTAGTGGTCTCAGCCTGAGTTCTAGTGATGCTCTCAACTTGTATTTATCACTTAGCTGGTTACATAGTTTACCCTGCTATTTTATTTTATTTCTGTACTGTATTTATTTTGGCTTGTATTATCTGTACCTTGTTATGTCCCCTGAGGACCTGGAATGGACTATGTCCCCAGGTATAGCCGAAGAGATCAATCCAGAGATACACCGTACAGGAGCACTTCCAGGAGCTGTACCAGGACCTGAGGACGAGCTCGCACCAGAGGACTTCTCCTGAGCAGTGGTTATATATAGTCAGTTATTTATGTTTTGTTTCTATTTCCAGTTCCTTTATTTCACGTCTATTTGCATTTGATGTAACAGACTTGTGCTCGGATTGTTCACCGAGACACTTTTATTGAGATTTGATAGTTATTTCTATTTGCATTACTCTGGCATTTAATCTGTGATTATCTGTTGTGGATGAGATTAGATTAGTCTGTGACCTATATCATTGGTTCTATTTACTGTTAGACTACAGCTTAAGCATGCCCTGATGGATCCATTAAATTGGGTTGTCCATCGGTGCGTGCTGCTGGCCATTGCCACGTGTCCAGTCCCTCGGCATTTTGGGACTGGGGCGTGACATAGTTTTTGTGGTGGCCCATGCAGGTCAACGACTAAATTGTTTGGTTTCAACTTTGGGACCGAACAGGCCTGCAATAAGAATATGATAAGTTTTAGGATCTCATCCACTTGCTTGAATCGTTCTTGATCTCTATATCGGCTTCAAAATTTACTTGCATCCTGCCTTGATTCCTGTGCGCCTCTTATTGTTTATTTTTAATGCAGGGCAATGGATTCACTAGCAGGCGACGAGACTCCCGCAGGAACACCACCAGCTACAGGTGTCACCTATGACGAGAAGTGACCCCAGTCGGTGGAGTTCCATCAACTCAACAGAGCCAGCATACAGGTCAACCTACCTCCAGATTCCGGCGTGATGACATCCCACCTCCGTCGCAGTTGGTCCCACCAATGCTCGTACTCCCACCAGGATAGCCGATTGACGGGCAACAGATATTCCAAATGATCTACGCGATGATACAAGCTCAGCAACAAGTCCAACACAAGGCTCAGCGTCGTGAGGCTGATTTCTTGAGGAGCAGCATCGTAACTGCACTGGAGCAGGCCAACCTACCAGCTCGACGGCCATCGACGGGCTCTATCACTGACTTCCGCCAACTGAAGCCCCATACTTTTTCTGGCAAGGAAGAGCCCACAGAAGTTCATGAATGGCTCACCAACATTCGGCATCAACTAGAAGCAGCTGAGCTTCCATGGGAACGTTGGATGACTGCCGTCAGAATGCAATTGACAGATAATGCTCATCACTGGTGGCTATCTGAGGAGACACGGCTCGGACCAGACCGAGTTACTTGGGAGGAGTTCTCCAGACTCTTCCAGGAGATGTACATTCCAGCCATCGCTCGATCAGAACTTCGGGACAAGTTCAATTGCCTCACTCAGGATACTATGACGGTGAAAGAGTACAACGCTGAGTTCATTCATCTAAGTCGCTTCGCCCCAACCCTGATCCCGACAGAAGAAGAGAAGGCTGAGAAGTTCTTCGACGGACTGAACATTGAGCTACAGAAGATGATCGGATCCGTTGCACCTACTTCTTACTCGGACGTCCTCGCTGCAGCCCGACGCATGGAACGCGTCGTCAGGAGGGAGGCTAACCTGAAGTGGCCTTTCACATCCGCACTAACCAGAGCAGCACAAGAGGAGTCTGCAAAGCGTCAACAGATAAATCCACCCCTGAGAGCAGCACCAGGAGTCTCATTCCTTCCTACTTGTTACTACTGTGGCAAGATAGGCCATATTGAAAGAGAATGCAGACGCAAGCTAGGAACGTGCTTAATTTGCGGATCCAGATACCACTTAGCCAGAAATTGTATAGCATATCAAGGGGAAACACTGATGATGCATCAAGAAGCTTTACCAGTGCCGAGGCCAGCCTGTCCAACAATGGGAGCACCGCAAACGGGAGTTGAGAGAGTCGTACCACCAGCTCCAGGAGGATATCAGCCGAGGCCACCTTTGATACCACAAGCAGCACTCTTCCAGCAGGCTCAGCAGCAACAGAGGAATCGACTGCAAGAACACGAGTAAGCCCTGACGATGACAGTGGAGAACGCGCAGACTCGTGGAGTAGCTAATGCGCGAAAGTGATTCGTAGTTATCCGTTTCTAGTCTTGTTTTAGCTCGTGTCCGTTGGTTTGTGACCTCAGCCCCAACCTAGTAATTTACAACTTGTTAATAATAACCTAGTTTTCTAAAGTTGTAGTTCTTTTACTTTAACTAGATTTTCTCTAGAAAGTGGATAACTTCCATTTTAGGGAAACGGTATTTCCCTAAGTATCTTGTGATGTGTTTCGAACGATACTTGCAACTGTGTCATCTCTGTTGACCGGTTATTTTTTGATTGCGAGGACGCAATCCTCTTAAGGGGGGTAGATTGTAAACCCCCTGATTTTTTATAATTTTTAAATTTGGATTTTTCACAATTTTTTGGAATTTTCTGGGATTTTTCTGTAATTAAAATCAGGGTCTTAATCATTAAATAATTTTTATTTGATAATAAATTATATTAAAATATTATGGAAATAATATTTTTGGGTGTAAAATGAAAAACTGGACTTAGGGTAATTTTTCTGGAATTTATTGGGCCCCGGACCTATTTTTAAACACCTAAAAATAATTATTTAATTAATTAATGATTTAATTATTTATTTATTTTTAATAAATAAAACCCAAACCCTAAGCCCACCAGAGCCCGGCCCGACCCATTGGGCCCAAACCCGGCACAGCCCCCGGCCTAGCGGGTCGGGCGGGTCGGGCGGGTCGGCCAGACCCGCACCCGCCCGCGAACCCGACCGGGTCCCCATCCCCTTCCCCACGATCTGGACGACCGCGTCCCCCGCGCCACCGCCCAGGTCCTCCGCCGCCTCCGCCAGAGCGACCCACGACCCCCTCGGCGCCGCCTAACCCGGCCACGACCGCCCCAGCCTCGCCTATATAAATCCCCTACTCTCCTTCTTCCTCCTCCCTCAACTTTCCCCTAGCCCTAACCCTAACGCCGGCTCCCCTAGCTCCGGCGGCCCTCACCTCGACCCGCCGTCCTCCACCCTCAGCCGCCAGCGCCCGGAACCCGCCGTCCAGCCTCCCCTCCTCCTTCCCAGAGCCCTCCTCCTCCTCCTCCCTCTTCTCCCAGCAGCCCGCCCGGAATCCTCCGCCCGCCTCCGTCTCCGGTAACCACTGCCGGCACCACCCGCGCTCGAGCCCAGCGATGCCACCCGCAGCCACCCAGTCTCCCTCCGGCCACCGCGGTTCCAGCACAGGCCTGAAGCCCTAGGCCGGACACGCGGACACGGACTCGTCCAGGACACAGGACACGTGTCGGACACTGAAAACCCCAGTTTCGAGGAGCCAGTTCAGGTACTCGTATCTCCGATTTCGATTCCGTAAATTGCGTTGCGAAGCCTGTATGACCCTCTGGATGTCCGGATAAACCGCTCGGGGCATCGCGTCCTGTGGTGATTGCACACCGCGATCCAAAAACAGGAAAAACAACGACCCGATTCACCCCGGAACTGGGTATGTCCAACCAAACGGGATGACTTGGTCACGCACGGTCTTCACAGATACGTGCGCGTCGTTGATACGGACGTGCGGGATTTTGCAGAAGTCGATTCGGGTGTGCGTGCACACCGGGATCAACGCGTATCCGCGGACATCGTCCCGTATCCGACTTTTCTGAATTGCGACCTAACTTTGTGTACACACGTCAGATTGAAACAAAACTTACGCCATCGGACTCGTAGCGATACGCTGGTCCTGTGACCCAAGTTTGGTTCGATTCTGAGAACGTTGACGAAATCGCGTGTCGTGGGCCCCACAGGCCCCGCTCGACGGGCGATTTTGTGATCGGCTCATCGGAATCCAATTCTGGAAGTTCCGTTGGGTTCGTATCATCGTTCCTGGCCTGTTGACATTAAGTTTGGTGAATTTGGAGACCTTTGACCCTGACACGTTTTTCGGTGCAAAGCGGGCCTACATGTGGACCCCGTTTTGACCCGAAATTGCCATTTTTGCCCTTATCTCCAAATTGGACTCAAGGACAGGTGTTTCTAGCTGATTGATATTTTCTGGATCTGATGGTGATGTTTGTTTCAGCAACCGGAGTACTGCCTGCAAATCCCGCTGAAGTCAGAGCAGCAATTGGAACCAGAACCGCAGGCAAGTGTACCTCGCCAAAACTTGCAGTCTTTGCTATATATGCCTTGGCTTAGTTATACATCAGAGGGCAAGTATACCTTGCCAACTTGACAGTCTTGTTGCATATTTCCTTGTTTTACTTATAACTGTTGTACATGCTCAACCCTAGGGCCGTGAGACGTACTTAGTGTCCGATCATAGTCGGGTGCCAACCCCGTACGCGGAGTTGTGTAACGTCACATAGACATGGATATCGAGATCCTATGTATTCTCGTACTTGTCTTATCAAGTACATCAGGACCCAGGACACTTGACACTATTCATGAGACAGGATATTCCCGAGACATTCGTGGTGATTCTGTATAGGATACAGGACTTGACATAGACATTATATTCATAGACATTATATGACTTGCTGTATTAGTATTGATCCTGCGTGTCATGGATATGAGATGTGTGATTACATTGGGTGGGGAGAGACACACAGGCTACAGGCTGATATATATATATATATTTATTTATTCTGGCGAGGCCTCAGACTCTATATTAGAGCTAGGCACTCTATTAGTGATATATTTATTGTGAGGCCTCAGACTCTATATCAGAGCTAGACACTCTATTAGTTATTACTACTACCGGCTCCCCTATACAGAGCTTGTAGTGGTCTCAGCCTGAGTTCTAGTAATGCTCTCAACTTGCATTTATTTCTTAGCTGGTTACATAGTTTACCCTGCTGTTTCATTTCATTTCTGCACTGCATTTATTTTGGCTTGTATTATCTGTACCTTGTTATGTCCCCTGAGGACCTGGAATGGACTATGTCCCCAGGTATAGCCGAAGAGATCAATCCAGAGATACACCGTACAGGAGCACTTCCAGGAGCTGTACCAGGACCTGAGGACTAGCTCGCACCAGAGGACTTCTCCTGAGCAGTGGCTGTATATAGTCAGTTATTTCTGTTTTGTTCCTATTTCCAGTTCCTTTATTTCACGTCTATTTGCATTTGATGTAACAGACTTGTGCTCGGATTGTTCACCGAGACACTTTTATTGAGATTTGATAGTTATTTCTATTTGCATTACTCTGGCATTTAATGTGTGATTATCTGTTGTGGATGAGATTAGATTAGTCTGTGACCTGTATCATTGGTTCTATTTACTGTTAGACTACAGCTTAAGCATGCCCTGATGGATCCATTAAATTGGGTTGTCCATCGGTGCGTGGTGCTGGCCATTGCCACGTGTCCAGTCCCTCGGCATTTTGGGACTGGGGCGTGACAGAATTGTAGACTAATTTTACTATATGCTTGCACACCTTATAACTTTAGTTGGTTGGAATAGGAATTTGGTTGTTGGTTACGGCCTGGTGCCTCGGATAGAGTTTGGACCCATGGGATATCAAAATCGGAACACCGCATTGAGAAAATATGAACTGTTGCATAAGATATATATTGCTGCTTTACTTCATCTGTTTAATTCGATGCATTGTGTGAGATATAAAATGTTCATGCATTTGCATGGTCTGGGACAACTTGTGCACCAGGTTTATCATTTCCTCGAAACGGCTTTCCGGGGCACTGGAACCGTATCAATCCGGAGGGAAATATTGATTCGTACTCGTCACGATGCATTGCGGGACCTCCAGCGGGGCTTGCTACCCGGGCTGATAGGGCGCATCGTTAATGCTTGGAATAAGTCCCTAAGGTCTCGATCACACCAATGACCACATAGAATAGAACACATACTAATTTATTGTCTTATGCAGATGGTAAGTATACTTGTGTTTCGTTGCAGGAAAGGCGTGCATCGGTTGAGTAAGCAATCGATGCACTGGTTGGATTTAATGCTATTTTCATTTCTATCAAAACATGCAACTGATATGAATTGAATTCACTTGCTTCTTTATAGAAGTCATCTTAATGCATTCTCGCCCCTAATAAGCTAGTGTCGATTTAGTCGAGTGGGTTCATCCCGCTCACCAGTACAAGTTGAGTACTGACCCACGTTGTGGGCAACTATTTCAGGCACTCAGACGGTGCAACGCTAGTGGATAGACGAAGAGGCGTTAGGAGCACCTCTATTTTGAAGTATAGTTGAAGTCAGATCATTTTGGAGGCTTGGACTTTCAACCTATACAAGGGCGTAATGTATGGGCGACGGGGACTATCTGATGGAGCGCGCCCTGCATTTTGAGTTATCTTTTCTAATGTAATTCAAGTAGCCGAGAAGGCGCATCAATGTAGACTCTATGTAAATTACTCTGAATTATCAATGAAAAAGCATATTTCTTCCTGCACTTGTGTTCAATTATCTGTGAATGTATTTTCTAAATTATGTTTCAAAGTGGGTTCCTATAACTGCAAGTTCTTGCCTTGTACGAGCGCAACTCCAGGCTCGTACGGCATCACGCCCCAGCGAAGACGAATCGGTTCCGTGAAGGATCCAGCGAGGACGATTGACCCTTTCGGGATCGGGGCATGACATATTGGTATCAAAGCTTAGGCTTTACATCCTTGGGATTTCAAAAGATTATAAAGGAGTTTGATGCGCCTCTCGGTTGAGTTGCATTCGGCGTCCGCTGCATGAGATGAGTCGCCTATACAATGAGCCTATAGATACAAAAATCTATCGTTTTTGAGGTGTTAACAAGCTACTCTCTTTTGTAGCAATGGCTAAGAAAAATACTGCCGCTGCAAGCAGTGCTCAGCCCGTCCAGAACGATTCGGCAAGTTCTGGAGAATCCGGAGGAGCGGGTTTAATGGATATGTCCGAACGGCTTATGCATCTCATGGAGGTGCAGCAACAACAAGCCATCTCTCAACAGGCACAGTTTGCTGCTCAACAAAAGCAGATGGATACCATGATGCAACTGATTGCATCCTTGGTACCCAACAACGGGGGAGCTACAGTGACGCCTGCTACACCACCGGCTGTGGCGGTAGAGGATGAGTCCGAAGAAACACAACATCCAGCAAGGAACACCTGCCGTGCCGCAGAGTTCACAAAAATGCATCCACCAACGTTCAACGGATGAGCAGAACCGGACGTGGTGATGGGATGGATTGCAAAGCTGGAGGGACTCTTTAATCTGGTTGGCATTAGGGGATCCAAAAGAGTGGCCTGTGCATCAGTTCAACTGGAGCTGCGTGCGCATGATTGGTGGGAAGCCACTAAGCAAGGGATCTATGATGCCAATCCCAACTGCAAAATCACCTGGAAAATGTTCAAATCCGCCTTCATTGAACAATTTATTCCCCGGGCCGTGCGGCAACAAAAAGAAGACGACTTCAGCAATCTGGTGCAAGAAAGTATGTCTGTCGACGATTATGACTCGGCGTTCGCTAAACTGGCTAAGTTTGCTGGGCACTTCTTGCCTAACCAGCAGGCGTGGTGCTACCGCTTTCAGAAGGGTTTGAATGACGATTTGCGTAGGGACGTCATCAACCAGAAGTGTCGGACATACAGGGAATGTTATGAAGCTGCCCTGAACAGCGAGCGGATCTTTGGGCGCTATCCACCAAAGGCCGATGTGCAAACCTCCCGTACCAACAATAATAAGCGACCTCAGGAAATGGGAGGGTCTGGAGCACAAAAGCGTCCGCACACATCTGAGAATAGGGGTCCGTTCCGTGCACCATACTGCAATAGGTGCGGCAAGTTAGGGCATCAGGAATGCCGAGTTACTGGATGTTTTAAATGTGGTCGTCTGGACCACAAGTATTTCAACTGCCGTGAGCCAAAACCGAATCAGAACAATGGGAATCATAACAATGGGAATCAGCACCACGGGAATCAGAACCACAGGAATCACAACAGGGGGCCTCCAGCAAGTGATGCCAATGCGGTGGCGTTGAACACACGACGCCAGGGTGCTCAAGGATGAGTCTATGCACTGACTCGGGATGAGGCATCCGTCTCTGAAACTATCGTGACAGGTACATTACTTTTCAGAGATTTGCCCGCTAGAGTCTTATTCGATTCAGGTGCTACGCATAGTTTCATATCTGCTGATTTTACTATTGAGCATAAATTAGCTTCTACTCCCTTAAATATGAATCTTTGCGTGAGCACACCTTCGAGAGTCGACATGTCCGCCCATGCGATCTGTAAGGATGGTTATATTTGCATCGGAGGCAGGAAGCTTTCCTTAGATGTCATTGTATTAGACATTAAGGATTACGATATTATTCTCGGGATGGATTGGTTGGGTGCTTGTCATGCAACAATTGAGTGCGCGGAGAAGCGAGTCGTATTCCGTCTACCCGGCGAGGCAGACTTTTACTATTCGTGCAGCGCTGCACCAAAGACGGCAATGATGATATCAGCAATTTCGGCTAGGCGTATGCTGCATTCGGGTTGTGAAGGGTACTTAGCTTCAGTTCGAGACACCCGGCAGGAAAGTGCAAATGCAGCTCAGGCTGATGTTATAGCAGATTTCCTCGACGTGTTCCCGGACGAGCTGCCTGGAATGCCTCCTGATCGTGAGATCGAATTCAGCATCGACACATTTCCGGATGCGTGACCGATATCGAAGGCACCTTATCGAATGGCCCCAGCAGAGCTGAAGGAACTTAAGATTCAGTTACAAGATCTGTTGGACCGAGGATACATTCGTCCAAGCGTTTCTCCGTGGGGCGCTCCGGTGGTGTTCGTGAAGAAAAAGGATGGATCCATGCGGCTATGTATTGACTACCGAGAACTAAATAAGGCGACCGTGCGGAACCAGTACCCATTGCCAAGGATAGATGACTTGTTTGATCAGCTGCAAGGTGCAACAGTTTTTTCTAAAATTGATCTCAGGTCAGGATATCACCAGTTGAAAATCAAACCAGATGATGTTCAAAAATCTGCATTCAGGACCCGATACGGACACTACGAATTTCTTGTGATATCGTTCGGCTTGACGAACGCCCCTGTAGCTTTCATGGATCTGATGAACCGCGTATTTCGGCCGTACGTAGACAAGTTTGTGGTCGTGTTCATCGACGACATTCTAATATATTCCAAGAACGAGGCGGAACACAAGGAACACCTAAAGATCGTGCTGCAGACATTACGAGAGCATCAGTTGTTCGCTAAGCTCAGCAAGTGTGAGTTCTGCTTGAACAGCGTGGCATTCCTGGGTCATGTTGTCTCGGCAGAAGGCATCGCCGTAGACCCGAAGAAAATAGAGGCGGTGGTGGATTGGAAGCAACCTACACCAGCCAGCGAAGTTCGAAGCTTTCTGGGCCTAGCGGGATACTACTGTAGGTTCGTGAAGGATTTTTCTAAACTGGCCTCGCCTTTGACTCGCCTCACTCAAAAAGGGATTGTATACAATTGGAGTGATGACTGCGAAACCAGCTTTCGAGAACTTAAGCAGCGTCTTGTTTCAGCTCCGATCCATGCTCTTCCAGATGGGGTAGAGGAGTTTCAGATATACAGTGATGCATCAGGAATCGGTTTGGGATGTGTGCTCATGTAGAGGGATAAGGTAATATCGTACGCCTCCAGGCAACTGAAGCCGCACGAGAAGAACTATCCGACGCACGACTTAGAATTGGCGGCAATTATATTTGCACTGAAGTTGTGGAGGCATTATCTTTATGGTGTTGCTTTCAAAATCTTCACAGATCATAAGAGCCTCAAGTATCTATTCACACAACGAGAACTGAACCTCCGACAGCGGCATTGGCTAGAACTGATTAAAGACTACGATCTGACGATCGCTTATACACCGGGCAAGGAAAACGTCGTTGTTGATGCT
Source organism: Iris macrosiphon (assembly GCA_036927795.1). NCBI lineage: Eukaryota > Viridiplantae > Streptophyta > Magnoliopsida > Asparagales > Iridaceae > Iris > Iris macrosiphon. The sequence continues at coordinate 307,476,370 of JAYESA010000004.1, forward strand.
CTGAGTCGGAAGCACGTGGGCTCGTTATCCATAAACAACCATTTACTTTGATATCTTGAGGCGATGGGCATCAAACTTCGGGTTCAGCATCAAGGAGTGCAGTTGGCATCACTCCATCTTGAACCGAGTTTGCGTGATAGAATCAAATCAGCTCAGGAGGGCGATCAGTTCCTAGCGAAGGTACGCGGACTGATTTCGGCGGGAAAGACGTCTGACTTTGTGGCAGGCGAAGATGGGACCTTACAAATGAAAGGAAGGTTATGTGTTCCTAACGACCCAGAACTTCGAAGGGAAATTATGGCGGAAGCACACTATGCGAAGTATTCCTTGCATCCGGGGAGCACTAAGATGTACATGGACTTACGCAGAACCTTCTGGTGGCAAGGTATGAAGCGGGATGTGGCGACCTTTGTGTCACAGTGCATGGCCTGTCAACAGGTGAAAGCTGAACATCAGAGGCCCGGCGGGGAGCTGCAGAACCTCGCTATTCCTGAGTGGAAATGGGACAACATCACTATGAATTTCATTATGGGATTTCCGAAGACGCCACGGGGGCATGATGCGATTTGGGTCATAGTTGATCGTTTGACCAAATCAGCCCACTTTCTTCCTATAAAAGTTACTTGGAGCGTCGATCGGTTAGCACAGATTTACATAGACGAGATTGTTCGATTACACGGAGTACCTGCCTCAATCGTCTCTGACCGTGACGGACGCTTCTTATCTCGTTTTTGGACAAGCCTACAGTCTGCTTTGGGAACCAAGCTACAGTTCAGTACTGCATACCACCCCCAGACTGATGGCCAGACAGAAAGGACAAATCAGATACTTGAAGATATGTTACGGCTGTGTGCAATCGATTTGAAGACTAGTTGGGACACGCATCTCATGTTGGCGGAGTTTGCGTACAACAACAGCTACCAATCGAGCATCCAGATGGCACCGTACGAAGCACTTTTTGGGCGCAAGTGTCGATCTCCAATTTGTTGGGACAAAGTCGGCGAGCGGCAAGTACTCGGGCCAGAGCTGGCAGAGCAGGCAGTTGAGAAAGTTCGCTTGATTCGGAAAAGACTCAGCACGGCGCAGAGCCGACAGAAAAGTTATGCCGATGCTCATCGTAGACCTTTGGAGTTCGTGGTCGGGGATCATGTATTCTTAAAAGTGACGCCGATGCGTGGGGTGATGCGTTTCGGCGTGAAGGGCAAACTGAGTCCCAGGTTTGTCGGCCCCTTCGAGATACTGGAACGAGTGGCAGCTGTGGCATACAGGATTGCACTATCTCCCGTCTTGGCTAAAGTGCATGACGTATTCCATGTTTCTCAACTTCGAAAGTATGTGCATGACCCGAGTCATGTGGTTAGCTTCGAACAATTGGAACTGCGCACAGATTTATCATACTCAGAGGAGCCGGTACAGATTCTGGATCGTAAGGAAAAAGTACTTCGCAACCGTAGATGTCCTTGGTTCGCGTGCTGTGGCGGAACCATTCAGTTGGAGAATCAACTTGGGAGATGGAATCGGAGATGAAGGAGAAATATCCTTCGTTGTTCATTCAGTCGGAGGTAGGGCCTTGTTCTTAAGTTTCGGGACGAAACTTTTTCTTAGTGGTGTATTATGTAGTGCCTCAAATCCCGATTCGACCGGGATGTGCACTATATAATTGGGCTTGTGGCTAGTCCATCAGAGTATGCTTAGATCTTCGGCATCTTATTGCCACGGACGAAATACGATGATCCTTTCCAACTCATGGAAAGGCCTCTATTGAAACGAGTCCAATAGTTTTCGTGTTTTGTTGTTTGGTTTTCTTGATTGCCGCTTTGGTATTTGATTTGGTGTTGCTTTCGAGTTGCTTGGTTTTCGCTGTTGGTTTTATTGATTGGAGCTTGAATTTTGGGGAGTTCGGGAAGGAAGGATAGGCAAGAATTCTAACTCGGTGCTCGTGCTGTTGCAGGTCCGCGTAACTGACGTTTGATCGTCGCTAGGCGGGATTCCTTGTTTCAGCAACTTTTCCCTTAACCAGTGAGTGGTTTGGTCCCTTCTTTCCTACTTCTTTACGCCAACATCTCTAATGTTTCAAATGTTCACTCGATGATGCCCGGTTGGACGCCTAGGAAATGCTTAGCCACAATGCATGCCAACCACTAAGAAAGGAACATGGGAATTGTAGACTAATTTTACTATATGCTTGCACACCTTATAACTTGAGTTGGTTGGAATGGGAATTTGGTTGTTGGTTACGGCCTGGTGCCTCGGATAGAGTTTGGACCCATGGGATATCAAAATCGGAACACCGCATTGAGAAAATATGAACTGTTGTATAAGATATATATTGCTGCTTTACTTCATCTGTTTAATTCGATGCATTGTGTGAGATATAAAAAGTTCATGCATTTGCATGGACTGGGACAACTTGTGCACAAGGTTTATCATTTCCTCGAAACGGCTTTCCGGGGCACTGGAACCGTATCGATCCGGAGGGAAATATTGATTCGTGCTCGTCACGATGCATTGCAGGACCTCCAGCGGGGCTTGCTACCCGGGCTGATAGGGCGCGCCGTTAATGCTTGGAATAAGTCCCTAAGGTGTCGATCACACCAATGACCGCATAGAATAGAACACATACTAATTTATTGTCTTATGCAGATGGTAAGTATACTTGTATTTCGTTGCAGGGAAGGCGTGCATCGGTTGAGTAAGCAATCGATGCACTGGTTGGATTTAATGCTATTTTCATTTCTATCAAAACATGCAACTGATATGAATTAAATTCACTTGCTTCTTTATAGAAGTCATCTTAATACATGCTCGCCCCTAATAAGCTAGTGTCGATTTAGTCGAGTGGGTTCATCCCGCTCACCAGTACAAGTTGAGTACTGACCCACGTTGTGGGCAACTATTTCAGGCACTCAGACGGTGCAACGCTAGTGGATAGACGAAGAGGCGTTAGGAGCACCTCTATTTTGAAGTATAGTTGAAGTCAGATCATTTTGGAGGCTTGGACTTTCAACCTATACAAGGGCGTAATGTATGGACGACGGGGACTATCTGATGGAGCGCGCCCTACATTTTGAGTTATCTTTTCTAATATAATTCAAGTAGCCGAGAAGGCGCATCAATGTAGACTCTATGTAAATTACTCTGAATTATCAATGAAAAAGCATATTTCTTCCTGCACTTGTGTTCAATTATCTGTGAATGTGTTTTCTAAATTGTGTTTCAAAGTGGGTTCCTATAACTGCAAGTTCTTGCCTTGTACGAGCGCAACTCCAGGCTCGTACGGCATCACGTCCTAGCGAGGACGAATCGGTTCCGTGAAGGATCCAGCGAGGATGATTGACCCTTTCGGGATTGGGGCGTGACAGGGTGGAGAGCCGGAGGCGGAGGAGGGGAGAATGGGCTCGAGTGAGGGTTTATATAGGAGAGATGGGAGAGGGAGCGACGGCCGGCGAGGGGGGGGGGAAAGAGGGTCCGGTGAGGGAGAGGAAGAGAGAGCGGCGCGGGGCAGCGAACGGGCGGCGACGACGGCCGTTTTCGACTGCGGGGAGGTCAGGGGTCGGGGCTCATGCGTTTGGGAGAGAAGGAGATTCGGGTCGGGTTTGGGCGGTCGGGTCGGGTTTGTGGATCCGACCCGATCCAAAACTAAGGCGGGTCGGGTCGGGTTAGTGGGTTGGATCTGGGTTGGACCCGGATCCGACCCGCTAAGAATTGGTTCAACGAACCCGGTCCAGTTTGGTTCAATTTGGTTTGGTTTATTAATATAAAATTGGTTTATTTTAGGTTTTAAATTGGTTTAATATTTTAATTAGCTTTTAGGGCTTTAAAAATCCATCCGGGGTCCAATAAATTCTCAAAAAATTACCCTATGTCTAGTTTTTCATTTTACACCATAAAATATTATTTTCATAATATTTTAATATTATTTATTATCATTTAAAAATCCTTTAATAATTAAAACACCTGAATTTAATTACAATAAAAATCCTAGAAAATTCTAAAAAATTGTGAAAAATCCAAATTTAAAAATTCTTGAAAATCAGGGGGTTTACTATCTACCCCCCTTAAGAGGATTGCGTCCTCGCAATCAAAGAATAACCGGTCAACAGAGATGACACGGTTGCAAACATTGTTCGAAGCACATCAAAATCAAGAAGAATCAAGGTTAAGAGTAACACCTAGGAGAAATTATTTCCCTAAGCATTAAAAGTTATAAAATTTCCCAAATGTGGAAAATCTAAAAAATTACAGTTTTAGAAAACCAGGTTATCTTTCAAAAATATATCAGTTTATCATTTATAAAACATTCTAAATTATAAGTTCAAAATTACTAGGTTAACACTAGGTTATCAATTATTAACAAGTTAAAGTTATCAGGTTAAGTCTGGGGTCACGAACCAGCAGGCACGAACTATAGAAATGCTAGAAAAGGAACTATAAAAACTTACTCGCATTAGCTATGCCATGTTTCTGCGTGTCTCCCACAGTCATCGCGAAAACTTGGCCGCGTCCTTGAGGTGGTGCTCTCTGCTGTTGCTGGGCTTGCTGGTAGGGTGTTGCTTGAAGTGCCAAATGTGGCCTTGGTTGATGTCCTCCTGGTGCTGGTAAAGCTTGTTGGTTTGCCCTTGGTGCTCCTTCTCTACGTTCAGGACAATCCCTCACTGCATGCTGTCTGGATCCGTAACCTAAGCACAGTCCGAATTTACGTCTACACTCCTTCTCAATATGGCCTATCTTGCCGCAGTAGTAACAAGTAGGAAGAGTCAGGGATTTGGATACAGCTCCCTGTGGTGCTTGGTACAGATGAGGTTTCTTGGCAGCTTCTCCATTCATTGCTCTAGCTGGTGCTGATGTGGAAGGCCTCTTCAGGTTGGATTCTCATCTAATGACATGCTCCATACGTCGAGCTGCAGCAAGGACGGCCATGTACGAAGTAGGTGCTACGGATCCGATCATTCTTTGTAGCTCGAATTTTAGTCCATCGAAGAACTTCTCAGCATTTTCTTCTTCTGTTGGGATCAAGGTAGGGGCAAAACGACTCAGACGAATGAACTCGGCGTTGTACTCTTCCACCGTCATAGTATCCTGAATGAGGCGAGTAAACTTGTCCCTCAGTTCTGATCGAGCGATAGCCAGAATGTACATCTCTTGAAAGAGTCTGGAGAACTCTTCCCAAGTAACTCGGTCTGGTCCGAGCCGTCTCTCTTCAGATAGCCACCAGTGATGAGTATTGCCCGTCAATTGCATTCTGACAGCAGTCATCCAACGTTCCCTTGGTAGCTCAGCTGCTTCTAATTGATGTTGTATGTTGGTGAGCCACTCATGAACTTCTGTGGGCTCCTCCTTGCCTGAGAAGGTATGGGGCTTCAGTTGGCGGAAATCAGTGATAGAGCCCGTCGGTTGCCGTCTAGCTGGTAGGTTGGCCTGCTCCAGTGCATTTACTAGACTGTTCCTCAAGTAATCAGCGTCACTTTATCTTCTCCGTAGTTGACTTCAGCACCTATTGGTGTTCTTGCTGGAGTTCCGTCATTTACTTGTGAATCCATTACTCTGCATCAAAATAAACTATAAGAGGCGTACAGGAATCAAGGCAAGATGCAAGTCAAAAATTAGTTCGAATACGATACAGATATCAAAAACGATTCAAGCAAGTGGATGAGATTCTAAAAACTTATCCTATTCTTATTGCAGGCCTGTTCGATCCCTAAGTTGAAATCGAACAATTTAGTCGTTGACCTGCATGGGCCACCACAAAAACCATGTCACGCCCCAGTCCCAAAATACCGAGGGACTGGACGCGTGATAATGGCCAGCAGCATGCACCGATGGACAAACCCAATTTAATGGATCCATCGGGGCATACTTAAGCTGTAATACAATAGTCAGGGTTTACTAATCCCATCCACAGAATAAATATAGCAACATCAGCAAAAAAAATAAACAACAACATCCAGTTACAAGTAATTAAAAATCGGGGAACAACCCGATAATAAGTCTGTTTACACAAGTTCAATTAAACAGGAAAATAAAGAGTTTATTGGCCAAGTAGAACTGAGCATGGTGAAGCAGTTGTTCAGGAGAAGTCCTCAGCAATCACCTCGTCCTCAGGTTCCGGTACTGCTCCAAGTAGGGCCCCTGTTTCGTACACCTCAGGATAGATCTCGTCTGCTAAATCTGGGAACATAATCCATTCCAGGTCCTCAGGGGACATAGCAAGGTACAGAAAACACAAGCCAAAATAATGCAGTAAATGAAACAAATAAGGTAAATAAATATACCAGCTAAGTGATAATGCAAGTGAGAGTTTTAGTCATACTCAGGCTGAAACTACTACAGGATCAGTGTCAAAGAAACCATAGCAGTATTTTCTCGAAGGGTCAGTACGGTACCAAAGCTCTGTGTCAGAGTCTAAGGCACTTCCATTAAGTTATTATATATATATATTCAGCCTTTTGTATGGTAATTCTCTCCCCACCCAATAAAATCTCACGTCACAGTTCCATAATGTGTCATGTTCATGTCACGCAAGATTAAACTAATGCAATAAGTCATTTATTTAGGTCTAAGAAAATAATGTTCAAGTCATGAAATCTGTATCCTATACAGAACCACCTTGAATAGTCAGAAAGATTCTGTATCATGATTTGTGTCAGGTGTCCTGGGTATAATGTACTTGATAGGGCAAGTACAAGAAATATAAATGTCACGATATCCATCTCTAAGTGACGTTACACAACCCCGCGTACGGTGTTGGCACCCGACTATAATCGGACGCTAAGCACATCACACGGCCCTAGGTTAAGCATGCACAAGTATATTTATATAGTCAAAGGAATAAATAACAAGAACTGCAAGTTTGGCAAGGTACACTTGCCTGGGTTTTCGGCTCCAATTGTTGCTCTGGCTTCAGCGGGGTTTGCAGACAGTACTCCGGTTGCTAAAATAGACATCACCATTAGATCCAGAAAATATTAATCAGCTAGAAATGTCTGTCCTTGAGTCCAATTTGGAGACAAGGACAAAAATGACATTTCAGGTCAAAACGGGGTCCAAATGTGGGCCGCTTTGCACCGAAAAATGCGTCAGGGTCAAAGGTCTCCAAATCTGTCCAACTTAGTGTCAACAGGTCAGGAACGATGATACGAACCCAACGGAACTTCCAGAATTGGATTCCGATGAGCCGTTCTCAAAATCGCCCGTCGAGTGGAGCCTATGAGGCCCACGACACGCGATTTTGTCAACGTTCTCAGAATCGAACCAAACTTGGCTCACAGGACCAGCGTATTGCTACGAGTCCGATGGCGCAATTTTGTCTCGATCCGACGAGTGTACACTAAGTTACAGCGAAATACAGAAAAGTCGGATACGGGGCGGTGTCCGCGGATACGCGTTGATTCCAGTGTGCACGCACATCCGAATCAACTTCTGCGAAATCTCGCACGTCCGTATCAACGACGTGCACGTATCAGTGAAGACCGCGTGCGACCAAGTCGTCCCGTTTGGCAGGGCGTACTCAGTTCCGGGGTGAAACAGGGCGTTGGTTTTCCTATTTTTGGATCGCGGTTCGCGATCACCACAGGACGCGTTGCACCGAGCGGTTTGCACGGGCACCGAGGGGGTCATACAGGCTACGCAATGCAAAAGATGGAATCGAAAACGGGTAAACGAGCAGGGAGATACGCGTACCTGAACAGGGTTCGAGAAACTGAGTTTTCTCGTGTCCGACACGTGTCCGACACGTATCCGACACACGTGTCTAGGGTTAGGGTTTTGGGGTTCTGACGGAGCTGGGCGGCGCTGTGGTGGGGGAGGCCGGTCGGAGGAGGCTGGGGCGGCGCCGGCGAGGCTGGACGGAGGCGGCGGCGCGGGCACGGCGGCTGGAGGCGTCGGTCCCTACCTGCTGCTGCTGCTCGGCTAGGAAGAAGGAGGAGGGGAGGAAGGAGGAGGAGGAAGGGCCGGGCGAGGCGCTGGTGCGGTGGAGCTGGGAGGCTGGGCACGGCGGAGCTAGGGCGAGGGTCGCGGCGCTGGCGGCGGTCGGAGTCGGGTGGAGAGCTGGAGGCGGAGGAGGGGAGAATGGGCTCGGGTGAGGGTTTATATAGGAGAGATGGGGAGAGGGAGCGGCGGCCGGCGAGGGAGAGGGAAAGAGGGTCCGGTGAGGGAGAGGAAGAGAGAGAGGCGCGGGGCAGCGAACGGGCGGCGGCGGCGGCCGTTTCCGGCGGCGGGGAGGTCAGGGGTCGGGGCTCATGTGTTTGGGAGAGAAGGAGATTCGGGTCGGGTTTGGGCGGTCGGGTCGGGTTTGTGGATCCGACCCGATCCAAAACTAAGGCGGGTCGGGTCGGGTTAGTGGGTTGGATCTGGGTTGGACCCGGATCCGACCCGCTAAGAATTGGTTCAACGAACCCGGTTCGGTTTGGTTCAATTTGGTTTGGTTTATTAATATAAACCCGGTTTATTTTAGGTTTTAAATTGGTTTAATATTTTAATTAGCTTTTAGGGCTTTAAAAATCCATCCGGGGTCCAATAAATTCTCGGAAAATTATCCTATGTCTAGTTTTTTATTTTACACCATAAAATATTATTTTTATAATATTTTAATATTATTTATTATCATTTAAAAATCTATTAATAATTAAAACACCTGAATTTAATTACAATAAAAATCCCAGAAAATTCCAAAAAATTGTGAAAAATCCAAATTTAAAAATTTTTGAAAATCAGGGGGTTTACAATATATATATATATATATATATATATATATATATATATATATATATATATATATATATATATATATATATATATATATATATATATATGAGATGGGTAGTGGATGTATGTATATGTGTATGTGTGATATATATAAATATATATATATATATATGTGTGTGTGTGTGTGTGTGTGTGTGTGTGTGTGTGTGTGTGTGTGTGTGTGTGTATGTGTGTGTGTGTGTGTGTGTGTTAGATATATATATATATATTTGCCTAGATATATAGCTAGATATATATATACATAGATAGTTAGCTAGATGGTTAGTGTTAGAGGGGGGGGTTAGTTAGATATCTCAATACCTTGAGATACCAAGGTATTGAGGTATTAGGGGAATCGAGGTATTGAAGTAGCCTATGTACTAGGTTATATATATATATATATATATATATATATATATATATATATATATATATATATATATATATATATATATATATGTATATATAGCTAGTTAGTTAGAGTTAGAGGGTAAGGTATCTCAATACCTTGAGATACCAAGGTATTGAGCTAAGTTGGGTATCGGAGATGAGGTATTTGCCTATACACTAGGTTATATAAATAAATATATATATATATATATATATATATATATATATATATATATATATATATATATATATATATATATATATATATTTATATATATATATAGTAGTATATAGTAGTGTATATATATAGATAGATAGTTAGTTAGCTAGTGTTAGTGAGGGGTAATGCGAGATATCTCAATACCTTGAGATACTCAAGGTATTGGGCATCTGGGCGAGGTATTGTGTTTTTACCTAGGATTGAGCTTAAAGTTGCTTTTATATATATAGTTTATGTATATATATACGTGTTAGTACATATATTAGAGGGTATAGGAGGGGTATATAGCGTAGGTTGAGGTATCGGATACCGAGGGTATCCCGGTATCTCAAGGAGGCGAGTTTGAGGGTTTATTAGCTTAATGACCTAGTTTTTACCTAAAATTTTAGGGGCACCCTAGTTTGACCTAGAGTTGACCGTAGTTGACCCGGTTGACTGCTAAAGTCAACTTTTGACCTAGATTTGACCTAAAGTTGACTTTGACTCAGATTTTATCGGTTTGACCCGTTTGACCTAGAACGACCCTATAAGCTTGTTTTTAGCTATTTTATATCTGTTTAACTCTTTAGAACTCCGTTTAACCTTGTTTTCGTATTAGGTCTTCGCGACGCCAGTTCGAACCTCAATCCTCGCCAGTTGTTCAGGACGTCAGGCGAGTACATTCTCTTATAGTTTTTATTATCTAATAATTATTATGATTCAGCTTCTAGTATAGTATTATCTGATCTTTATGGCACGACACTAGTATTTCTGGATTTATTTACTTGCGACACGTAAATTTTATGTTTCTGGCCTCTATTTTGGAATCACCTATTAGCATCACCTACTGGCATCACATCGTGACTCACTACAGACATCACTCATATTTCTGGCTGGACTCATACTTGATTTGTGTGTCGGGTCTTGGATTCACTTGTACTAGTCGGGGTGGGTAAAAACTCGAGTAGACATGTAAATATTCCCAACTGGAATCACTAGAATCACCCCCTCGTGTCTAATCTGGAATGATAGCAGCCGCACACCCAGTGTGCGGTGAGCCGTACTTACCCCTTGCCATTTATATGTCAAAATAGGTATTTCAGAGACACGAGTTCATTCTTTCTCGTCTGGACTCTCTTGTATTTTCTTGACAGGTCTTACTTATATGTTTCTGGACTTGACTCATTACATTTATTCTTGTTGGACTCACTACACGTTATTGTGCACACACTTGATCTTAGTTTAGATTTCATGTATCCTGCAGTCATTATTATCTTGCTTCTGATATTCATGCATCTTTACCTTTATGCACCAGTGATATATATATATATATATATATATATATATATATATATATATATATATATATATATTTCCTTGTTCATACTTTATTTCCTTCATATATATATATATATATATATATATATATATATATATATATATATATATATATATATATATATATATATATATATATATATATATATATATATATATTTCCTTGTTCATACTTTATTTCCTTCACCATGCTACTTGCTACAACTGTTTTATAGTTTTCATCATTTAACTGGAACTGTTGTTAGAGGTGTACTTGCTCTAATCCTGAATGGATATATTTTTCAGTGGATCCGGAGGATTGGTGTCCGACATTTTATGGACCTCATCCTGTCGATGGTGCAAACAGGGACCCCCTAGTTCATGAGTGATTTCCGGGTTGGTAGCCGGGATCACTAGGACCTCAATTGTTATTTTTATTAGCTTTTGGTACCGAATTTATCCCCGGCTTTTGGTTTGAGACCTTGTATTGTATTTGATTCTAGATATTGTTGTATTATTATTATTATTATGGTGGTTATTTTTAGTTGTTGTTGTTTAGACTTTGGAGTTGTCAGTCTTCTGTGTTATCTTATCGTACTTAGATCGTGATTGAGTATTGTGTTATCTTTATCATATTGCTCCTCTGTTTGGAGTTGAGATCTTGACAGGTATTTTTATTTGTTGTGTGAGATTGTTAGCTAGATAGTAGACCTAGACAGCGTTCTACCGCTGATGCTGCAGCGTAGGCTGGACTTACCCACGACTCATGCCCGATTGTTCGGGTGCGGATCGTGACAGCTGTCTTCTTAGATGACATTATTATCTATTCAAAGAGCCACAAGGAGCATGAGAAGCACCTGCAGATTGTCATAGAGACCTTGAGGAGAGAGCGATTGTATGCAAAACTCAGCAAATATGAGTTTTTTTTTGATAAGGTCTCTTTCCTTGGGCATATCGTCACTGGAGATGGTATTTTAGTAGATCCGAAGAAAATCTCGGCAGTTGAAATATGGCCCGTTCCTAAGTCAGTGTCGGAGGTGAGGAGTTTTCTTGGACTTGCGAGATATTATCGACGGTTCATGGAAAACTTCTCAAGGATAGCATGTCACGCCTCGATCCCGCTAGGATCAATTATCCTCGCCTGGATCCTTTGCGGGACCGATCGTCCTCGCTTGGGCATGATGTCGTGTGAGCCTGGGGTTGCGCTCGCACAAGACAAGAACGTGCAGTGATAGGAACCCATTTGAAACACAAGTTAGAAAATACATTTACAGATAGTTGAACACCAGGTATAGGAAGAAAATATGCTTTTCATTGATAATTCAGAGTAATTTACATAGAGTTTGCATTTGATGTGCCTCTTGGCTACTTGGTTTGCATTACAAAAAAAACTCAAAATATAGGGCGCGCTCCATCAGATAAGCCTTGTCGTCCGTACATTATGCCCTTATATAGATTGAAAATTCGCGCCTCCAAAATAAACTGGCTTCAACTATACTTCAAAATAAAAGAGCTTCTAACGCCTTCTCGTATCTACTAGCGTTGCACACTCTGAGTGTCTGAAATAATTGCCCACAACGTGGGTCAGTACTCAGTTGTACTGTTGAGAGGGACGAACCCACTCGCCTAAATCAACACTTGCTTATTAGGGACGAGCATGCATTAAAATGATCTTTCTATTGACAACTAAGTGAATTTAGTTCATATCAATTACATGATTTTAGAGGAACAAAAATAATGTTGAACCCATAAAGCACATCGGTTGCTTACTCAATCGATGCACGCCTTTCCTGCAACGAAACACAAGTATACTTACCATCTGCACAAGACAATAGATTAGCATGTGTTCTATTTATATGCGGTCATTGGTGTGATCGACACCATGGGGACTTATCCAAGGTATTACGGCACGCCCTGTCAGCCCGGGTAGCAAGCCCTGTTGAAGGTCCCACAATGCATCGCGACTAGCACGATCAAATATTTTTCCCCGGGTCTATACGGTTCCAGTGCCCCAAAATACCATTTCAAGAAAATGCTAAACCTTGTGCATAAGTTATCCCAGACCATGCAAATGCGTGAACAGTTCAACTATCATACCATGCATGAGATAAAACAGAAGAAGTAAAGCAGCAATATTTATACTTATGCAACAGTTCATATTTTCTCAAAGTCGTATTCTGATTTTGGTGTCCCATGGATCCAAACTCTCTGAGGCACCAGGCAGCAACCAATGCTTCAATTTTCGTATCTATATTAGAGCTTGTGTTTATATCGTGTTCATGAATATACAAGTTAGTCTATAATTTTAATGTTCCTTTCTTAGTGGCTGGCATGTATTGTGGCTAAGGATTTCCTATGCGTTCAGCCGGACATCATCGATTGAACATTTGAAACATTAAAGATGTGTACGTAAAGAAGTAAGAAAGAAGGGTCTGAACCACGCACTGATTAAGGAAAGTGCTGAAAGAAGGAGTCTCGTTTAGTGTCGATCAAACGTCAGTTACGCAGACCTGCAATAGCATGAGCACTGGGTTAGAATTCTTTGCCTAACCTTCCTTCCGAACTCCCCAAGAATTAAATCTCCAAGCGAGAAAACCAACAGTAAAAACCAAGCAAATCGAAAGCAACACCAAAACAAAATCCCAAAGCGACATCAAGAAAACCAAGCAACAAAGCCCGAAAACTATTGGACTCATTTCAATAGAGGCATATCTATGAGTTGGAAAGGATCATCGTATTTTATCCGTGGAAAGAGGATGCCGAAGATTCTAAACACCAAACTATGACTCAGACAGATTAGACACAAGCCTAATTATATAGTGCGCATCCCGGTCTGATCGGGATTTGAGGCACTACATAATATACCACTAAGAAAAAGTTTTGTCCCGAAACTTAAGAACAAGGTCTTACCTCCGACTAAATGAACAATGAAGGATACTTCTCCTTCATCTTCGACTACATCTCCCATGTTGATTCCTCTTTGAATGGTTCCACCATAGCATGCGAACTAAGGACATTGTACGGTTTCAAAGCACCTTCTCCTTGTGATCCAAGATCTGCACGGGCTCCTCTGAGTACGATAAGTCCATGCGCAGCTCCAATTACTCGAAGCTAACCACATAACTCGGATCATGCACATACTTCCGAAGTTGAGAGACACGAAAGACATCTTGTACTTCAGCCATGACGGGGGGTAGCATAATTCGATAGGCCACAGCTACCACTCACTCAAGTATTTTAAAGGGGCCAACAAATCTGGGACTCAATTTGCCCTTAATACCGAAGCGCATCACTCCCCGTAAGGGTGTCACTTTCAAGAAGATGTGATCCCCAACCATAAACTCCAAGGGTCTACGATGAGCATCGGCATAGCTCTTCTGTCGACTCTGTGCAGTGCGGAGTCTTTCTCGAATCAAGCAAACTTTCTCAATGGCCTGCTCCACCAGCTCTGGTCCGAGTACTTGTCGCTCGCTGACTTCGTCCCAACACATTGGAGATCGATAATTCTGTCCATAGAGCGCTTCGTACGGTGCCATCTGGATGCTCGATTTGTAATTGTTGTTGTACGTGAATTCCGCCAACGGAAGGTGTGTGTCCAAACTAGTCTTTAGATCAATCGCACGCAGTCGCAACATATCCTCAAGTATCTGATTTGTCCTTTTCGTCTGGCGTCAGTCTGGGGTGATATGCGATACTGAACTTTAGCTTGGTACCCAAAGCAGACTGTAGGCTAGTCCAAAAATGAGATAAGAAACATCCGTCGTGGTCCGAGACGATTGAGGAAGGTTCTCCGTGTAGTCGAACAATCTCGTCAATGTAAATATGTGCTAATAGATCGACGCTCCATGTAATTTTGATAAGGAGAAAGTGGGCAAATTTGGTCAAACGATTAACTATGACCCAAATTGCATCATGCCCCTGCGGCGTCTTTGGAAAGCCCACGATAAAATCTATAGTGATGTTGTCCCATTTCCACTCGGGAATAGCGAGGTTCTACAGCTCTCGGCTGGGCCTCTGATGTTCAACTTTCACCTGTTGATATGCCATACACCGTGACACAAGGGTCGCCATATCCCGTTTTATACCGTGCCACCAGAAGGTCATGCGCAAGTCCTTGTACATCTTGGTGCTCCCCGGATGTAAGGAATACTTCGCGTAGTGTGCCTCTGTCAAGATTTTCTTTTGGAGTACTGGATCACTAGAAACCCATAATCTTTTCTTCATCTATAAGGTCCTATCTTCGCCTTCCACGAAGTTGGACGTCTTCCCCATCGAGATTAGCCCACACACCTTTGTTAGGAACTGATCGTCCTTCTTAGCAGACTTGATTCTATTACGCAAACTCGGCTCAAGAGGGAGTGGAGCCAGCTCCATTCCTCAATGTCGAAATTGAAACTCGATGCCCCATCGCCTTTAGATCCTGAAGCAAATGGCTGTTTATGGATAGCGAGCCAATGTGCTTTCAACTCATAGCATCAGTAACGACATTTTCTTTGTCCGACGTATATATGATCATCAGGTCGTAGTCCTTTATCAGTTTTAGCCAGCACCGCTGCCGGAGGTTCAGTTCCTGTTGGGTGAATAGGTACTTGAGGCTCTTATGGTCTGTGTAGATTTTGCAAGCAATACCATATAGATAATGTCGCCACAACTTTAGTGCGAACACAATTGCCACCAGTTCCAAGTCATGTGTTGGATAGTTTTTCTCATGCGGCTTCAATTGTCTGGAGGCATACGATATCACTTTATCCTTCTACATAAGAACACACCCTAAGTCGAGTCCCGAAGCATTGTTGTATATCTGAAACTCATCTACTTCATCTGAAAGTGCAAGTATTGGAGCTGAAATGAGCCGTTGCTTTAGTCCTGAAAGCTAGCTTCATAGTCGTCACCCCACTTGAATGCAATCATTTTTCTGAGTAAGGAGAGTCAACGGCGAGGCCAATTTAGAAAATTCTTTCACGAACCTACGGTAGTATCCCGCTAGGCCCAGAAAGCTACGAACTTTACTAGCTGACGTAGGTTGGTTCCAATCCACCACCACTTCTATCTTCTTTGGGTCTACGGTGATGCCTTCTGCCGAGATGACATGTCCAAGGAATGCCACGATGTTTAACCAAAACTAACACTTGTTGAGCTTTGCGAACAACCGATGCTCCCGTAATGTCTGCAGCACAATCTTCAGGTGTTCCTTGTGTTCCGTCTCATTCTTGGAATAGATTAGTATGTCGTCAAAAAATACTACAACAAACTTGTCCGCAAACGGCCGGAATAAGTGGTTCATCAGATCCATAAAAGCTGCAGGGGCATTCATCAAGCCGAACGACTGTTTGTGGTATTAAACGAAAGAATGAAATGTGTTATTTTAATGACAGGGTTTGTGCGAAACCCGCGCCCTTTGGTTCACAAACAAACTTGTACAATTTGATCCTATGCGAGGATGTGGGAGTATAATTTATTTAATCTGGGTAAAAATTGCTATAGGTGTCTGATCTGCGGTCGATCACTTTAGCCCTTGGACTACACGATGTTGAAGAAGTGCCGTGGAAGACAGAATGCAGCTTCGGAGGTTGCAAAGGAGGGTGGACGCGCGATGCTGAAGGTCGTCGCTCCCTATTCCTTGCCTGAGCTCTGTATTCTTCTCTCTCTCTCTATCTCTCCCTCTTGATCTCCGGTTCGATGACCTTGTTCGATTCTTCTTTCGAAGTCCCGACCTTTGATCTAATGTTGGTATTCTTGACCAAATTTTTTGACCTTGTTCCCCATTGACAGGGGCCTCTATTTATAGAGTCTTTGATGACAGCGACCATTCCGTTGGTGTAGCAACCGAGGAGTGGAAAGTACAGCACCCTTTTACACAACGGTTAAAGTAACCAATGCCTACGTATAGATGATCTTTTGACTGAGCGGGTGACGTGGGTCCAACTAAGGGGACACAACACGTACGGTTGCTACTAAGATCACGGCATAAAAGCCACGTGGGTAGGTATCCATTGTGTAGAAGAGGTTGGCGTAGAAGCCAAATGTCCGTCACCATGGCATAGAAGCCGAGCAGGCATAGAAGTCGAACAGGCATAGAAGCCGAGTAGGCATAGAAGTCGAGTAGGCGTGGAAGCCGAGTAGTCGTAGAGACTGAGTGGTCGTAGAGACTGAGTAGGCGTGGAAGCCGAGTAGTCGTAGAGACTGAGTAGGCGTGGAAGCCGAGTGAGCACAGGCCCTGAATGGGCGTAGAAGCCGCTGCATATCGTGCCAGAATGGGCGTAGAAGCCGCTTGAGCACAGATCCTGAATGGGCGTAGAAGCCGCTGCGTATCGTGCCAGGGTGCTGATGTGGACGTCTTTAGCCGGAATTATGGCTTTTGGAGATATAATCAAATCTTTGACAGAGATTTGCCATCATTCTGTGCATTAAATGCGGAGACGTGCCTTGAGGGGAAACTGTCACCGCTCTGTGCGTTTTGACGGAGGGACGTGCCTTGAGGGAAAACTGTCACCGCTCTGTGTGCTTTGGCGCAGAGACGTGCCTCGAGCCCTGTACGAAGCGCAGCTTTTGACGTGGCAGGCGGTTTGTCTTCCGCAGAGCGTAAAATAGCCCATGTTTGCCTGTGTAAAACAAGGCAGCGTGTTCCCTTTGTACGCGAAAGAGCGGTTTACGCCGGGAGATTTTAGTAAGCGCCGGTTTGGTGATATTTTAACCAAATCCTCTGCATTAAATGCCGAGATCCGCCATCATTACTGTGGGGCGTGTCCCGAGTGGTCTGCGATCGTTTCCAGCCGTCGTTTGGGTAGCCGTGCAGCACTTTCTGTCAGGAGTCAGAGGTCAGTTTTTACTGTGCGACTGGACAGTTTCTTTTTCGGGAAGACGAAGCGTTCCTCGTACGCTTTAATGCTGCTTTGAGAGCGGCTGAATTTTATGCCATGGAGGCGATGAAGAACCATGTGTTTACGCTGGATGGCTCTGAAGGCCTGTGTTTACGCTGCTCTGCATTAAGACGCTGCGTAGATCTTTCAAGCGTATTTTTCATGCTTCTACAAGACGCCCTTTAAAGTTTTTAAATTCCTCGAAATTTGAAACACTTTGAATGAAGCATGAATGGCCCCTCGTAACTCAAAATGTTTCTGGATGGAGCATTGAAACGGTCGATGCTGACTTTATGGCGGATTTATTGGGGACCGCTGTGATCTCTTTTGCCTATAAAAGGCTGGGGGGGTGAACCTGTTTTCACCATATACCCATTTTCATGCAGAGATGATCGCCGGAGTTCGTCGGGTCGATCTGAGGAAGAAGGAGATCATGTTCTTCCAGCATGTAGGGAGCCGTAAAAGACGGCGTCTTCGAGCAAGTGTCCACTGCAATGATGGATCATGGAAGGACATCTTAGCCTCCCTTGCTCGGGATAATCAGCAACTTTGTATGGCGTTGCCCCAGGAGAGAGGAAGGGTCGTATTTGACCACACTGCTTGCAAGCAGTGCCTTCTCTCGATGCCTCTGGTGACGAGAGGCAGACAGACCGGCTAGCGTCCCAGTTTGAGCGACGCACGGAGCATGGGATCTGCAAAATCTATGCAGGCCCAGTTATGTATCCGTCCGCCGTTGATCATTGCCAAGTCAGTCGGTTTGCGGCAACCGACTGTCTGCTGGAGAAGATGGATGAAGAATCGAGGCCCAGTGAGAGTCTGCCAGAACAGCTTCTGGGCGATCTTCAGACGACGAGGGGGGATCTCCTTCGTAGATGGAGTTTCCCTCAGATGTAATCATGAAAAATAGAGAAAAACCCTTGTAGATTGGATTTTTCTCATATGTAATCATAATTTTAATCTTTAATAAAATCGTCTTCTTCTCCATATGATCGTCTTGCCATACGTTGCTTGTGAAGTCTGAATATGTGCAGCTTCAGCACGTCTGAATCTTTACGCCGACTCTGATAGAAAGAGTATTAGGCCCTGTCCTTCACGCATAGCGAATAGTCCATAGAACGTTGCTGAGCATTTTTGAACACTTAGAACTGTCCTGTTGCTAGGACTGAGGGACGGCGTAGGATTTCTGAACTGTTGCCTCTCTGATGAGCAGAATTTCGTCTTTGTTCAGAATTCGTCTTCAAGAATGATCTCTCGAAAGTCCCTTGGAACAGGGTCGAGGTTTTTTTTGGCTGTCAAACTGAGTTGCCACTTTGATAGACGAGATGTTCAGACTGGAATCTGGATGAACCTTCAGTTTTCTGGACCCGAGAGAAGTAATTTCTCAATGTTTGAACTCTGTATACCTCGGGTACTTGGGATGCTTTGGGTCAAGAACGAGTATCTTTTGTGTGAACTCTTTGCAATTGACCGCCTTGGGACTGTTTGGATATGCGGAAAGTCGTGGAGCGGGAAATCATGTCTGTAGCCTCTTGAGCGTAAAACACCATCGAGCGTGAAATTATAGACTTGTGGTTCCTGAGTGTGAAATCATAGGTTTGTTGCCTCTTGAGCATAGAATGCTACTGAGCACAAAGGCATCCGGGCAAGAAAAAACCATAGACTTGTAGCTGTCGGACGTAAAGCCGTTAGATTCGTAGCTGTCGAGCGTAGAGAGCTCCTTTAGCGTAGGACTGTAGATCTGTAGCCTGTGAGCGTAGAACACTATCGAGCATAAAATCGTAGACCTGTGGTTCCTGAGCGTGAAGTCGTAGGTTTGTTGCCTCTCGAGCATAGAATGCTACCGAGCACAAAGGCATCCGGGCAAGAAAAAACCATAGACTTGTAGCTGTCGGACGTAAAGCCGTTAGATTCGTAGCTGTCGAGCGTAGATAGCTCCTTTAGCGTAGAACTATTGATCTGTAGCCTGTGAGCGTAGAACACTATCGAGCGTGAAATCGTAGACCTGTGGTTCCTGAGCGTGAAGTCGTAGGTTTGTTGCCTCTCGAGCATAGAATGCTACCGAGCACAAAGGCATCCGGGCAAGAAAAAACCATAGACTTGTAGCTGTCGGACGTAAAGCCGTTAGATTCGTAGCTGTCGAGCGTAGAGAGCTCCTTTAGCGTAGAACTGTTGATTTGTTACTCCTGAAAAGAAAATTTCTTCGAGCGTGAGGTTTGCGGATCTGTTGCTGCTGAGCGTAAACTGAGCGCCACCGAGCATGAGATCATCGATTTGGTATCTATTGAGCGTAAAAGTCGTGGATTTGTGGCCTCTCGAGCATAAAAGCTACCGAGCACAAAGGCATCCGGGCGTAAAACTGCAGACTTGTAGCTGTCGAGCGTAAAACCGTGGATCCGTTGCTGTCGAGCGTAGAAAAGCTCATTTAGCGTAGAGCCCGCTGAACCGTCTTGTACGAAAATCCTTTCGAATTCGCTGACCGTCCGTCTTTCGAGGGTAGTGGGCTGACGTAGCATCCAATCATAACCAACTATTAATTGCGAGATTTGGTTAGGGTCTCGAGGGGTTCGTCCGAGGATTCGAGGAGTCGACCCGGACTGTATATATATCCCAAGCTTTTTGAAAGAAAAACTTTTTATCTGTCTTCTGCGAAAGAGAGCTTTCGACTGTTCTAGTTTTTCTTCGTTCCTTCTCCGAGCACTTCGAGTCTTCAGAAATGGCGTCGAAACAAACCCCCTCCGCTAAGGGAAAGAGCATAGGTTCTTCTTCTCATTCTTCTGTCCCGGCGAGGGAATCTCCGGTCGGGCAAGGTGAACTTCCCTCTGAGGGGAGCATCCCGCCGACGACTAGCGCACCCGGCTTTAGAGGTAGAACTTTTTGGGATGACACAAACGACGAAAAATCCTTCGCATACGTTGAACGTGACTGCGCTAGGTCGTCTTCTGTGCTGATAGCCTCTTTTGAGGAAGATGACGCACGGAGGCGTTTTTATCTTTTACGCTCACATTTCTAATGTGTCAGCGTAAAGACTCCATATTTTCGTAGCTCTGAGCGTAAATAGCTCGGGCTACCGAAAATTTGCGTATTTCGTAAAATTTGAATTTTACGTTTTGTGGAGGAGACTTCCGGCGTAAGGTGACCAAATAATTACAATCTTGGCTTAGAGCACAGACTGTCGTTTCCTTGGTCCGTGTGTTTGTGCCAGACTTGTAATGACATATCTTCTTTGCATTATCTTGCAGTTGATCTGGGTGAGTCCCCATTGGCTGAGGTGATGGGCTCCGCTGCCGGGATGCTGCACTCGAACTATCTGGAGGATCTGTCCCATGTGGCATTTCCCATCTCTGGACCCCAGTATCCTGAGGGAAGGGAGCTCCTGATATTGGCCCAGGGTGAGCGAATGCTGTTGAGTATGATCAATGGCGAACCCTTGGTACGTGTAAATGGGGAGCAGTATATAAAGTCGGCTTTCCTTTTTGGGGACATGATTGATAAACAGTCCCAGACGAAGCCCAAAAGGGAGCCTTGGGTTTTCCCTGCCGGGGATTTGGTCTTGTACCTGCCGACGATGCCGAGGGATTATCCCATCTCGGCCTTCTTCCATGCGACGCATCCCAGGAAGATGTCATGGAAGCTGACTCCTGATCTTCACGGGAAGCCGGGGAAGATCTTTCATCTGAAAGGCGCTGACCAGGGGTCGTTTGTTAGTCGCCCTTCTGACGTTATGACGTTGTTCCGGGGACTGTGCCCGGGTAGTGTCCCGAGTAAAGTTAGCTCGGTGATCCAGCATGTCCAGCTGTCGACCTTCTGTAACGACTTCATGAGTCGAGGTGGGGTGTATCCCAAGGAGAATCCTCGGTGCAATGGGTGGATCGCCCCAACGAACTCCCGATGGAGATGCCTAGTTGACTGGCCTTGACGCACTTCCGAAGAGAGCTGGAGGGCATCGGACTATATGCCGCAGTGAGTGCGACGAGTATTGGGTTGCCTCCCAATGCTAATTTGTTCTTGGCACTGATGGAGCGGTATATTCCGCTCACCGGGACCTTCGCCACTCCACTGGGGGAGTTGGGATTGGCGCTCCACGAGATGGCAGTTGTCTCGAGACTGCCGATGGGGGATACCCCATATGAAGAGTACGTTCCCACCAACCGGGAGTTGGAGGATTTGGACCCTCGGGTGGCGGAAGTATATCAAGAGATAATGTGTCAGTACTTTGCGTGCACCGATTTTTATGACGAGCCCTCTGATTTGGCCCACACCACTAAGTGGATATCCTACCTCTTCTTCCATCGGGCTAGGGCCACCAAGTCGGAGAAAGCTTCGGGGGGCAAGAACGAGCCCGTGAACTGCTTGGGCGTCCTCAGTGCCCAGGTCGTTGCGGCTCTTATGGAAGACGCCAAGGCTCCCGATCAGATTCTCGTTGAGGGGGTAGGAAAGTACCCCGAAGGTACAAAGGCCTACAGTTATTTGAGGTGCTGTCGCAGGCCTCTGTCTAAGGAAGCCCAGCTGGCTGGTTTCCTCTCCATATGGCTGCGTCGAGTGGTGGTGCCCGGTATCGCGTCCGCGGATCGCATTCACCGGAACATCCTATGGCCCGCAGTGCGTCTGGTGTTTGGGGCAAGACTGGGCTTGCTTCCTGCCATGGTGTGCCATATACAGGCTGGCCTGAGGGCCATGACTGATGGGTTGCTCTCTGATGAAGCTCGGCGTGAGAGTTTTCCCAGGGTAGAATTACCATACTTGTACCTGATGGGATGGTTAATTCTCCACAATCCCCGGGTGATGTCTCCCGGTTCTGGTAGCAGCTCAGGGGGTATATTCCTGCTGAATTACAGGGATTCCCTCTGGAATGTGAATACAGTCTTAGACTGTCGACTGGCGTTGAACCTCAGCCACGGCTGGAAGATCCTTTGTACTCTCCCTCCTGTGCGTCGTAAGCAGTCAGGGCTGTGGCTTGAGGATTCAGGTCGAGAGAAGACCGTTCTTTCTCCGGAGGCGTTTAATTGGTTGGTCTGTATTAGACCTTCCCATCTGCTGTATAGGAGCGAAGACCATTGCTTCTTCGAGCCCTACCTGCCTAGTCGGTTCGCCAGGCAGTTCGGGTACGACCAGTTGCATGTGGGCAACGCCGTCACCAGCTTCAGGTCCAGGGGTGGACTCATTGATGGAGCTAGAGGGTGGCGATATCTTATCATGGGTTGTACGGGGGCAATTTTTATCGTGCCGGTCGTTTCAACCTCTACGGAGCTGCGCATCCTTCACTCCTACGCCCAGTTTTATGTGGCGGTTAACACTTTTCACCGCGATTTCGACAGGCGTGGGAGCTTCAGGGTGCCTTCTGTCAAGCCTGGGGAAAGGGTCAAAGTCCCCTCGGTTTCTTCTGACAAGGGAGAGGAATCTGGTACTCCGGACGAGCCTCTGGTGTCGTTGCCGAGGTGTGTGGTGCCTCTGCCGGCGGGGGCTCTGGTAGTCTCTTCTGGGAAGCGACGGGCTTCTGCTCCGAAGGAAGCTTCCCTTCGTAAGAGGAGGAAGGAGACGGTTGCTCGTCCTCTCCGCATTCCTGGTGTTGAGGCTCCCGGGAACGAGCCTGCATCTTTCTGTATCATGGACGATTCTTTGGCCGGAGGTTCCTCGCCTTTCAGAGGGGGACCTTCTACAGTTCTGGCTGGCGGCGCCGGAGAGCCCTTGCGGTCGGCTGCTGTCGCTGCGGCTGCTCCAAGCAGCGGAGCGAGATTGCCTGCGTGGCCCCAACAGATGGGAGAATCTCCCCGGAGGTCAGTAGTGGGCGAAGTTACTTCTGTGTTAGCGAGCGCGTTTAGCGAGACTCCGGCTGATGAACCTCGACCGCGTCTCGGGGAAGGCTTGACCGAACTCTTGGCGATGTCGGTCGGCCCACCTCCTTCTCCAGGTATGATAGTTCGTATCGCGTCATTAAGGCGTGGTTTAGCTACATCTGCTGCAGATGCGTCATATATGCCGTTGGCTCCGGGTAAAATGTCATTTTGATGTCTCCTTCTAGGAGGATTACCACTGTGTCTGCCATTTTGCTTTCTTGTCCTCTTTTCAGGGGATGACGTCCAAGGGGAGTACGGCGTTGAAGCGCCTTCCGGCTTTATTCTGGCTCCTGGCGGTGACATGGAGGCGCCGGATTTTGAGGCAGAAGTGTCTTCGGGGGCTAGCTCGCCCGGAGAGGTTTCGTCATCTCAAGGGGAGGATGAACCGGTCATCGTGACCTCGCCTGTCGCGAGTATGCCAATGACTTCGATTGTCGCCATCGTACCTTCTTCGGCCGTGCCACCTGTTGAGGCGGCGGTGGCTACCTCGTCTGCAATTGTGGCCACTCCGGGCACTCAGTCGGGTCTAGTCGTGTTGATCGAGCAGCATACCAGCCTCGTCTACACTGGCTTAAAAACGATGATACCGATGGTGTTGGCGAACAATCTTGACTTTGAGCTCCTGAAGAAGACTTCTCAGGTTTCGATCGAGGTTGTCAGGGGGCTTGGCAATCTTGGAGTAGCTGATGCTCTGGAGGCGGTGGTTAATGGTTTAGAGCAACCCATTAACGAATACTTGCAGCGGACTGAGGGCAGCCTGGATGCTGATGTCCAGGCTCGATACGACCTCATGACTGAGCGGCTCGCTACGAAGCTTGAAAGCCTGGACAACTCTATCCAGACGCATAAGCTGGAGATGGATAGGAGAAGAGCTGTTGTGGAAGAAGCCCTTGCCGTTGAGATGCAGTGTCGATCCGAGCACGAAGGGAATGCGGCGACGGCCTCCAAGCTGAGGGAAAAACTTGCTCGGGCAGAGGAGTGGGCTTCCCAGTCGTTGGCAGGTTTGGAGGTAGCGATTGGTCGACTGAGCGAAGCGCGACGGGATCTGGACCGTACAGAAACTGCCCGTGCGGGCTATCTTCGGGCAAGGGCTAATCTGACCCTTACGCATACCCCGGAGGCACGGCTGGAGCAGGCTCGCGCCGATGCCTTGGCCCTTAGGAATGAGAGGATAGCTGTACTGGAGCGGCAGATTCATGGTCTGATTACTCCGCCATCTTGATGTATCCCTTCCTATGTAATTCCGCCTTCTTCTGGAATGAATAACAGCGACTCTTTTCTGACTGTTGTGGTCCCGTCATTTCGGAATGTAAATGACAGTTTTTTTTTTGTGAGAGTGATATCAGAGGTAGTATGATAACTCTCGATAAACTCCTCTAGCAGGATATACCTATTCAGCGGTCGTACAGACATGATAGGATATGACCTAACTAGTTTCTTTTTTTGGCGAGTGGTTTTGTCAGAATTGAGATTCTCGCTGTATTCCACCCGAGCAGGGGGGTTAAGCGTAGTATCTTTTCAGGAATTTGCCGTTGATGGGAGCCATTAATAGGTCTCCGTTGGGCTGGGCTATCCTGTAGGCGCCGTTTGAGAACGTTGTCTCGATCACGTAAGGGCCTTCCCATTTGGGCTAGAATTTGTCTTTACTTCTGTGAGTTATGATCATCGGCCTTCTCACGGCTAGCACTAGCTCGCCGACCTTGAATACCCTTTCCTTTACTTTATGGTTGAAAGCCCTGGAAATGCGTGCTTGGTAGAGCGCGATGCGCTGTTGAGCTTGGAGGCGTTTCTCGTCTAATCCTTCTAGCTCTTGGAGCCTTAACAGGTCATTCTTTTCTCGAGTTAGCTCATTGGTCACGGCTATTCAGAGCGACGGGATCTGGATTTCAACGGGGAGGACTGCTTCGCTCCCGTAAACCAGCGAGAATGGGGTGCAGCCTGTCGGTGTCCGTACTGTTGTACGGTATGCCCAGAGACATTCGCCCAGCTTTTCGTGCCAATCCCTTTTGTTCGAAGAGACGAATTTCTTTAAGAGTTTGATAATGGTTTTGTTGAAAGCTTCCGCCAAACCATTAGCAGCTGGATAGTACGCCGTAGAGGCAATGTTGTGTATCCGGTTATTATCGCAAAACCGATGAAATGCTTGGCTGATGAACTGGGGCCCATTATCGTGGATTATCCTTCGGGGTATCCCGAAGCGATAGATGACGTGATGCTTGATGAAGCTGATTACGTTGGACGCCTTTACCTCAGCAAGAGGGATTGCTTCGGCCCATTTGGAAAAGTAGTCCGTGATGGCCAGTATGAACTGGTGACCCCCGGAAGAGGATGGGTGAATAGGACCGATGATATCCATCCCCCATGCTTCGAAAGGCCAGGATGCGACCGTAGGGTGTAGATGTTCTGACGGTTGATGTATAAAGTCTGCATGAACCTGACAGGCTCTGCAATGCCTTGTATACCGTATCGCGTCTGCGATCATAGTAGGCCAGTAATAGCCCATCCTCCTGATGCGGTCTTGTAGCTTAGGCCCGGGTTGATGCGCTCCGCATACGCCGTCGTGAGCTTCACGGATCATCTGTTGTGCCTCGGCGCCAGCGAGACATCTTAACAGCAGTCCGTCGTAGGTCTGGCGATACAGGTATTATGAAGATGCATCGAAGTAGAAGCGTAACGATCGTCTCTTGACGGATACTGCTTCTTTGGGGTCCTCTGGCAAGATTCCGTATGCCACAAAATCTATGAAGGGACTCGTCCAATCTCTTGTAGGAGAATCGGCATTTACAGCGTAGCTGCGTTCTAGGTGACAGCTGTTCTTCACACAGAATAAATCTCTGTTAAGAAGGATTACCGAATCTTGCCTTCTTATAGGGGTAGCTAAGTCCGCAGCTAGGCTGGCCAGGGCATCAGCTTCTAGATTCTGAGATCGAGGTACATGCTCTAGGAAGAACCCTTTGAACGTCATGGCTATCTCGACTGTCGCTCGGTGGTAGGGGATGAGGTCTGGATTCCGGGCTTCATATATCCCCCTGACTTGGTTGACGATGAGCAGAGAATCACCGAAAGCTTCCAGGGATTCTACCCCCAGCTCTTTAGCGACTTGGAGCCCGATTAGCAGAGCGTTGTATTCTGCCACATTGTTGGAGCAGGGCTCGCTAAGAGAATATGCTCGGTAGATGACGAGCTGATCCGGAGTAACTAAGACGATTCCCACTCCTGAAACGACGTTTCCCTTAGGACCGACTCTGGAGGCGCCATCGAAAAATAGTCGCCATACGTCACTTTCTCTTGCAAAATTACATTCCGCAACTTCATCGGGGATGTCTTCGTATAGTTTGGAGGTCTCCAGGATTGGATGAGCTGCTAGGAAGTCGGCCAGTGCTTGGCCTTTGATGGACTTCTGTGGGACGTAGACCATGTCATATGGCGTCAGCAGCATCGCCCAAGTTGCGAGTCGGGAGTTAAGGGCACTTGGCTTGCTTATCAGCACCCGGAGAGGGTTGATCCTGGAGATGATATGAATAGTCTGGCCGGTGACATAGTGTCGCGTCTTCTGGACAGCGAACATCAGAGCCAAGCATTCCTTCTCCACTGGGTTGTACCGGTGTTCGGCCCCGACCATCATCCTGCTGAGGTAGTAGATAGCCTGTTCATGGCCCGCATCGTTCTTCTGTGCAAGGAGAGCTCCTAGCGAATGATCCATTGCCCGAACGTACAGCAAGAAGAGTTTTCCCATAACGGGAGGCACCAGAACTGGTGGACTGGTTAGGTAGCGCTTAATATCCCCAAACGCTTGCTGACAGGTTTCGTCCCATATGAAGGACACACCTTTCTTCATGAGGTGAGAGAAGGGCTGACATCTCCCCAAGAGGTTGGATATGAATCGCCGGATGTAAGCCAGACGTCCTTGGAACCCCCTGAGTTTCCTCAGATTATGGGGCGGTCGCATTGCTACGATCGCCTGGACTTTGTCAGGGTCTACTTCGATGCCTTTGGCGGTAATGACAAATCCCAGGAATTTGCCACTGGATACCCCCAGAAAGGACTTTGCAGGGTTCATCTTGAGTTGATGCTGGCGCATTAACTCGAATACCGCCCTCAGGTCTCGAATGTGATCACCTTTGAGGCGGCTTTTGACAGCTATGTCGTCCATGTAACATTCCACTGTTTTGCGTAACTGCTCACGGAATATGTTACTCATAGCCCGTTGGTATGTAGCCCCGGCGTTCTTTAATCCGAAGGGCATGACCGTATAGCAATATACCCCCAGTGGTGTCCGGAAGGCAGTGTGCTTTTCGTCTTCCGGATGCATCTTGATCTGATTGTATCCCGAGAACCCGTCCATAAAAGACATACGCTCGAAGCCGCAGGTGTTGTCGATCATGATGTCCGTGATGGGAAGGGGGAATTCATCTTTGGGGCAGGCCGCATTCAGATCTCGGTAGTCGATGCAGATACGTACCTTCCCATTTTTCTTCATGACTGGGACAACGTTGGCGACCCAGTCGGGATGTTGTTCTTCCCGGATAAAACCGCAGGTTATCAACTTCTTGACTTCGTCCTCGATGGCGTCCATCATAACCGGGCGAAACCGACGTTGGTGTTGTTTTACTGGCTTCGAATCGGTCAAAATATTGAGCTTATGAGTAGCTACCCTCGGGTCTAGGCCTGGCATGTCCTCATAACCCCATGCAAAGACGTCGACATATTCCTTTATCAGCTGTATGATCTCTTCCTTTTCAACTGGGGGAAGATTGTTACTGACAAATATTGGCTTTGTGAGAGCTCACCCCCAACGTGGACTTGGATAACTTCGTCCTTGGTGGGAGGTTCTCTCTGCTCGAAGCAGAATTCCCACTGTGTATCCATTTGCTGAGCCCAGGGGTCATTCTCAAACAGCTCCGTATCCTGTTCCTCGATTTCTGAGGGGTTTGTCATCACCATATTCACTGATCGTGTTAGTTTGAGAGCATCAGGTGAGTCGGAGGACGACGAGCTGCTCTGGGAAGATGGAAAGGGGTCCTCATCTGGCTTGGAAGTTGCGAGGGAGGTGGCATACCCCAACCCGAGACGAGTCTGTTGATAGCGGGGGTCGCCGCGCGGCGG
The DNA here is from genome assembly GCA_036927795.1 of Iris macrosiphon. Taxonomy (NCBI): domain Eukaryota; kingdom Viridiplantae; phylum Streptophyta; class Magnoliopsida; order Asparagales; family Iridaceae; genus Iris; species Iris macrosiphon. The sequence continues at coordinate 307,504,818 of JAYESA010000004.1, forward strand.
CGTCCGTCTGCCTCTTCCGTAGTTGAGGCCTGGCTTCCGCTTCAAGTCGTAGCCCATGTTTTGCATGATCCTCCGCGCTTGCGGGCTGTATTGGTGAACCTGCACTTTCCCGGTATCGTCATCGAAAGGATCTTCCTGGACAGTCGGTCGGTTCCGCATGCGACCAAAGACTATTGAATGCTGACTGCTGCAGGTAGGCGGGACAATGAAGATAGAATCCTCATATGGCCCATATGCTGTGACGACGTTGGATGGCGATGTTACTTCCCAGACATACGGACGGTAGGAGTTTATAGCTTCTAAGAACTTTTGAGCCATTGGTTCTACCTCGTCATGTGGAGTGGGTTCATGTTTCGGAATCTGAGTACCGATGTACCGGAAAAGAGGATGTTTATTATCATCTGGAACTCCGTTCCTGGTGGCATTTACATCAGTCGGCTGCTGGTTGCGCCGAAGGTTGATGACTATGGGTGGAGGCTTCCGGTTCAAAGTGATTACTAGAGGATCACCCCCTTCTCCTGACTTGGTCTTTCTCAGGTGGACAGCCATAGGCTCTATGACTTTTGGACGAGCGGTTCGTCCTTTCACTTTGATTGACAGTGGTAGTGTGGCAGAGGGCTCTTCGGGCTCCCGGTGGGATTCCTTTTTCGCCCCTCCTGGCACTTCTTCCGTGTGGTCATGGGAGTACAACACGGCATCGGAATAGTAGGATTCTATTCCTTTAAACGGGTTTAGGTCAGCCACCTCCGTTTGTACGGTTCCTTGTGCGTCTACATATTTAAGGCATTGATGTAGGGTTGAAGGAACGATGTTGTGGTCGTGAATCCATGGTCTTCCCAGCAAAATGTTGTAGGATACCTCTGAATCGATGACGTAGCATGTGGCCACTGACCTAAGGTTGCCGATCTGGACTCTCAAGCGAATCTTCCCTAATGGTTTACTTCTTCCGGCGTTGAAACCCACGATTGTAGTGGTAGTGTAAGCCAGCTCGCTGGTAGGAATTCTCAGTGGCCTGAGCACACTGTGAGGGATGATGCTGATCGATGATCCCGGATCTATGTGAATCCGGTCGACCTCCATGGAACCGACGTACCTGGTGTAATAGAGGGGCCTGTCATGTCTATTATGTTTTAATAGCATGTCGTCTTGAGTGAAAGTGATATTTGGGACCACCTCTATCATGCTGTGGTATTGAGGACATGCCACTGGTTCCTCGTCGGGGTACTTGAGCTGGGTCAAATATACTTCCACCTGCATCAGTGCTTCACTCAGGGCCAGACGAGTGTCGGGGGAGAGCCTGAGTAGCTCGAAGATGGATAACCTGGCTGGCGTATTGGCCAGTTGGGCCAGGATGTCAAACTTGTACGGCTTCTCTAAACCTTTGCTCGGAATGTTTTTCACAGGTTTGTCGAAGCGTACTTCTTTCTGTTTTGCCTTTTCCGCCGGAGTAGGTTTCGCAGAGCTGATGCTTGGTACGACGGGACCTTGCTCTGACGGTTTGGTAGCTGGAGCGTCAGCCGGCACCCCTTTCTGATTTGCTCCGTCGTTTGTCGAGGTAGGCCCTCCCTGAACAGGTTGCGACAAGTACCTCGTCTCCGTCTGATGTAGAAGAAGTTGTGACCATGTAGCATGATCTGTATTTGGGATTCTTCTTGGGGGTAGCCCTGGTTGCCTTGGTCTCTTCCTCGAGATCTGACACCAAATCTTGGTGAACCCACATAATCTCGCCCCGCCGGGTAGTTAGGGGCACCAGGTTGTGATCTTGACCCCTAGCAGGGGGAAGGTTAACGATGCTCATCGTTGCCCGGGAGATAGGTGTAACACCATCAGGGACCTTTTGGGGAGGCAGATTGCCAAACTGCAGAGAGATCATGTTGGCCGTGACCGTTTTCTCGGTGTTGTGCAGAGTGATGGCCTTAGCATCGATCAACCCCTGGATCTTCCTTTTTAGTACATAGCACGCCTTTGTCGGGTGGTGTACGTATCTGTGGAAGACGCAGTATTTTGGGTCGTCAGTATTGCCGGCCTCCTGGGGCCGCCTTAGTTCTGGGAGGGTGATCTTGCCACTTTTGACGAGACATTCAAAGATACTTGGGATATCGTCGTCGTCGAAAGAGTAGACTTCGACGGGCCTAGGAGCCCCCGGTTTTGCTTGGGCAGTCGCCGCAATCTTTGGCCTGGCCGTGTTGATTGCCAGGGCTTCCTTCCCTTTGGGGCCACGATGATGGTCGCTGTCAGGGGATGACCTCTTGCCTCTGTCAGAGGCGGAGATCATGATGCCATTGTCGCGCGCCTTGCGACTGTTGTCTTCGGCGGCTACCGCCGAGAGGATGAACGAGGGCCAATCATGGAACTGATATGGTCCTGTGAACACTGAGACCACGGGAAGGAGGTTCTTCCTGCAAATGTCCACCAATGCTGAGTCTGGAACTCCTGGAGGCATCTGTAAGGTGGCCTGACGAAAGCGTTCGATGAAGACGCGAACGTCTTCCTTTTCCTTCTGCTTGACTTCGATGAGAGAGGACATAGACATGTCCATTCCTCTCTCGTAGAATCGCGTGAAGAATAGAGCTTTGAAATCCTCGAAGGAAGTAATGCAGTTATCCGCCAAGCTACGGTACCACTGATAGGCTACTCCTGAGAGGCATCCTTTGAACACCCGAGTGAGGAGGGCATCGTTCCCTTGTAGCAGCACCGTCATCATACTGAAATAGTTCATGTATTGGCTTGGTGATGTTTTTCCCTCGAACAGAGCCATCGCCTGAGGTTTGTATTTTGGAGGGAAAGGGACCTCTTCCCAGATAGCTGGGTAGGGCTGATTGATTCCCAGTTTCTTGAGCTGATCTTTGTGCTTCAAGGCGTCGAACTGGGCTTTCAACTCCCATACTGCCTGCATCGGATTTTTTGCTGGAAGCGGAGGAACTGCTGACTCTTGATCTAGAGTAGGTTCTTGGCTTGGTTTGGATGGTGGCAAGTCCACCCCCACACGTATCTGAGTTGACGGGACCGATGCTTGAGCTATGGCAGTTGCGTGCTGAGTTAGCATCATCTGGTGCATATTCTCCATTACGGACTGCATTTGTTTCAAAGACGTCTCCAGGACAGTGATGCGTTGTTCTGCGTCTCCCGACGGCGACGCTTCCTCGCGTTCGTCTTCGATGGCGTAAGCTCCCATTTCTCTGGGCGTCGTCGAAGGGTAAGTATAGGTCGCTGCAGAAGTCGACTCTATACTCTCGGCGTCTGATCTGGGAGATTGGCGACCCCCAGCGTCAGAATCAGATGAGTACGGAGCTGGTTGCTGTGACCTGGCACGGGTATTTTGGAATACCCCAGCTTCAGCGTTTCTGAGGAGGTCTTCGAATCTTCTTTGGCTCGGAGGCTCAGAGGGAAGACGTCTTGAGCTCGACCCTCTTCTAGGTATGCGTGAAGCCATGTTCACGGATGCATACGCGTGCTCTTCCTCCGGGAAAGATTGAGAGTAGTTCAATCGGTCGAAGACCAATCGTTTTGCTTTAGAACAGTAGCAGTCAATCACAATCTTATGACTATTACAACATTGTTCCCTAGGGGGCGTAATAGACATGTTGAAAGGTCCCCTCTCCTTACGCTTCTGGATTAGGCATTCGCGTAGGTCAGGAGTAGCAACTTGAGCTTGTTTTGCGCCGTGGGACTTCCCTTGGCGTGATTTGGAGATTCACTCAGACTGGCGTAAAGCTGAAGAGGCGTTCAGTCGACCGTCGTCTTCCCGCGTAATCTGGAGGATAGGCAGATTGCTTCTTCGCTGGCGTAACGGCCGAGGAGTTGAGTACTCGCCTGCTTGCTTCCCCTGGCGGAGATCACAGCGCTCATTTGGTTTACCGTAGAGGCCAGATGTTGCTTTGCGCGTGGTGCGTGATCTGTTCTTCCAATTTGGCGTTGAGGCACTGTCGAAAGTTTTGTCTGTACCGCGCGTAGCGGGAGACTGGTTCCTACGCGTAGAGCACAGGGGATACTTCTGGGTCAGCGCTGAGGCTTTGCCCGAAGCTTTGTCTGTACCGCGCGTAGCGGGAGACTGATTTCTGCGCGTGTAGCGCAGTGGATACTCTTGGGTTAGCGCTGAGGCTTTACCAGAAGTTTTGTCTGTACCGCGCATAGCGGGAGACTGATTTCTGCGCGTGTAGCGCAGTGGATACTCTTGGTTTAGCGCTGAGGCTTTACCAGAAGTTTTGTCTGTACCGCGCGTAGCGGGAGACTGAATTTTACGTGCGAAGCACGGAGGGAGCGATGCTACCACCTCATTGGTCGGAGAGATCGGAGAGTCCACAGGAACAGGGGAGGATGTCTTGGGCATCCAGACTTTGCGTAGATTTCTGTTGTCTTGGACGGAGAGAGAGTGAGAGCTATCCCCAGTCCGAAGCATGTCTTCGTAGGCAGACTGGTCGAAATGAACGACCAGCGTCTTCTTCACGGTTCCTACAGATACCGTATCGTGTTGAGCAATTACTTCCTCGTCAGAAGAGAAAGATGTCCCCAGCAGAGTCGCCATCTTGTTTGTGGTATTAAACGAAAGAATGAAATGTGTTATTTCAATGACAGGGTTTGTGCGAAACCCGCGCCCTTTGGTTCACAAACAAACTTGTACAATTTGATCATATGCGAGGATGTGGGAGTATAATTTATTTAATCTGGGTAAAAATTGCTATAGGTGTCTGATCTGCGGTCGATCACTTTAGCCCTTGGACTACACGATGTTGAAGAAGTGCCGTGGAAGATAGGATGCAGCTTCGGAGGTTGCAAAGGAGGGTGGACGCGCGATGCTGAAGGTCGTCGCTCCCTATTCCTTGCATGAGCTCTATATTCTTCTCTCTCTCTCTATCTCTCCCTCTTGATCTCCGGTTCGATGACCTTGTTCGATTCTTCTTTCTAAGTCCCGACCTTTGATCTGATGTTGGTATTCTTGACCAAATTTTCCGACCTTGTTCCCCATTGACAGGGGCCTCTATTTATAGAGTCTTTGGTGACAATGACCATTCCGTTGGTGTAGCAACCGAGGAGTAGAAAGTACAGCACCCTTTTACACAACGGTTAAAGTAACCAATGCCTACGTATAGATGATCTTTTGACTGAGCGGGTGACGTGGGTCCAACTAAGGGGACACAACACGTACGGTTGCTACTAAGATCATGGCGTAAAAGCCACGTGGGTAGGTATCCATTGTGTAGAAGAGGTTGGCGTAGAAGCCAAATGTCCGTCACCATGGCATAGAAGCCGAGCAGGCATAGAAGTCGAACAGGCATAGAAGCCGAGCAGGCATAGAAGCCGAGTAGGCGTGGAAGCCGAGTAGTCGTAGAGACTGAGTGGTCGTAGAAACTGAGTAGGCGTGGAAGCCGAGTAGTCGTAGAGACTGAGTAGGCGTGGAAGCCGAGTGAGCACAGGCCCTAAATGGGCGTAGAAGCCGCTGCATATCGTGCCAGAATGGGCGTAGAAGCCGCTTGAGCACAGATCCTGAATGGGTGTAGAAGCCGCTGCGTACCGTGCCAGGGTGCTGATGTGGACGTCTTTAGCCGAAATTACGGCTTTTGGAGATATAATAAAATCTTTGACAGAGATTTGCCATCATCCTGTGCATTAAATGCGGAGACGTGCCTTGAGGGAAAAATGTCACCGTTCTGTGCGTTTTGACGGAGGGACGTGCCTTGAGGGAAAACTGTCACCGCTCTGTGTGCTTTGGCGCAGAGACGTGCCTCGAGCCCTGTACGAGACGTGGCAGGCGGTTTGTCTTCCGCGGAGCGTAAAACAGCCCATGTTTGCCTGTGTAAAACAAGGCAGCGTGTTCCCTTTGTACGCGAAAGAGCGGTTTACGCCAGGGGATTTTAGTAAGCGCTGGTTTGGTGATATTTTAACCAAATCTTCTGCATTAAATGCCGAGATCCGCCATCATTACTGTGGGGCGTGTCCCGAGTGGTCTGCGATCGTTTCCAGCCGTCGTCTGGGTAGCCGTGCAGCACTTTCTGTCAGCAGTCAGAGGTCAGTTTTTACTGTACGACTGGACAGTTTCTTTTTCGGGAAGACGAAGCGTTCCTCGTACGCTTTAATGCTGCTTTGAGAGCGGCTGGGTTTTATGCCATGGAGGCGATGAAGAACCCTATTTTACGCTGGATGGCTCTGAAGGCCTGTGTTTACGCTGCTCTGCATTAAGACGCTGCATAGATCTTCCAAGCGTATTTTTCATGCTTCTACAACGACATTACAAGAAATTCATAGTGACCATATCGGGTTTGGAATGCTGACTTAGGGAAGTCATTGGATTTGATCTTCAACTGGTGATAGCCCGACCTGAGATCAATTTTAGAGAATATTGCTGTGCCCTGTAGTTGTCCAAACAGGTCATCTATACTTGGTAACGGGTACTTGTTCCGCACAGTATCCTTATTCAGCTCTCGGTAGTCTATGCACAGCCGCATGGATCCGTCCTTCTTCTTTACGAACAGCACCGGAGATCCCCATGGAGAAATGCTTGGGAGAATGTAACCTCGGTCCAACAGATCTTGTAATTGCACCTTCAGTTCCTTTAGCTCTCCTGGGGCCATTCGGTAGGGTGCCTTGGATATCGGTCGCGTATCCAGAAAGATGTCAATGGAGAATTCGATCTCTCGATCAGGAGGTATTCCAGGCAGCTCGTCCGGGAACAAGTCAGAGAAATCTGCTATAACATCAGCTTGAGCTGCATCTACACCTTCCCGTCGGGTGTTTTGAACAAAGGCTAAGTACCCTTCACAACCCGAATACAACATGCGCCTAGCCGAAATTGTTGATATCACCATCGCCGTCTTCGGTGCAGCGCTGCACGAATAGTAGAAGTCTGCCTCACCGGGTAGACAAAATATGACTCGTTTCTCCGTGCACTCGATTGTTGCATGGCAAGCACCTAACTAGTTCATTCCGAGAATAATATCGTATTCCTTAATGTCTAGAAAAATGACATCTACGGAAAGCTTCATGCCTCTGATGCAAATATAGTCGTCCCTACAGATCGCACTAGCGGGCACGTCGACTCCCGAAGGGGTACTCACGCAAAGTTTCATATTTAATGGAGTAGAAGCTAATTTATTCTCAATAATAAAATCAGCAGATATGAAACTATGCATAGCACCTGAATCGAATAAGACTTTAGCGGACAAATCTTTGAAAAATAAGGTACATGTCACAACAGTATCGGAGGCAGATGCCTCATCCCGAGTCAATGCATAGACTCGGCCTTGGGCACCCTGGCATTGTGGTTTCACTGATACAACATTGGCGCCATGTGCTGGAGGTCCCTTGTTCTGGTTTGACTGCGGTCTGACGATCGGCCTGGGGTCTCGACAGTCGAATGCTTTATGGTCCAAACGGCCATATTTGAAACATCCTATGACTCGGCACTTAGTCACTCGATGTCCCATTTTGCCGCACCTATGGCAATATGGTCCTTGTGGCAGACCCCTATGCTTGGATGTATGCAGACGCTTCGGTGCTCCAGACCCTCCGGTTTTATGATGTTGCTTGTTAAAATTGGTACACGGAGTCTGTACATTGGTCTTTTGTGAATTGCATCCAAAGATCCGTTCGCTATTAAGGGCAGCTTCATAATATTCCTGGTAGGTCTGGCACTTTTGATTTATGACATCACTACGCAGGTCATTGTTCAAACCCTTCTGAAAATGATAGCACCACGCCTGCTGGTTAGGCAAGAAGTGCCAGGCAAACTTGGCGAGTCTAGCGAACACTGAATCAAAGTCATAAACAGACATACTTCCTTGTACCAGATTGCTAAAGTTGTCTTCCTTTTGTTACCGCACGGCCCTTGGGATATATTGTTCAATGAAGGCAGATTTGAACATCTCCCAGGTAATCTTGCAGTTGGGATTCATAAATCCCTTGCTTGGTGGCTTCCCACCAATCATGCGCTTGTAGTTCAAGTTGCACCAATGCACAAGCCACTCATTTGGACCCTTTAATGTCAACCAGGTTGTAAATTCCTACAAGTTTTATAATCCATCCCATCACCACATCCGGTTCTGCTCGCCCATTGAATGTTGGTGGGTGCATCTTAATGAACTCAGCCGCTCTGCAGGTATCCTTAGCGGGAGACTGTGTTTCCTCTGATTCATATTCTACCACCATAGCTGGTGGTACGACATGTAGCGCCCCGTTCTCCCGGTGCGGACAGCGCGGCTAAGAAACACAAGACGGTATCGTTCGATCGGGATAGATTGAATTAAGAATTCGTCCTCGTTATGGATTTGTTTCTTCGGAATCGATTCCCATATTCAGTGGACTGCGCCCCAAGGATCGGCTTAGCGGCAGAGTCAGGAGGGACCTCTCCGCTACTATCTTTTATTGCCTCAGTTTTCGATGTCGCTTGTTGCTTTCGTGCTTTGAGTTGGTTTTGGGATTTGCTTATTTTCCTTGAACGGTTTCGATGGTTTTCATTGTTTTCGTTCATTGAACTGCACTTCTATTTCGAGATTGGAAAGAGAGGAAGAAGTATTAATCGAGCTGTTCGTGTGCAGGTGAACGAGCAGTAGGCGGCTTGCGAGCGGAGTCGTGAAGCGCCTCTTTCCTTCTCCTTCCAAAAATCTAAGTGAGTGGCTACCAACCCGATTAGCTAGCCCTGCTTCCAAGCTTCACATCTAATAAATCTGCATTCTTCTTTGCCCCGATCAAACGATACCAAGTAATAATAAAAGAAACCAAGATAAAAGAGAATAGACTTGGTTATTATGCTTGTCAATCAAACATGAGAACTGTTATCTTATAGTATGCTTGTTCGTGCAAATGTTCTATAAACCGTGCTAAGTATAGAACACATCTAGTATATGCATAATTGTTCAGGGAGGCTATACAAAATAAATCATGCAATACTGCTTGTCATGTACTCGTGTTCTTGCACTCGTGTTGCCTCAAATGCATGACTTGTTAACTTGTTCATCGTGTTCGATCATGGACAACTTGTGCACAAGTTATTGGTTCTGCGGACGGTCGCTGGGGCACTGGCACCGATCCGATCCGGGCGGAACTCGTGTGTAGTCGTCGTGTTCGGGACTGGATAGCTTGCAGCACAATCGTGTTCTATCGTAGCATGCTATCCTTGTCCTCGGCTACGTCTACTATGGCAAACATGCCAGTGATCATCGTGTATATTTAAACCTGTTGCAAACTAACTTGTGTCTTCGTGGCAGGGAAGGCATGGTAAGTATTGTACAGGTAATTCAGACGGGCAGGTAAAATCCACCGAACGGTGGCACGTTCATTTCAATAAATTATATATGCTGCTTACTTGTAAATGAACTAAGGCAAGATAGAAACCCACAAATATGCATGCTTCATTAAAACAACGTGTTGATTGGTATAGTCAGGCTAGCTCGCCTTCACCAGTATGTTTCGACATGCTGACCCTCGTTGAAACAGGTTCCCCGCACCAAGGCGAACCGAGCGAGGAGCTGAAGTCGTCTACCCGATCCAGTCCAGCTGTTGGCGCATCTTCACCGCGCCCCCTGAAGCATCTTGGAGACCGGAGCTTGCAACTCTTCATACACAAATGCAGCTCTGTGGCAAAGCTATCCTCCAGCCTGGAGGTCTTTATCATTTTGATTTTATAAAGGGATATAATGTACAGGACTGCTATCTCATTTTGAGTCATCTCTTTTGTAAGACCATGTGGCATATTAGCTAACTCGTTCAAGAGTTTGTAATAGATGTTCATTATCAATAAAGAGAACTTTTCATGTTTCAATCTGTGTTTCAATTTATCTGCGTACTCTGAATATGTGCTTGCTATGCAAATCATTAAAGCCTTGTGCGGGCACAACCCCAGGCCCGCACGGCGGTCATGATTCGGGGGATGTCTCAAACGATTCTACGGAATCGGGTCGTGACATAGTGGTATCAGAGCACAGATTCAAAGTTCCTTAGACTTCGTGCTGGAAAAGTTCCTTTAATGATCAAATTCTTGTGCGAACTCTTGAACTCGCTAGGCCAAAATGAGATACGTTCATGCAATAAGTCCATAATACATTATGATTCTAATGTAATTTACCTTCTTTTGAAGGAATGGCTCCAGCGCAATCTATAGCGCAAGCCCCGGACGAAACTCAAGGCCAAGAAAGTAGTTCGGGCACTTCGGGAAGTTCAAGGAGCCAGCGAGCCACGCCAAGCATCGATCCCATCTAGCAAATGTTGCGGATGTTGGAGGAAAACCAACAAAGGGACGAGGCTCGCTATGAACGGGCCGAGAAGCGGGCGGAAGAGAGTCAGCTCAAGTTTCAAGACAATATAGAAGCACGATTCTCAGTCCAACAGAAGCAGGTGGATGCCCTGCAACAGATCGTTCAGACTTTGGCTTCCAACCATTCCACGGCAAGAGCGCCGACTCTGGTGGAATAGCCCGTGCTTGAAGTAGAGACGTCGCAAATTCCAAGGGCGAGGGACGTGACTGCCTTCGACTTTGGCCACTTCAAAAAAGTCTGCAACACCCCATTCAACGGGACTGAGGACCCAGTCGTAGCTCTAGATTGGTTGGCCGAACTTGAAGATCACTTCGCTCTGCTAGAGGTCCCCGAAGAAAAGCGCGTCGCCTGCGCGCAACTACAGCTCCGTCTCAACGCGCACGATTGGTGGGACGTGCATCGACGATCTCTCCAATTTGATCACGGAGAGGAGGCGATCTCGTGGATGACTTTTTGTGCCGCGTTCGAAGAGGAGTTTGTACCCCCTCTAGTACAACGTTAGATGGAGAACGAGTTTGTGCAACTGAGGCAAGGCAGTATGACAGTTAAAGAGTACTCCGTCGAATTCAACCGACTCTCCAAATTCGCTAGGGCCTATTTACCTGATGTAGCGAGTCGAGCAAGAAGGTTTGAAGGTGGACTACGCCCTGCCATCCATTCGCACGTAGCCGTTCATCAATATCGTACAATGCGTGAAGTAATGAATCACGCCCTATCTCTCGAACCACTTTATCCTCACGTTCCTGCCGGCGCTGTGCATACCTACACTCACAAACGCCAAAGCAACGACAGAGGAAACAGTGCTGCAAAGCGATGAAACGACGGTGGTCAGCAAACAAAGCATTGGAGCAATACGTGTCAATTCTGCAAAAAGCTTGGACACGATAAGAAAGACTGCCGCTTGAGACTTGGATTATGCCTCGCTTATGGACGATCAGGCCATGCCATTAATTCCTGCCCGAACCTTCCTGATCGTCGTCCCCAACGAAATGCTCCCTAATGGTAGGTCCTATTCTTAAGTTTCGGGACGAAACTTCCAATTAGTTTGGTAGGATGTAGCGCCCCATTCTCCCGGTGCGGAGAGTGCGGCTAAGAAACACAAGATGGTATCGTTCGATCGGGATAGATTGAATTAAGAACTCGTCCTCGTTATGGATTTGTTTCTTCGGAATCGATTCCCATATTCAGTGGACTGCGCCCCAAGGATCGGCTTAGCGGCAGAGTCAGGAGGGACCTCTCCGCTGCTATCTTTTATTGCCTCGGTTTTCGATATCGCTTGTTGCTTTCGTGCTTTGAGTTGGTTTTGGGATTTGCTTGTTTTTCTTGAACGGTTTCGATGGTTTTCATTGTTTTCATTCATTGAACTACACTTCTATTCCGAGATTGGAAAGAGAGGAAGAAGTATTAATCGAGCTGTTCGTGTGCAGGTGAACGAGCAGTAGGCGGCTTGCGAGCGGAGTCGTGAAGCGCCTCTTTCCTTCTTCTTCCAAAAATCTAAGTGAGTAGCTACCAACCCGATTAGCTAGCCCTGCTTCCAAGCTTCACATCTAATAAATCTGCATTCTTCTTTGCCCCGATCAAACGATACCAAGTAATAATAAAAGAAACCAAGATAAAAGAGAATAGACTTGGTTATTATGCTTGTCAATCAAACATGAGAACTGTTATCTTATAGTATGCTTGTTCGTGCAAATATTTTATAAATCGTGCTAAGTATAGAACACATCTAGTATATGCATAATTGTTCAGGGAGGCTATACAAAATAAATCATGCAATATTGCTTGTTGTGTACTCATGTTCTTGCACTCGTGTTGCCTCAAATGCATGACCTGTTAACTTGTTCATCGTGTTCGATCATGGACAACTTGTGCACGAGGTATTGGTTCTGCGGACGGTCGCTGGGGCACTGGCACTGATCCGATCCGGGCGGAACTCGTGTGTAGTCGTCGTGTTCGGGACTGGATAGCTTGCAGCGCAATCGTGTTCTCTCGTAGCATGCTATCCTTGTCCTCGACTACGTCCACTATGGCAAATATGCCAGTGATCATCGTGTATATTTAAACCAGTTGCAAACTAACTTGTGTCTTCGTGGCAGGGAAGGCATGGTAAGTATTGTACAGGTAATTCAGACGGGCAGGTAAAATCCACCGAACGGTGGCATGTTCATTTCAGTAAATTCTATATACTGCTTACTTGTAAATGAACTAAGGCAAGATAAAAACCCACAACTATGCATGCTTCATTAAAATAACGTGTTCATTGGTATAGTCAGGCTAGCTCGCCTTTACCAGTATGTTTCAACATGCTGACCCTCGTTGAAACAGGTTCTCCGCACCAAGGCGAACCGAGCGAGGAGCCGAAGTCGTCTACCCGATCCAGTCCAGCTGTTGGCGCATCTTTATCGCGCCCCCTGAAGCATCTTGGAGACCGGAGCTTGCAACTCTTCATACACAAATGCAGCTCCGTGGCAAAGCTATCCTCCAGCCTGGAGGTCTTTATCATTTTGATTTTATAAAGGGATATAATGTACAGGACTGCTATCTCATTTTGAGTCATCTCTTTTGTAAGCCCATGCGGCATATTAGCTAACTCGTTCAAGAGTTTGTAATAGATGTTCATTATCAATAAAGAGAACTTTTCCATGTTTCAATCTGTGTTTTAATTTATCTGCGTACTCTGAATATGTGCTTGCTATGCAAATCATCAAAGCCTTGTGCGGGCGCAACCCCAGGCCCGCACGGCGGTCACGATTCGGGGGACGCCTCAAACGATTTTACGGAATCAGGTCGTGACACGACAGGCGTCATCGTGGCTCCGCCGTTGCTGGGCACCAAAGATGCGATCAATTGCATCATGGTATCCATCTACTTCTGTTGTGCAGTGAACTGCGCCTGAATCTGTGCCTGTTGAGTGGCAGCTTATTGTTGTTGTACCTCCATTAGGTGCATGAGTCTCTCAGTCATATCGATTGAACCTGCCCCTCTGGATTCTTCAGAACTTGTCGGATCGCTCTGTCACGACCCGCACCCAGATAATTCAGGCACCGGTTTGCGAGTACGTCCAGCCTACGTTGCAGTGTCGGCGGTAGTACGCTGTCTAGATCATATTCACAGGTAATTTAAAATCTATCTCATTCACAAGAATAAATAGGCAAGGATAATAACAGGGAATAGGAATGCTAAGATTTCATAAGACAAATTTTGTGACATCCAAATCCACAGTTTAATACAGAACCAGAAGATAAATCGGGGACAAACCCGAGTACTATGCTGAAAGAAAAATACTAGCTAACTGGCTAACTACTCCTCAAAAGTAGTCTCCTGAGTAGGAACAGGCTCCTCAATAGTATCATCTGCTACGTCATATGGGCCATAAAAGGTGGGGGCATAGTCCTCATCATCGCCTAAATGTCAACGGATCCAGTCAGGAAAGGAGCAAAGTACCAATACACAACAAAGCTTAAACTAAATAATTATGACAAGTAGTAAAAACTGACTTAAGTATCACGATAAAATTTTATACATAATAAGTAGTAAATTAACTAAGGGTTAATTGCTATAAATCAGGGATATGAGTAAAACAGGAAGATAATGAGACAAGAAAATGGAACTGCAACAAGACAAAGAAACTATGTGTGTGAAATTGTATATTTAGAATGCATAGTTGGCATGTAGGGGGTTATAAGGCTAATAAGGCACGTCATAGACGGCTAGCAGTCAGGAACAATCGAGTATAAGGCTGATGGTACAGTCGCGTACTCAACAGCTAGCAGTCATGACATGGTGGAAAGGGTAGACCACATGCCTCCTAGTATCCTCCCTCCCGACACGAAAATTGAGACATAAAATCCAAATTCTAACACTAAGTGTAATCATCCAATGGTGCTAGTAGAGCAAGGAACTAATTATCATAATATAAAGAATAAACTTGAAGTGCAGGTATTTGCCTAATGTTTGGATTCCAACTACGGTTCTGTCCTCGGGAAATTTCCAGATATGCCTCCGGATGCTGAAATAAACATCACCCTTAGATCCATAAAATATTAAACAGCTAGAAACGCCTGTCCTTGAGTCCAATTTGGAGACAAGGGCAAAAATGACAATTTCGGGTCAAAACGGGGTCCACATGTGGGCCCGCTTTGCACCGAAAAACGTGTCAGGGACAAAGGTCTCCAAATTTATCCAACTTAGTGTCAACAGGTCAGGAACGATGATACGAACCCAACGGAACTTCCAGAATTGGATTTCGATGAGCCGATCACAAAATCGCCCGTCGGGTGGAGCTTGTGGGGCCCACGACACGCGATTCTGTCAACGTTCTCAGAATCGAACCAAACTTGGGTCACAGGACCAGCGTATCGCTACGAGTCCGATGGCGCAAGTTTCGTTTCGATCTGACTTGTGTACACAAAGTTAGGACGCGTTCCAGATCTGACAGATACGGGACGGTGTCCGCGGATACGCGTTGATTCCGGTGTGCACGCACATCCAAATCAACTTCTGCAAAATCTCGCACGTCCGTATCAACGACGCGCACGTATCTGTGAAGATCGCACGCGACCAAGTCGTCCCGTTTGGCGGGACGTACCCAGTTCCGGGGTGAATCAGGGCGTTATTTTTTCTATTTTTGGATCGCGGTTCGCGATCGCCACAGGACGTGATGCCCCGAGCGGGTTGCACGGGCACCGAGAGGGTCACGCAGGGTTCGCGACGCAACAGACGGAATCGAAAATGGATAAACGAGCATAGAGATACGCATACCTGAATAGGGTCCGAAAAACCTAAAATTTACCGTGTTCGACACGTGTCCGATACACAGAGACCCTAGGTTAGGGTTTTGGGGTTCTGCCGGAGCTCCGGCGGCGCTGCGGCGGGGGAGGCCGGCCGGAGGGGCTGGGGACAGTGCCGGCGAGGCTGGGCGGAGGCGGCGGCGCGGGCACAGCGGTCGGAGTCGGGCTCGGGGCGGCTGCGACTGGGAAGAAGGGGAGGAGAAAGGGGAGTCGGGTGGTCGTCGGTGGTGGGGCAGCTGCGGGAGGAGGGAGGTCGGCGAGGGACGCGGCGGCGTTGCGTTGCGAGGGGAGGCGGCAGCGGCGTCGAATGGTGGTCGGGGGTCGGGGGTAGCTGCCGGAGAGGAAGAAGTCAGTGGAGTTATATAGGGGGAGGAGGAGGTTCGAGCGGGGAGGGGTTAGGCGAGGAAGGCGGGGATCGTGGCCGAGCGGGCGGGGGCACGTGGGAGCGACGGACTCGGCGGCAGACGCGGGCGGCGGCTCCGGACGCGGGGGAGAGGGCTTCGTGGGGGGGGAGAAACGGTCAGCGGGTCGGGCGGCAGGCGTGTTCGGGTCTGACCGACCTGACCCGACCCGATAGCAAGGGGGCCTTGGGCTGGGCCGGTGGGCTGGGCCGGTTGGGCTGGGCTCTAAGTTTGGTTTTAATAAAATAAGTAAATAAATCAATAATAAATAAATAATAGTTTTTAGGTGTTATAAAAATAGGTCCGGGGCCCAAAAATTTCCAGAAAAATTTTTCTAAGTCCAGTTTTTCATTTTACACCATAAAATATTATTTTCATAATATTTTAATATATTTTAAAAACATTTAATTTTATTTAATGCCAAAATCGTCTTGTTTTTAATTAGCAAAAAAATCCGAAAAATCCCAGAAAATTCCCAAAAATCCAGTTTGAAAAATCTTGAAAGAATCAGGGGGTTTACACGCTCTGTATAGGCTGAGCACTGCTTGCAGCGACATTATTTTTCTTTGCCATTTCTACAAAAGAGAGTAGCTTGTCAACACTCCAAAAATGATAAATTTTTATCTATGGGCTCATTGTATAGGGCGATTCATCTCACACAGTGGACACTGAATGCAATTCAATCGAGAGGTGCATCAAACTTCTAGAATATCTTTTTGAAAATCCAAGAAAGTAAAGCCGTGATCTGATACCAACATGTCATGTCCCGATCTTGCTAGGGTCAATCATCCTCGCCTGGATCCTTTGCGGGACCGATCATCCTCGCTTGGGCGTGATGCCGTGCGAGCATGGAGTTGTGCTCGTACAAGGCAAGAACGTGCAGTGATAGGAACTCATTTAAAACATGTTAGAAAATACATTCACATATAGTTGAACATAAGGTATAGGAAGAAAACATGATTTTTATTGATAATTCAGAGTAATTTACATAGAGTATACATTTAATCGCCTCTCGTCTACTTGGTTTGCATTACAAAAGAAAAACTCAAAAGGTAGGGCGCGCTCCATCAGATAAGCCTTGTCGTCCGTACATTATGCCCTTATATAGATTAAAAATCCACTCCTCCAAAATGAACTGGCTTCAATTATACTTCAAAATAGAAGAGCTTCTAACACCTTCTCGTCTATCCACTAGCGTTGCACACTCTGAGTGCCTGATATAATTGCACACAAAGTGGGTCAGTATTCAGTTGTATTGGTGAGCGGGACGAACCCACTCGCCTAAATCAACACTTGCTTATTAGGGGCGAGCATGTATTAAAATGATCTTCCTATTGAGAACTAAGTGAATTCAGTTCACATCAGTTACATAATTTTAGAGGAACAAAAATAACGTTGAATCCATAAAGCACATCGGTTGCTTACTCAACCGATGCACGCCTTCCCTGCAAAGAAACACAAGTATACTTGCCATCTGCACAAGACAAAAGATTAGCATGTGTTCTATTTATATGCGATCATTGGTGTGATTGACACCAAGGGGACTTATTCAAGGCATTGTGGCATGCCCTGTCAGCCTAGGTAGCAAGCCCTGCTGAAGGTCCCGCAATGCATCGCGACTAGCACGATCAAATATTTCCCTCCTGCTGATATGAGGGAAAAGTTTCCCTCATTGTTCCTTAGGGGTAGGTTCTATTCCTAAGTTTCGAGGACGAAACTTTCTATTAGATGGTTATGATGTAATGCCCCGTTCCCCCTATTCGGGGAGTGCGGCCAAGAAATACTTTGTACCGTTCGATCGGAAAAGATTGAATCAAGATCCTTTCCTCGTTAGGGATTGGTTTCTTCGAAATCAGGTCCCATATTCAACGGATCGTGCCTCAAGGAAGGACTCAGCGGCAGAGTCGAGAGGGGCCTTTCCATTGCGCTGGTTTCCTTGCCCGTTTTCGAGGTCGCTTAGTTGCTTTATTGTTGGTTTTATGACTTGCATTTTCTTGAACGATTTTGATGGATTTTATTGCCTTCGTTCTTAGGATTTCGTATCGAACCTCGGAGACCGAAGCAGGAGATATTGATCATCTGTTGGTGCGTGCAGGTGATCGGGTAGGCGACGCACAAGCGAAGTCTTAAAGATCTCCCTCTTCTCTCCTAGTTCACCAACTTGTGAGTGGCTTTACTTCGATTATCTCCCTTCTTCCAAGTCTTCACTCTTAATAAATTGGCTTATTGTGCATCCCGCTCCAACGATACCAAAATAAAGAATAAATTGAGTCAAATGAAAGAAGAGTTAGACTTGAAATACTTATAATGCTTGTCATCCAGAAATCTCAACGATCACATTGTTGTGTGCTTGTCCGTTATGCATTTATATATATATATATATATATATATATATATATATATATACTCATGTTTCAGTTGTAGCTAGAACTTATTCTATATAAATGTACAGATGTATTGTGGAACTAATTGAAATGCAATCACTTGGACAGATAGACTATGCCAAATGCACTGTGCTAAAGTAGATATGTACATTCTTTTGGCTTGAATGATTTATATATTAACTTAGTGTCAATGCGTGGTTCGGTCGGACAACTTGTGCACAAGGTTTAGTTCCTGCGAACGGTGTCCGGGCACTGGGGCCGATTCGTTCCGGGCAGAACTCGGATAGCTACGCTAGCAAGCCTAGCACGGGTAATACGGGAGCCTTGTAGCGGGGCTTGCTACCCGCGATGCAAGGGTCACCGTCTTACTGTAGCCATTGTCCACGGTGGCAACGATGTGCCATGACCCAAAATATATATATATATATATATATATATATATATATATATATATATATATATATATATATATGTGTGTGTGTGTGTGTGTGTGTGTGTGTGTGTGTGTGTGTGTTTCTGTATTATTTGCTCAAGCTAATGATGTCTTCGTGGCAGGGAAGGACATGGTATGTATTGTGCAGGCAGTTCAGACGGGAAGGTAAAAGTCACCTAACGGTAGCATATATGTTTCTAAAAATTTGTATACTCAATGCTTGCTTGTAAAATGAACTAAGGCAAAGATAGAAAGACCACAAATAATTTGCATGCTTCTTAAAAACAACTATGGATTTGGTTAGTTGGGTTAGCTCGTCCTCACCGGTTCTTTTTAAAGTACTGACCCTCATTGCAGCAGGTTCCCCGAGCCCAAGCGACGCGACGATGAGCTGAAGCTTCTTCTTCCCCCAACCAGTCCAGTACTTGTCGCAACCGTTCGTGACTTTTTGGAGCTTGTACAAAGCACTCGGAGCCCGCACAACCTTTATATGCAGCTCCGAGGTAAGGCGATAGCTTCGCCAGCAGGTGTCTATAATGTTTTGAAGTTTTAGTAAAGGATGTGATGTATGGAACGACTATCTCATTTTGTATCCAAGTTGTAAGTCCGTGTGGCATCCTTATCGCTTTTGGGTCAAGAGTCTGTAATCATATGTTCATTATCAATAAAGAAAACTTTTCTATGCCTCAAATTTGTGTTATCTTATTTGCGTACTTTGTTGCATGTGTTCTAAAGAATATCATTATGCCTAGGCCTTGTGCACGCGTGCCCTACGCGTGCACGGCATCACGCCCGGGGGACGATTATCGATTTAGCGAAATTGGGGTATGACATATTGGTATCAGATCAAAAGCTTCAGATCCTTTGATCTCGTGTCAGAATGTTTTCTTAAGACGACCATGTCCCTTCCGAGTTGAATTGTTAAAATCGTTTGGGCAAAATGAGATGTGTTCCATACAGTGAGTCTGTAATACTCTATGAGACTGATGTAAGTTCCTTGTTTTAGCAGGATGGCTCAAACCCAAGCAACAGGGCAAGTTGATGCAAGTACTTATGGCACTTCAGCTAGTTCTGAGAGCCAACGACCTGCGCCCTACATTGATCCGGTTGAACGAATGATGCAAATGCTAGAGGCGCAATAAAAAAGGGATGAGGCCCGACAGGACAAGTTCAAGAAAAATCTAGAAGCCCGATTCGAGATCCAGCAGAATCAGGTGGACGCACTACAACAAATTATTTAGACCTTAGCTTTCAACCATTCTGCAACAACAGTAGCGACACCGTTGGAGCCACCAACAGATGAAGTCGAAATACCCTGAACCGCAAATAAGAACAATGTGACTGTCTTTGACTTTGCCGACTTCAAGAAGGTTTGCAACACGTCCTTCCGCGGAATTGAGGATCCCGTTGTGGTGCTAGATTGGCTAGCCGAGCTTGAAGATCACTTTAAACTCCTAAAAGTACCTGGTGACAAGCAAGTCACCTGTTTCCAACTCCAGCTTCAAATGAACACGCACGACTGGTGGGATGTGCACCGTAGATCTTACTTCGCAGATGCTAATGGCAAGACGATCCCTTGGTCCACCTTCCATGGCGCATTCAAAAAAGACTTTATCCCCCCACCCATTCGTCGTCAGAAAGAGAACAATTTTGTGCATCTGCAATAAGGTAGTATGACGGTGAAGCAATATGCCACAGAATTCAACTGGTTGGCCAAGTTTGCTAGTTCATATCTACCTAATGCAGCAAGCCGAGCCAGACGATTTGAAGGCAGTCTGCGACCTTCCATTCACGCGCACGAAGTGGCTCCACAGTATGAGACGATGAGGGAAGTCCTTAATCATGCCCTTGTCCTAGAACCGCAATATACTTCCAGTACTATCGGCGCTGTACAATATTCTCATCACAAGCACTCTAGTAATACAGGAGAAAACAACGCTAATAAGGGTCCAAATAATGGCGGTAACCAGGGCAATAATTCGGGGGGAAATCAGGGGCAGTGTTGTGCAAAATACAACCGTACAGGGCACCAGGCTAGCAAATATCGAAATCAGGGATGCTTCAACTGTGGTCGGATGGGTCATTATGCTCGAGACTGTCTTGATCGTCCAAACCGAGTCCCTCGGTGCCGTACAGAGCTACAAAATTATGTTCAGGGACCCCAAGCTAATCGGCCTGCGCAACAACAAGAGCGTCGTCCGAACACTGGGGGGCGGGTTTATGCCTTGACGAGGGACGAGGCGCTTGCCTCGAACACCGTAGTGTCAGGTATGTTGCTATTCAATAATGTACCTACACGAGTGTTATTTGATTCTGGTGCTACACATAGTTTTGTGTCAACAAACTTTGCTAGGGAACACAAATTCATCCAGACACCGTTACGCCTAAGGCTTAGTGTCAGTACCCCGTCGGGCATGGACTTGCCTGCCGATTCAGTTTGTCGAGACGACAGCATTTCATCGGAGGAAGAAAGTTGTCACTTGATGCGATAGTTCTAGACATAAGGGACTACGATCTTATTCTAGGAATGAATTGGCCCGGCACTTGCTCGGCTACCATTGATTGTGCGGAGAAGAAAGTCATGTTTCGTCTTTCTGGCGAGATCGAATTTTGATATACGTGCAGTCCACAGTCGAAAGCGTCGAATGCATGCACGGTGATCTCAGCAATATCTGCTCGACGGATGATTCACTCTGGCTGTGTAGGGTACTTGGCGTCCGTTCGAGACACTCAGCAAGATTGTACAAACGTTGAGTCCATTCCCATTATGGTAGATTTTCCTGATGTGTTTTCAGACGAGTTGCCCAACATACCGCCCGGTCAAGAGATAGAGTTCACTATAGACACATTTTCAGAAACCCGACCAATTTCCAAGACTCCGTATCGAATGGCCCCTGCAGAACTAAAGGAGTTAAAGATTCAGTTGCAAGAATTGCTAGATCGTGGATACATCCGCCCAAGTGTATCTCCGTGGGGTGCGCTTGTGTTGTTCGTTAAGAAAAAGGATGGCTCGATGCGGCTCTGCATCGACTATCAGGAATTGAATAAAGCTACAGTCCAAAATAAGTACCCTCTTCCCAGGACTGATGATCTCTTTGATCAGTTACAAGCTGCAACGGTGTTCTCAAAAATTGATCTCTGCTCGGGTTACCATCAGCTCAAGATTAAGCCGGACAATATGCCAAAGTCAGCCTTTCGCACTCGCTACGGCCACTATGAGTTTTTGGTAATGTCATTCGGATTGACCAATGCCCCTGCTGCCTTTACGGATTTAATGAACCGTGTGTTCCGGTCGTACCTCGATAAATTTCTAGTAGTGTTCATCGATGATATCTTGGTGTACTAGAAGAATGGGGAGGAGCATACAGAGCACCTGCGAACTGTGCTACAGACTCTTCGGGACAACAAGTTATATGCGAAACTAAGTAAGTGTGAATTCTGGCTGAGCAGTGTATCTTTTCTTGGGCACATCATTTCTGTGAGAGATATTTCAGTTGTTCTAAAGAAAGTTGAGGCCATCGTCGAGTGGAAGCGACATGCATCCGTCAGCGAGATTCGAAGCTTCCTCGGGCTAGCGGGCTACTACAGGCGGTTCGTAAAGGATTTTTCCAAACTAGCATCACCTCTTACTTGACTCACACAGAAGGGAGTCGCGTTAAAGTGGTCCGCCGACTGCGAAACCTCGTCTGAAGAGTTAAAGCATCGCCTCACCTCTGCCCCGTTACTTGCACTACTAGACGAGACCTCGGGATTCCAAATCTTTAGCGACGCGTAAGGGCAGGGCTTAGGGTGTGTACTTATGCAATAGGATAGGGTGATAACCTATGCATCCAGACAGCTAAAAAAGTACGAAAATAATTATCCTATGCATGATCTGGAACTAACGACAATTGTGTTCGGGCTGAAGTTATGGCGACACTACCTTTATGGAGTGCCTTGCCGAATTTATACCGATCACAAAAGTTTGAAGTACTTATTCACCCAGGCAGATCTGAACCTACGATAGCAGCATTGGCTAGAATTAATAAAGGATTACAACTTGACGATAGACTACACACCTGGTAAGGAAAATGTGGTAGCGGATGCGTTGAGTCGGGTCTTTACGGGATCCCTGTCCGTTGATAGCAGGTTACGAAGGGACTTAGAAGAGTTGGGCATCGAACTCCGAATTCAATATCGCGGGGCGCGGGTTGCTTAGATGCAATTTGTACCTAACCTGATAGAGAGGGTCACATCTACTCAGAGGGACGACCCATTCCTCAGAAAAATGCGTGAGTAGATTCTAGCAGAAAAGGCGAAAGACTTTGTAGTAGATGAGAATGGAGTATTGCGAGTGAAGGAAAGGCTATGCGTCCCCAACGACTCAGAACTCAGAAAGAAGATCCTTGCGGAAGCTCACTATGCAGCCTATACGATCCATCCCGGGAGCACAAAAATGTATAAAGATCTTCGCACTATTGGTGACACGGCATGAAGAAAGATGTAGCTCACTTTGTGTCGAAATATATAACCTGTCAGAGGGTGAAAGCAGAGCATCAGAGGTCGGGCGAAGAAATGCAGAATCTTGCTATCCCGGAATGGAAGTGGGAGCACATAAGCATGGACTTCATTGTTGGCCTACCAAGGATGCAACGGGGGAACGACGCAATCTGGGTCATCGTCGACCGGTTAACCAAGTCTGCGCACTTTATTGCCATTAAAAGTACTTGGAGCACCGATCGCCTCGCCCACACCTACCTTGATGAGATAGTCCGGCTGCATGGAGTGCCAGTTTCCATAGTATCAGATCGGGACGGATGGTTCATCTCACATTTCTGGAAAAGCCTTCAGTCATTGATGGGGACCAAGTTGAAGTTCAGCTCAGCCTACCATCCTCAAACAGACGGCCAAACAGAATGGGTGAATCATGTACTAGAAGATATGCTACGCCTCTACGTGATCGATTCGAAGTTAAGTTGGGACGTCTACCTGCCGCTGGCTGAATTTGCATACAACAACAATTATCAGTCTGGCATCCAAATGGCTCCGTACGAGGCTCTGTATGGGCGGAAGTGTAGGTTACCGATCTGCTGGGATGAAGTTGGGGAGAGAAAAATTCTTGAGCTGGAACTGGTTGAACAAACAGTCCAAAAGGTTCGGTTGATCCGAGAGCGGTTAAGGGTAGCAGAAAGTCGACAGAAAAGCTATGTCGATGTTCGTCGTCGCCCCCTTGAGTTCCAAGAGGGTGACCACGTATTTTTAAGGGTCTCATCCATGCGTGGAGTGATGAGATTTGGGGTAAAGGGGAAGTTAAGTCCGAGATTTGTTGGTCCGTTTAAAATTCTCAGGCGAGTCACTTTAGTTGCCTATCAAATTGCATTGCCACCAGTCCTATCGGAAGTGCACGATATTTTTCATGTGTCATACCTTAAAAAGTACGTGCATGACCCAAACCATGTGGTAGACTTGAGTCAGCTGGATCTGCAGGCGGACTTGTCATACGTTGAAGAGCCCGATCAGATCTTGGAGCATAAGAAAAAGCAGTTACGGAATCGGGCAGTATCGCTAGTGCGCGTCCTTTGGCGAAACCACTCGGTCGAAGAATTGACGTAGGAACTCGAATCTGATATGAGAGAAAATTTTCCCTCATTGTTCCTTAGGGGTAGGTTCTATTTCTAAGTTTCGAGGACGAAACTTTCTATTAGATGGTTATGATGTAATACCCCGTTTCCTCTATTCGGGGAGCGCGGCCAAGAAATATTTGGTACCGTTCTATCGGGACAGATTGAATCAAGATCATTTCCTCGTTATGGATTGGTTTCTTTGGAATCAGGTCCCATATTCAATGGATCGTGCCTCAAGGAAGGACTCAGCGACAGAGTAGAGAGAGGCCTTTCTGTTGCGCTGGTTTTCTTGCCCGTTTTCGATGCCGCTTAGTTGCTTTCTTGTTGGTTTTATGACTTGCGTTTTCTTAAACAATTTTTATGGATTTCATTGCCTTCGTTCTTAGGATTTTGCATTTCGTATCGAACCTCGGAGATCGAAGAAGGAGATAATGATCATCTGTTGGTGCATGCAGGTGATCGGGTAGGTGACGCGCAAGCGGAGTCTTGAAGATCTCCCTTTTCTCTCCTAGTTCACCAACTTGTGAGTGGCTTTACTTCGATTATCTCCCTTCTTCCAAGTCTTCACTCTTAATAAATTGGCTCATTGTGCATCCTGCTCCAACGATACCAAAATAAAGAATAAATTGAGTCAAATGAAAGAAGAGTTAGACTTGAAATACTTATAATGCTTGTCATCCAAAAATCTCAACGATCACATTGTTGTGTGCTTGTCCGTTATGCATTTATATATATACTCATGTTTCAGTTGTAGCTAGAACTCATTCTATATAATTATACAGATGTATTGTGCAACTAATTGAAATGCAATCACTTGGATAGGTAGACTATGCCAAATGCACTGTGCTAAAGTAGATATATACATTATTTTGGCTTGAATGCTTTATCTATTAACTTAGTGTCAATGCATGGTTCGGTCGGACAACTTGTGCACAAGGTTTAGTTCCTGCGAACGGTGCCCGGGGTACTAGGGCCGATTCGTTCTGGACGGAACTCGGATAGGTACGCTAGCAAGCCTAGCACGGGTAATACGGGAGCCTTGTAGCGGAGCTTGCTACCCGCGCTGCAAGGGTCACCGTCTTACTGTAGCTATTGTCCATGGTGGCAACGATGTGCCATGACCCAAAATATATATATATATATATATATATATATATATATATATATATATATATATATATATATATATATATATATATATATATATCTGTGTGTGTGTGTGTGTGTGTGTGTGTGTTTCTGTATTGTTTGCTCAAGCTAATGATGTCTTCGTGGCAGGGAAGGACATGGTAAGTATTGTGCAGGCAGTTCAGACGGGAAGGTAAAAGTCACATAACGGTGGCATATATGTTTCTGAAAATTTGCATACTTAATGCTTGCTTGTAAAATGAACTAAGGCAAAGATAGAAAGACCACAAATAATTTGCATGCTTCTTAAAAACAACTATGGATTTGGTTAGTTGGGTTATCTTGCCCTCACGGGTACTTTTCAAAGTACTGACCCTCGTTGCAGTAGGTTCCCCGAGCCCAAGCGACACTGCGCGGAGCTGAAGCTTCTTCTTCCCCCAACCAGTCCAGTACTCGTCGCAACCGTTCGTGACTTTTTGGAGCTTGTACAAAGCACTCGGAGCCCGCGCAACCTTTATATGCAGCTCCGAGGCAATGCGATAGCTTCACCAGCAGGTGTATATAATGTTTTAAAGTTTTAGTAAAGGATGTGATGTATAGAACGACTATCTCATTTTGTATCCAAGTTGTAAGCCCGTGTGGCATCCTTATCGCTTTTGGGTCAAGAGTCTGTAATCAGATGTTCATTATCAATAAAGAAAACTTTTCTATACCTCAAATTTGTGTTATCTTATTTGCATACTATGTTGCATGTGTTCTAAAGAATATCATTATGCCTAGACCTTGTGCACGCGCGCCCTACGCGTGCACGGCATCACGTCCGGGGGACGATTATCAATTTAGCAAAATTGGGGCATGACATATTGGTATCAGAGCAAAAGCTTCAGATCCTTTGATTATGGTTTGACTATCTCGCTGATTCCAGAGACGTTGGTGATATTTATTTCGGCATCCGGAGATGTTCGTTCGGAGGCTATAGATTCTGATTCTCTGTGCTTGACGTCTGGACGCCTATACTATACAGATTGCTTGCCAGCCAAGTATACCTTGTCATAGTACTGTTTAGTTACATTCCTTTATTACATATTTATTTTCTGTCATTATTTTCATTTACTTTGCTATATAAACCTGCGCGTCCAAGAAAGACTTGGGTGCAACGACAGTTGCGTCGTATTTTTGTCTCTTACTTTTATTATGCATATTGACCTAGTTTTATGTGACCACCCCATGATTTTGAGGCATCATTATGTTTCATTGGCCGTGACACATTTATTACACGAGTTGTCAGTCTGATGTAAGACACGGACTTGCGTATTAGTCTGGCCACCTGTACGTATAGGTCGTACGACGGATAAGAAATAATTGCTAATAGAATTATTATGTTTAGCGGACTTAGCAGTTACTAGAGGTGTTGTATGTTATGGATGTGACACGTTAGTAGCATTGGGTGGGAAGAACAATGGGTAAGCGTATGTGACTCCTTTACACTTTTCCTTATTCACCCGTACGCTCCGCTGGAGACTCGAGTCACGATGACCCTATATTTACTTGGCGGCTTATGACCTCCGTGACCTTATGCACGTGGCCCCTGGATCTCCAAGAGAACTATGCCCATCCCATTATTTTTAGCCAGATAGTCCATACGCGGGAAAGTTATTCTTAAATTGCATATCACATAGACTGGTTAGACGACCATATTGGATGTTTTACTTTCAGTACATTATTGGCATATTTTTATGTATCTTGGTATGTCCCTCTGAGGACCTGGTTCCTTTCCATGTATAGATATGAACAGGATTATCCGCAGGAGTGTGGACCGGGACCTGACGCATCATTCTCTGTTGAGGAGGTCTTACCCTCTGAGTACCCATGACTACTTCATTACCGATGGATCCTTAGCTGTTGTTTCTTTTATCTGATATTATTTCATATTGGATTTCTGATCTCCTTTATCATTTTAGTTGATTTAGTCGATGGGTAGTAGATTTGTCTCCACCCGACTATTATTCTTTTACTACTCAGTACTTGAGACTTCTTTAGTTATTTATTTTGATATTCCTTTACTTTGTGCTCGTGGATGAGATATAGATGCATGTGACTTGTGTTGAGAATAAATGTACTACTTGTGAATTATTTATTCATATGTGTTATAATTTTTTTAACATATTGGAGTGTCATATACATACGGCTGACATGCTACATATTTTGGGACTGATGCGTGACAATGACTATTCCTAAATAGATTTATGTCTTCAAAACATTCAAAGTTTTGACATTTCTTATATAAAGATAAATATAAAAAAATTGGCAATCCTAAGCCAATACTAAAGTTATCCAAATATTAACCAGGAAATACTCTGACTTGTCCAACGGTTGGATATTTAGCATAGCGATAGGTTAAAGGGACAATTTGGTACGTGAAATACTATATAGCACCGAATTCTATATTTTGGGAGTCAAATTTCTAGAATTAAATTTCTTAAAAAATTATATTCCCAATTTTGTGAATATATAAATATTCTCAGGAAAAAAAAAACAAAAAATCATTCTTAAAAAATGAAAAAAAAAATAGAAGATAAAGAAGATAAAAAAAACAGAAAAAAAAAATCTTAAAAAGAAGAAGAAGACAAACCGAAAAAAAACTTGGAAAAAAAATGAAAAAAAATAAAAATAGAAAAAAAAAATTATTGTACCAAGACAAAATATACCCAACTATTTTTAAGAGAGATGATTCTTATATTTTTTTGGGCAAATATTTTATATGGTATTCGCAATTACCGAAAGAGTAATGCTATTAATATCCCTCCAAAGCATCCCTCAAAACTATTTTTTCTTATGTTGCAGCTAACGTGACATGTTAAATAGTATTATGTGACATCTAACATGGCAAACTTTAACCCCAAAAAATTAATCATTCTTTTTCTTAATGTTAATATTAATGTTAATATCAATTTTAATGTTAATATTATTAATTTTAATGTTAATACTAATTTGAATGTTAATTTAAAATACAAATTTGTTATGTCAGGTGTCACATTAATCGTCACGTTGGCTGTCACATAAGAAAAAATAGTTTGGAATGACACTTTGGAATGATTAATATCATTATTCTTTTTCGAAAATAAATTTTTATAATCTAAATCAAACATAAAATAGTTTTCTCGTTTTAAATTTGTTTAGAAATAAATAAAAAATTTCTTACCAAGCGTCTCCTAAATATATATTCAATTATCTCAAAAAAAAACTATGACTTGCCCAACAGATAGCCAGATTGAGGAGGAGACGTTGGTTCGGAAAGAACAAGCAAATCTTCCCTCTTTCTCTAATACTTCAATACAATAAGGAAAAATAGAAGAAAATAACAAATTTATCAATCAACAACTTATATGATTTCTTCCACATGTTTGTTTGCTTTTACTTTTTTTTTTTTTTTAATAAGGATCAATCTCTTACGGCTATTACTAAATAAATTCCGAGGACTTTATGTATACTAGTAACGTGTACGTCCATGTGGCGTAAAAAAATTATTAAATTTATTTTAATATAAAATTATTATAGTTGTGATTCTTAAAATTGAACTCAAGTAATCAAGAAAAATATCTCTCATCTTAACAACTTGAGTTAGAATTATTTAGTTGTAAATAAATAATATTAGGTAATTAAATAATTAGTTATTTAAAAAAAAAATAAGTGGAGTATTTACAAACGACTTAGCCAATTTAATTTTTAGTCATTTACAAGTCTCATTATAAAAGTAGAGATAGAGTGAGAGATTTTTGAATGGTAATTTGACATGTTTTATAATGGTTAGAGGATTATTAGTAGTTGGAACTCTATAATGCAACTTGAGTTTCAAAATTTAAAAGAAGAAGAAGAAGTTAAATGTAGAAAGGGTTGGATTTGTGTGAGAGTAGTAGAAAATGATAAAGTGAGCTCCGGCTTCAAAATTATATGGTCAAAAATTAATGTGAAAAAAATAATGTAAAATATAGAATATAGAAAGTTAGGCTCTAAATTAGGATATTCTACAAAATGAGGTCCTACACTCTAGAATCTAGAAATTGGAAGGCCCAAGTCTTACGTCATATGGGTGGAATGTGATCGAAAATCTAGAAATTGGAACTAGGGATGGAGCTTACTATTCAAAAAAATGAGTTTCTAAATTCTGAATCCAAAAATTGGGACTGGAGATGAGCCTTAAGGCCCATCCCACATTCTAGATTCTAGATTCAAAATTTAGGATAGAATAATGTCTCATCCATAGTTCTAATTTCTTGATTTTTGATCACATCCTACCCATATATGCTAAGGGTTCGCACCAACTCATCAGTCGGAGGCGGAGTTGGAATGGCAGGGGAGACAATAGCAGATGCCGAGGATATACATATGATGAAAAATCGAGATCAGAGAACAGTTAACGTAACGGAGCCAAAAAAATATCCTGCAACTATTGACTTTTTTTTTATTTGATAGCCAATAACTTCTCAAAGCATACCCGCCTCCCAATTTCTAGATTCTAGAGTGCAAGAACTCATTTTTCAGAATACTAAGTTCAAATTTCGAGCCAAACTTTCTAGATTCTATATTTTATATTTTTTTTCACATCAATTTTTGATCACACAATCTTTGGGACCGGAACTCACTTTATAATTTCCTACTATTCTCATATAAATCCAACCCATTCTACATTTACTTTTTCTTTTTATTGTTAGAGCATCATTAGTAGTTGGGACTCTCCAATACAATTTGGGCCCAAAAATTTCAAATAAATAAATAAAAGTAGAATGGGTTGGGGTTGTGTGAGAATAGTAGGAAATGATAAAGTGAGCTCCGATCCCAAAGATTGTGTGGTCACAAATTGATGTGAAAAAAATAATGTAAAATCTAGAATCTAAAAAGTTGGACGTCAAATTGGGACTTAGTATTCTACAAAATGAGTTCATACCATCTAGAATATAAAAATTGGGAGGTCCAACCTATAGCTCACATGGATGGGATGAAATCCAAAATCTAGAAATTGGAACTAGAAATAGGACTTACTATTTGTAACACCCCGTTCCGCTCAAGCGGACTGCCGACTCAATCGGCAATAGTGCAACTGTCCCGACCTGCTTTGCCTCGATCAAGAAGCAAAAGATATCCAGACTTGTCCCTACAGGAATCCGGCTTGGACTTTCAGAGGCTCGCTTGACGTATCGCTCTACCGAGGCGAATCATCGCTAAGGTGGGTGGCTACGGTGAACTTGTCTTTGCTTAGCCAGCACACATAAAATCTGGAATGTTTATGCTAGTCGCTAGGTGAATCATCCCCTGCATGCTAATAAATCCAACGCACCTAGCTAAGGGAATAATCCCAACTCATATTGCTTGCTAGAACATGGAAATGAAATACTGCTTATATTCAGACCCTCGCATGCTAAGTCCCTAACGGTTTCATCTCTCGGCTTACCTTCGGGTCCGAGCAATCGTGTTTACTTGTGTCCCTTAGAAACGCATGCTTGTCTGCTTATGAATGTCTAACGTTATTATATTGTGCAATGTTTAAGCAATCCTGAACGCATGAATGGAACGTAGATGCAATATAAATGAATCATGCTACTGCTTGTCTTGTACTCACGTAGCCTCCGGGCGATAATCACGTAGCCTACGGGCGCACGTAGCCTACGGGTGATATTCACGTAGCCTACGGGCGATAGTCACGTAGCCTACGGGCGCACGTAGCCTACGGGTGATAATCACGTAGCCTTCGGGCAAACGAATGTTATTGTTCGATCACGGACAACTTGTGCACAAGGTATAGTTCCTGCGGGCGGCTGCTGGGGCACTGGCACCGTTCCGGCTCCGGACGGAACTAACGTTTAGTCTCACGTACTAGGACAGGGTGGTATGCGGCGCCTAACGTTCTTGCACGTAGCAGACCATCTTCGTCACAGACTAGTGTCCATTATGGCATACGCCAGTGATCACCTTGTACTTAACTTGTTGCATGCTTGTTTGTAAACGAAAGATAAACCATTCATCCTCGCTTAGCGGCTATCCGCGTGCGAGATACTGTATCGTATAAAACAAATAAACTGAACACCTGAACGATCATGTTTAAACGACCCTTTGTGTATGCATATGCTTGCCTCCTGAATGTTTATACATGCCCCTGCTTGAATTAATCATGTTTGCCTTGGACAGGGAAGGAGAAATGGTAAGTTGGTAAGTCTCGCCGTGTTTCCTCAAATATCGCACGGCGCACTGCCCGACACGATAAGCTATTCAATGTTTGCATGAAACTGATCCTAAGGCAACTAGAAAGACAACTAAATAGTTGTGCACGGAACCTGTATTACGTGTTTGGATTTGTCGAGCGGGCGAGTAGCTTCCCCACCAGTGCATTCAATGTACTGATAATCCACCAGTTTGATATGCAGGGTGCGGGAGAACCTCGTGCGGTGCGGACGCCTCCTTCGTGCGTGCTAAGGCCAGGAGTTTCCCTCTGAAGCCTTGCAACGGTGCGTCCGGGACTGAAGCGCTTATACAAGACATAAGTTGTGAACATCGCCTGACCATCGCCTGTACATTCATTCCACAGTTGTAGCCACTTGGCACACTTTTACTGTTTCAGAGAGAGAGGCTTGAGCGACTTGTAATCTCGGCTATACGCCGCCTGTAACACAAGTTTATATCAATAAAAGAGATTACTTTACTTGTTTCAATGCTTCCGCTATATTTGTCGACTCAGTGAACCTGTTACCGATCGCCTATGCGTTCATGACTCCGCTGCACTCGGACAATCTGTGCGACTCTGTGGCTTAGAACTCTTGCCGCCAGCCAATGAACCATGGCCTTGCATGGGCGTGGATCACGCTCGTGCGGCATCACGCCCGGATGGGTTAAGCGATCGTTCCGCGGGAGCGCTGGCGAGGGTGATTCCCGCCTAGCGGGAACGGCCGATTGCCTGCGGGAGATCGGGGCGTGACATGTTGGTATCAGAGCCTGGCTTCTACGCCTTTGGACTTCGATTCGATATCTCTGTTTCGAAAGCTCGTTCGTGGGTTATGTGCACGCTCTCTCTCAATGCATCGATGGGATGTTCCAACAATAAGTCTAAATACTTTCAAAATACGTTTTGAATGATATGCTTGCTTGTCTGCTGCTATGCTGCGAGTGGCCTTTGTGCCAACCTGTGCGAACCACTTGAGAGTATCGCTAGTAGCTTGTCCGATTTTTACTAACCCTAAGTTTGGTTGAATGCATCTATTCGAGGGACGCCTTGAACTAGTGCACCATCCAAGACTTAAGAAAATGTGAAACTCGAGTGCTGAGACTTCGCTATCACTAAGCTAGTTGACGTGTTCACGCTAGAGGGTACCTTCGAAAGTGCGCACGATCCAGTCTAAGCGATATGCTGATTTCGAAGCTTGTGCAAGTGAAGATCCAAATGAACAAGTGCAACGACTTGTCTAGGATTGCCTCAACCCTAGATTTCTGCTTGTCCTTAGTAAGTCTCGAGGACGAGACTTTTTCTAAGTTGTGTAGGATGTAACACCCCGTTCCGCTCAAGCGGACTGCCGACTCAATCGGCAATAGTGCAACTGTCCCGACCTGCTTTGCCTCGATCAAGAAGCAAAAGATATCCAGACTTGTCCCTACAGGAATCCGGCTTGGACTTTCAGAGGCTCGCTTGACGTATCGCTCTACCGAGGCGAATCATCGCTAAGGTGGGTGGCTACGGTGAACTTGTCTTTGCTTAGCCAGCACACATAAAATCTGGAATGTTTATGCTAGTCGCTAGGTGAATCACCCCCTGCATGCTAATAAATCCAACGCACCTAGCTAAGGGAATAATCCCAACTCATATTGCTTGCTAGAACATGGAAATGAAATACTGCTTATATTCAGACCCTCGCATGCTAAGTCCCTAACGGTTTCATCTCTCGGCTTACCTTCGGGTCCGAGCAATCGTGTTTACTTGTGTCCCTTAGAA
Organism: Iris macrosiphon; assembly: GCA_036927795.1. NCBI lineage: Eukaryota > Viridiplantae > Streptophyta > Magnoliopsida > Asparagales > Iridaceae > Iris > Iris macrosiphon. Next base: position 307,537,779 of record JAYESA010000004.1, read on the forward strand.
ACGCATGCTTGTCTGCTTATGAATGTCTAACGTTATTATATTGTGCAATGTTTAAGCAATCCTGAACGCATGAATGGAACGTAGATGCAATATAAATGAATCATGCTACTGCTTGTCTTGTACTCACGTAGCCTCCGGGCGATAATCACGTAGCCTACGGGCGCACGTAGCCTACGGGCGATATTCACGTAGCCTACGGGCGATAGTCACGTAGCCTACGGGCGCACGTAGCCTACGGGTGATAATCACGTAGCCTTCGGGCGAACGAATGTTATTGTTCGATCAAGGACAACTTGTGCACAAGGTATAGTTCCTGCGGGCGGCTGCTGGGGCACTGGCACCGTTCCGGCTCCGGACGGAACTAACGTTTAGTCTCACGTACTAGGACAGGGTGGTATGCGGCGCCTAACGTTCTTGCACGTAGCAGACCATCTTCGTCACAGACTAGTGTCCATTATGGCATACGCCAGTGATCACCTTGTACTTAACTTGTTGTATGCTTGTTTGTAAACGAAAGATAAACCATTCATCCTCGCTTAGCGGCTATCCGCGTGCGAGATACTGTATCGTATAAAACAAATAAACTGAACACCTGAACGATCATGTTTAAACGACCCTTTGTATATGCATATGCTTGCCTCCTGAATGTTTATACATGCCCCTGCTTGAATTAATCATGTTTGCCTTGGACAGGGAAGGAGAAATGGTAAGTTGGTAAGTCTCGCCGTGTTTCCTCAAACATCGCACGGCGCACTGTCCGACACGATAAGCTATTCAATGTTTGCATGAAACTGATCCTAAGGCAACTAGAAAGACAACTAAATAGTTGTGCACGGAACCTGTATTACGTGTTTGGATTTGTCGAGCGGGCGAGTAGCTTCCCCACCAGTGCATTCAATGTACTGATAATCCACCAGTTTGATATGCAGGGTGCGGGAGAACCTCGTGCGGTGCGGACGCCTCCTTCGTGCGTGCTAAGGCCAGGAGTTTCCCTCTGAAGCCTTGCAACGGTGCGTCCGGGACTGAAGCGCTTATACAAGACATAAGTTGTGAACATCGCCTGACCATCGCCTGTACATTCATTCCACAGTTGTAGCCACTTGGCACACTTTTACTGTTTCAGAGAGAGAGGCTTGAGCGACTTGTAATCTCGGCTATACGCCGCCTGTAACACAAGTTTATATCAATAAAAGAGATTACTTTACTTGTTTCAATGCTTCCGCTATATTTGTCGACTCAGTGAACCTGTTACCGATCGCCTATGCGTTCATGACTCCGCTGCACTCGGACAATCTGTGCGACTCTGTGGCTTAGAACTCTTGCCGCCAGCCAATGAACCATGGCCTTGCACGGGCGTGGATCACGCTCGTGCGGCATCACGCCCGGATGGGTTAAGCGATCGTTCCGCGGGAGCGCTGGCGAGGGTGATTCCCGCCTAGCGGGAACGGCCGATTGCCTGCGGGAGATCGGGGCGTGACACTATTCTACAAAATGAGTTTCTACATTTTAAATCTAGAATCTAGAATGTGGGATGGATCATACTAATGATACTCTTAGCCCCAAATTGTATTGAAGAGTCCCAACAACTTTTAGAGCATCATTAGTAGTTGGGACTCTCCAATGCAATTTGTGGTCCAAAATTTAAAAAAAAAGTAAATGTAGAATGGGTTGGGTTTGTATGAGAATAGTAGGAAATGATAAAGTGAGCTCCGATCCCAAAGATTGTGTGGTCAAAAATTAATGTAAAAAAAAAATAATGTAAAATCTAGAATCTAGAAAGTTGGCTCCAAATTGGGACTTATTATTCTACAAAATGGATTCCTACAATCTAGAATCTAGAATCTAGAAATTGGAAAGCCCAACCTATAGCTCACATGGATGGAATAGAATCCAAAATCTAGAAATTAAAACTAGAAATAAAACTTATTATTCTACAAAATGTATAACGTCCCGATCTCCCGCAAGTAATCGGCCGTCCCCGCTAGGCGCGAATCATCGTCCCAGCGCTCTCGCGGGACGATCGCTTGACTCATTTGGGCATGATGTCGCACGAGCGTAAGCCGCATCCGTGCAAGGCCATGATCCGAACAAGCGGTAAGAGGTCTAAGCCACAGAGTCGCATAGATAGTCCGAGTGCAGCGGAATAATAAACGCACAAGCGATTGGTAATAAATTCACAGAATCGTCAATAACGGAAGCATTGAATAACACAAGTATAGAAATAAAACAAGCTCTTTATTGAAATGAATAATTGTTACAGGCGGCGCTAGGCCGAGATTACAAGTCGCACAAGCCTCTCTCTCTCTCTCTCTCTCTCTCTCTGAAACAGTAAAAGCGTGCCAAGTGGCTACAATTATGGAATGATACATAGCGATATTCTAACATTATGTCTTGTATATGTGCTTCAGTTCCGGACGCAACGCTCCAAGGCTCCAGAGTGAACTACACGCCTTAGCACGCACGAATGAGACATCCGTACCGAACGAGATTTTTCCGCACCCTGCAAGCAATCTGGTGGGTTATCAGTACATGAATGCACTGGTGGGGAGGCTTCTCGCCTACTCGACAAATCCAAACACGTTATATATGTTCTTGTGCACCATCTATTAAGTTATCTTTCTAGTCTTGCCTTAGGATAAGTTTCATGGCAATGATGTGAAGCCTAACTCGTGTGGCAGTGCGCCATGCGATATAAGAGTAACACGACGAGACTTATCAACCTACCATCTGTCCTTCCCTGTCCAAGGCAAACCAAGTTAAATCAAGCACGGGCATATATAATAAAATTCAGGGACAATAGCATATGCAAACACAAGTGTTATGAGCGAGATTATTATTTTGGTGCACGATTACATGGGTTATAAGGCATTTTGCATTGGATGTTCAATGTGTTCAATTACGCACAAGTGTTTCATATTCATATCCGTTCAGGTGTTCCGATGCAATTACAAGTACATGTGTGTTATATAGAGCAGTTGCCTACAATGCAATGACTCGCGCGCGGGTTGCCGCAATCGAGCCAACTTAATCTATATGAACAGAAGGTCACTGGCATAACTTCCATAGTGGACGGTGTAGTCTCAAGTTCGAGGATGGAGTGCAAGCAAAATATAATACGGTGGGCATTGCACCCATCCCGTCGATAACAGACGACTACCAGAAGGTTCCATCTAGATCAGATCGTCCCAGTGCCCCGGCAACCATCCGCGAAACTGGATTCAAAAATTTACCTTATGCACAAGTTTTCCGTGACCTTGCGTATCCTCAAGTTTTTCAGATTCTTGCAAGTACAGATACAGTTACAGATTCAGATTCAGTCAGTACAGTATCGACTCCCCGAGCTGCCAGATTCGGTACAGAACGAGTATTGATTTCCAGAGATGTTGTGATGTTATCTTGCTTAACTGTCCATTGATGCAGTCCCCTAGTTCGGAAAATGCCTTGGCGACCTAACGGTCCCGAACACTTTCAATGTTCTATACTTGGCTCGAAACGACTATTTTGATAGCCTTTCTGCCTCAACTGGGTGGATCACAGATAGTGAAGTGCGATGAATTGTGGCATGTATATAAGTGACAAGCATTAAATCGAGGCAACGAGTACAAGTTAGCATCTAAGCAGGCAAGCATTTCATTTGTGTGAACATAAACATAAGGAAACATATAGTATAGCATTTACGTTTTGTACGGGTCTAAGGGTAGTGCGAAGAGTGGAGCCGTACAGGGACATACCAAGCGACATAATCTAGGGACGTGCAGTGTAAACAAGTGATCAGTGCACTGCGAGAAGTACATAACGTTCTACTCGAGGTATAGCGGGGTCTAGTTGCACAAGGCAAATGTAGCATGCGAGGGTCCATATATAAGCAAAATTTTATTTTCATGTTCTAACACAAGCAATACAAGTTGAAATTATTTCCTTAGCTAAGTGCGTTGTATTCTTTGTTAGCATGTAGAGGGTGATTCACCTAGCGACTAACATGTATCGTTCATATTTTAAGTGTGCTGGCTAAGCAAAGACAAGTTCATCGTAGCCACCCACCTTAGCGATGATTTGTCTCGGTCGAGCGATATTCCGAGCAAGTCTTTGAAAGTCTAAATATGAACTCCTGAAGGGCCAAGTCTGAAAATTATTTGTCTCAACGAGTCTTCTCGCTGAGCAAAGTGGGTCGAGCCGTTGCACTTACATCGTAAGAATCGGTTGGCCGCTTGAATGGAACGAATCGTTACAAAATGAGCTTCTACATTTTAAATTTAGAATCTAGAATGTGGAATAGATCTTACTAATGATGCTCTTACCCCCAAATTATATTGAAGAGTCCTAACAACTCTTAGAAACTAGTGTACTTTTCTCCATGGGATGGAATCCATCCACCCAGCCAGCCAGACACCTATGCCTCCTTTTTTTTTCTTTTTTTTTCTTTTTTTTTTTATTTGGGTTCTGTCGTATGCTGCTTTGGTTTGTGGCTCATGGATGTTTGTTCACGTAGATGCGCCTAATGTTTGGATATAAATGGACAATAGTACTAAATTGAAGTTCCAAGTATAGGGTTTTGATTCCTATATTTTCTTGGCTTGACATGAACATAGGATATGAGGAGAAGAAGAGGAGGATGGCATCTTGACTATGTTTTCTTGGCTGATAGGATACGAGGAGAAGCAGAGAAGGATGCTTGGCTTCTTGAATTTGTACTCTGGGGACTAGTAATGCTTATTCATCTTTCAAATTTCAAATTATCATTTCTGATATAATAGTTGACATGACATATTAAATAATATTATATAACATCTAACGAAACAGTTGACATAATAAATTTTAATCTAAAAAAAATCTTATTCAATTTATAATTATTAATTTTAATTTTAAAATTTATTATTTCAGTTGTCATATTAAACATCACATCAACTGTCATGGTTTGGAGCGAGACTTCCAGTGACGAATAGTCTTATTCTTTTCAATAATGCTAAGTTTACTACCAAATGCTTACAATCTTCTTACGACCCTCTCTTTTCCTGCTATGTGGACCACATCCGGTTCCACCTCTCCCTTCAATGAACGGCTGTCACGTGACGTTCCTGTCATGCATGCGACGGCCACCCGAACAGCCACCGGGTTCTACCTCTTCCTTCTCCTCCTCCAATGGACGACCGCCAAGTGGATGCCACATGGCCGTCACGTGACGATTGTAAGAGGATTGTAGGCATTTGATTGTAGTCATAGCATAGCCGACAACAAAGTTGACCAAGCAACCCACATAAGAATTGTGAAGGTGGTGGCCTACCAATAGCAGCCAGTTTGGATTGCATTTTTTTACTTTTTATCTGGAAGTCTATTTGATGTCAATAATTTTTATTTTGTATTGACGTTTTTTTTAAAATATATTGGAATTCAAATGGAATTTATTTGGAACCCAATTTCAACCGGCATTCTAAAATTAGACATTTTAACAAACGGAATCAAACATAACTGTAATTCACAAATTATCACTTTGAATCTGACGATAACTTCTGAAAAAATTATCGAACTCAACTGACTTTTGTGGTCAGTTAGAAGAGATATAACCTTCCTGACAAGACGGACGATCTCGAAATCAAATCACGAAGGAGGTGTGGGACAGTGGATCCAAATATCATACAACACAGTGTGCACAAAGTTTCGTACATTTCGTCGGACATCTAAAAAAAAACTGAAAAAAAATTATATAAACTTTATAAGAAAAAAAAACTTTAAAATTCATAATATTAATTTAGCTGATAAAAATAAAAATAAAAATAAAAATAGCAGGCGACAAAACAATTTTGGAACAAAAGTATGACTTCCTGAACTGTACCACTAAAAAGAAAAAGAAAATAAAAAGCAAGAGAGAGAGAGAGAGAGAAATGGTATTTATCATTAAGTGATGCCTTACGTACCGAAGGCTGACGTGACAGTCCTCTATTGAAGATGAATAGAACCCGATGAATGCAGGAAGACTAGGTCCAATGGAAGACTACACGTCAGCTTTCAGGCTGACTTACGGTCCTTCCTCGGTCTAGACCGGATCAAATGTCCCGCCAAATCTTGTTCTTCCCTCTATGACATGTGGACCTCACCGATAAAAAAACAAAAACAAAAATTCACATGTGTCATAGAGGAAAGAACATGATTTGGACAGAAATAATCGGACAGCTGATCCGGCCTCCCCTCGGTCTGACAGGCTCTATTGTTTATCATTTGAATGGTGTTAGGCTCGAAGGACGGAAATATCTCGTTTGAGACGCGGCCAACCGTTGGCGTCAAAGTAAATACCTAAATTATCGACTCTTGACGACTTCGTCCAAGTTTAATGGTAGCCACTGATCTTCTCCCTATCATGGTTTGGCACATACATCGTGGCCCCTACCGTCATGTTTGTCATTGCATGATTGCGAATCCATTCCATTGACTTATCAATGTTCTCCTGACGAGCATTATTCCACATCTTTATTTTTATTTTTATTTTTATTTTTATTTTTTATATATACATGAACTTCACCTGTTACTATAATTGTCATTCAGCCGACGGAAAAGAAATTCGAACATTGATTACTCTAAAATGTTCTGCCACTTTACCACTAAAATAATACCTTCAGTATACATCTATATTTACTTCAAATGGATATATACTACATAAATAAATAAATTGTATGTAAGTAGAGAAGATATCTTCTTCAAACACTAACCTTAGGGAAGAGAGAGAGAGAGAAACTTTTAATTGAAAGCATAGTCGGTTCCAGGAGAAGGAGGACTAGACGGTTGTTTAGGACCTCCTTTCCTCAAGGAGTTTCTGTATTTTAAATTTTTAATCATTAGAAAATAAAAATACAAGTCCTATTAAGTCTGCAAGGATAGTCTAGAGAAGGACCATTTTCGTATTCTTTGAATCTAAAATCGTTATATTTTTTTTCTTCTAAAAGTTGGAGTTGCTTAATGTATTGAATTTTGGTAATAATTTACGTGTATTCAAGAATTAATTATATTACAAGTTTAAATTTATTGAATTTTTTGAATTTTGAATTTATTACAAAAAAAAATTGTATAGACAAATAAGGATCTCATTTTAAAGATTTATCTAGACCTCTAAAATACTGGAACCGGTCCTTATTGAAATTAACGAGTTGGGCGCTCAAAACTTTGGTTGGTATGTCAACTCGATAGACTCTCGAGTCTTACCACCACGATATTAGTAGTCGCGTAAAGGAAAGGTGTTCGTCAACCGCAAAGTCCAACCACGGTCTTCAGTGTTTCTTTTGGTTGGACATTCACTTCTGATCATTAATAATGTCCGCATCATTGTGCAAAGAAACAAAACATCAACTGTCCTCCAAGAAAATGAATCAAGTCCGAACTGATTTAACTATTTATTGTTAATTTATCCGGTATATGAAGTTTGATTTTGTCCACTACAAATAAACAATAAATTCGGGACTATATAATAACAAAATAAAAAAATTAGTGTTGTAGGTCTCTGGAAAATTCGTACGCGAATCCTAAGAAATTAGTAGAGGTCAATGTGCATACTTTATTTTCGAATCGAGAAAGTGATCCGAACTTAACTATTGTCCAAAAAATAGTAGGATGCAACAACGACACCAGCAACACAGTCAGTCAGATGGGGCTTGATGGAGGCTTATATATTTGTGAGCAAAAAATAGTTGTCTTGGTGACAGGTTTGGATGGAAGAATATATAGAATGGAAAAACGAGTGGTTAACCAGATCGATCAGGTATGGCATAAAATTAAGAGAGAGAAAAGGTGTCGAAGAAACATTCAAAAACTTGCTTTGGACTTTCTTTCTTTTTCCAACAACGAATCCTTACTGAAATAATTAGCATATGCCTGCCCGAGCCCCCCGTACGTCTGGTTGCTTTGTTTGGGAGTACACTGACACGACACCGAGTCCGAAAAGAAGAAGTAGTGCTTTGTGCTCGCAAACTTGAGAGATCTGTCTTTCATCATGATATGATCAGCTCCAGCTTCGTTGCTCGTTCATGGACCATCAACAACTTTGTGTGTGCTCACTTTTTTCTTTCTTTCTTTCTTGAAGTTGCAGCAGTAGCGGCAATTATGTTGTCCGGGAATATACCATGAGATATCCAAAATAAATGGGGACTGCACTTTAAGTTTCCGGCCCAGTTCTTCAAAGTCTGCATCATTACACATGCATTGGGCAGCTCTTTTACCAACATCCTCTCCTTTCCGTTTACAGTTCTTTCTCTCTCAAGTCTCAACAGCAGCAGCTGCAGCTACATTATTGTTATGAAAACCTGATCTCCAAGTCTATTGTTATTGGGACCTATCTATCACTCATCAAATGGTGCTTTAAGCACTCACAAAGTGCTTCGCATTCTAAAAGTGTTTACATCAAATGAGATTGGCCCATGGGATCTATGAAGAATATGCCGTATCTTGAATTTGGGTCAAAAGGTTAAAACCCCGCCGCCGCAGATTATGGATAGACCACTAATTTAGTATCAGAACGGCTCAATTCTGAGCTGGACGAAATTAATTGGACCTCGATACATAAATTCTATAAGGACTTCATGCCTCTATTTCATAGAGATTTATCAGGCCATCCCTCTCCACTCCTCCACTTCCCATTGCCATCTAACCTCTGATTCTCCCCTTGCACTCTTAACACCAACCAAACACAGCAAGGACTGGCAAATTTTTATAATTTTGTTTGAACATTTGGCTAATATCCAACAGTCGTAACGAAACTAGATATAATACAGTAGTCTCCGACTGTGATCAGTCTTAACAAATAGGCTTGTACTGTATAGTTTAGCAATAAAAACCTGGGGACGTCTTGCCATCGAAAAGTGAGAAAGAAAACATAAACTAGTTTAGCGTTTAGCTGCACAGCTCCTGAATAATTTAATTACAACTGGCGGAGCTTAGCACCATATGCTTAGTAGAATACAATCAAGTTCGGAATCTCAGGGAATAGTGTCACAAAAGGAAATGCTAAAATGTTCAGAGCAACCTTTAATCGAAATAAAATGACCAACCTTTACATACTCTCTTTAAATTGGAAAATTATGTATAAGCACTAACAATGTAATGTATGCTTTATTGCTGCTTCCTCTCTTGATTAGAATACAAAACAACAACGCACAACAAACCCTCTTGAAAGTCCCTTTAAACTAGAAAGGCACAGCAGCAGCAATAAAAGCTCCAAACAAAAGAATGGTGATGATAATCTCTCCACTTAACAAAGCTCCTCATTTCTAAGACAAATCTATAGAACAGACAGGGCAGCAAATAAACACTGTTTCCGGCAGGTGTGAGAGTCGTGGAGATTACAAAAAATAGTCTGGAGTTTTGCGAGTTGTGTCGGGCTCAATCTGCCGTGGTGCTGGATCAAACTGGAGAAAATTCTGAGACATGTTCTCGCCAACCTCCAAGATCGCTGCCATGTTACCACAGCGGTAACAGTAATTTGGTGCACTAAATACTGTAACAACGTTCTTGTCCTGCAGGATACATACATAGACCACTCAATTGGCTTACTCAATCTTATAGCATGCATACATGAGAAAACTTCTGATGGACCAAACACTGTATACAACTTTGAGCTACAGCAGAGGTGGTCTCATTTACCAAAATCAAGGCTCAAGGCTCACTAAATCTAACATTGAACTATAATTGCACTGCAATCACAAAAAACTATAACTGCATGTTTCTGCAGAAGTAAACTTACATAGTGAGGAGAAAGCCATATAGTGTGTGCAGGTCTCGGAAGCATAATCATGTAGAAGTACTGAACAATTTAAAAATAAAAGAGAACAGAAAAGGTTTTTTTACTGAGTTGACTAACCTGACACCAGTTGAAACCTTCCATGACTAGTTGATGGGCTCTGGCTACTAGTGTAAGACCATTTGTGTGATTAAACTGCTGAGCAATGTCCTGACCGAATGTGTATCCTGCTCCCCTTGGTGATATGCCCCATCCACATCTATCATCTGGATCCGACCAGAGGAGATCGCACATAGGTCCTTCATGAGGAACCTATAACCTCACAGAGAGAGAATATAAACAAAAGAAAACAAAAATGTAGCAGATATAAGAATGATACCCCAAAACAAAGATTACCAATGAAGGGAAACTGATACTTGCTACAGATTATATCATGGGAACCAATAAACTACATAATCTTTGTGAGGGGGTTTTATGCTACTTTTACTATACCAAATCCACCAAATCCAGAAACACTTGTCAAAGAATAAAACTAGCAGATACCTTCTATCTACTAGAACAAATACATAAACTATTTAATTTACAGGAGATCCTCCTGCCCTTTGCTTAATACTGTGTTGTGTCTAGATGTTTGGCCCATTTAAAGTAAAGCCCCCTCCATGGAAAGGGCTTGAACTGCATAATCAAATTGGTAAAAAAAACTGCGTACCTGCCAACATACAACCTAGGCTCGTGGCCTGCATATAATTGTGGACTAAGATCAATGGATGGTGATACGTTGACATTCCACCACAAGCATCCAGTGTGTCGTGAAGGGAGCCAGCTAAAAGTTAGAGGTGTACTACATATCAAACTGGATCAACTACATTTTGTTGGGTCTGGACTAGGGGTACGTCATAAAAATGAGCTTTCTTAATTTAGGGGCTTTTGGTTTGCATGTAAGTAGTGGTGCTGTTGCAATAACTGTTACAATACTTGGAGGCTTTTTGTTTGAAATTTTGTATGTAATACAACTACAACAAAAATATGCAAAATCCTTCCCAAAGGGAGCACTTTATAGTCAAAATGGCGCAATACCACTTAAAAACAGCATCTGCTACAAAAGATTCTATAAAAGATGCAGCAGCCACATCGTCATCCAGCAGAGCTTTTATTAGTAACAAAAGATGTAAGCATCCAAAATTGCAGGTATCCAGAAATTGGATTGTAAATAGTTCAAGTTCACCTGCAGTGGTTTTGCAACACCAATTTCAGCAACACGACACGACACGACACGACACGACCTTAGAGTAGTGCACTTTAAACAACCGAACCAACTGCTTTGATTGTCAGAGTTCTCCACAATTTCATAGCTTTTAATAGGTTCCTGCTTTTCTGTTGTGTGAAGTCTTAAACTAAAAGGAAAGATTTCTTTTGCCCAAAAAGAACGGCCAAGAGCCATTCAGTTTATTTCAGAACAAAATTTCATGTATTAACTCCTCTCTTTGTTCATATCTGTAGTTCATGTCTAACTGTTCATTTATGAAGCTCTTTTCAGTAGTCAGTCTGTTAAACTCTTCTAACTGCTCAATTATGTAGTTCTTCTCCAGAAAATTCTAACCATTATAAGCCATAGTTTTCAGAAGTGAAAACCGCACTTAGGTGCCAAGGTTCTTTGAGACCTAGGCACAAAGCACAAAAACTGAGGCACGTGCCTGAGCAAAGAAGACATGTATAATAAGAAAATTAGGGCCCTCGACATCAAAGAGTTGCTCTGTACTAGGATAACTTGTTCGCAACAAAATAAGGCCCATTTATCCACATTTGAACCCTAAATGGGGAGGTCGATAATGCTATCAGGTCCTCGTATAACATCGCACTTGTTCGTAGCAAAACAAGCCGTGCACTTGGCTGAAGCAAGATACAACTCCCTTACAGTTGAGCTTCTCGCCTAGGCTTGATTTAGTAACTATGGTCTAAGCATGACATTTTGCCGGAAATTCTGCTGGTCTGTTTAGAATTTGTTTCTGTTACAATGTAAAATCCTCCACATCCATTAGCATAATTTCATGTCCATTAAGCTCTGTAGAATATTTTGGAGGAATTGTTATATTTTTTATTGATAATCTCTTGGTTATATATAGCCTTACAACCCTTCATCTTACATTAATACCCCATTAAAACCCCATGTAGAATATTCTAATATCCCAACAAATATACCAAGAATATTTTAATATACCAACAAATATACCAAGAATATTCTAATATACCAACACTCCTCCTCAAGATGGACGAAAGATATTCACTAAGCCCATCTTGTCACATCCTCTAATCATATCTGCAGAGCTAAATCCCTTGGTCATATTGTCTGCTACCTGCTCCTTGGTTGGAACATGACCTAGCTCCAGTAGTCCACGGTCCAACTTCTCCTTGATGAAGAACCTATCGATCTCGATGTGTTTGGTCATGTCATGCTGCACTGGATTATTGGCGATACTGATGGCCGACTGGTTGTCACACCACGGCTTCATCTTGGCTCTTTGATCCAGCTTCAGCTCCACCAGCATACTCTTCAGCCATAGCAGTTCTGCAACTCCCAAGGCCATAGCTCCGTACTCCGCTTCAGCTGTCGATCTGGCCACCACCGACTGCTTCTTACTCCTCCAAGAGACCAAGTTGCCTCCTACAAATATGCAATAGCTCGAGGTAGACCTCCTGTCATCAGTACAGCTAGCCCAGTTAGAGTCACAGTAGCCCTCGATACTCAAGTGATCATTCTTCCTGAATATCAACCCATTTCCGGAGGCACCCTTCAAGTATCTCAGAATCTGGTACACTGCGTCCATATGACCCTTCCTTGGGTCATGCATGTAGCGGCTCACTACACTCACTTAAAAGCATATATTAGGTCGTGTGTGGCTCAAATAGATCAACTTGTCCACCAGTCTCTGGTATATGTCTCGGTCAACTGGTTCTCCAGCCTCAGACACAGCTTGAACCCCTGGTTGATCGGCGTCGCTGCAGATCTGCATCCCAATATCCGTCTCTGTGAGAAGGTCCAACGCATATTTCCTCTGTGAAAGAACAATCTCCTCTGCTTCTCGAGCAATCTCAATCCTAAGAAAGTACCGAAGGCCAAGGTCCTCCACCTCGAACTCCTTAACAAGCTTCCCCTTGAGTCGGGCAATCTCGCTCATCATCTCCTGTGATAATCATATCGTCCACATACACCGTAAGCATGGTGATGTGGCCTCCGCTCCGACGGAAGAACACAGTATGATCAGCATTGATCTGCTGATATTCCATCCCTATCATCGCCCTCCTGAATCTGTCAAACCACGCTCGAGGAGACTGCTTCAGTCCATAGAGGGACTTCAACCTGCAGACCTTGCCCACTGTCTTATCGGTGCAGAATTCTGGTGGTATCTCCATGTACACTTCCTCCACTATATCCCTATGAAGAAACGCATTTTTCACATCCAGTTGGTGTAGCTTCCATCCACCATTCGCTGCCAAAGAAATCAGGGTCCTGACGGTGCTCATCTTCGCCACTGGTGCAAATGTCTCATCATAGTCAATGTCGTACGTCTGACTGTATCATTTTGCCACCAGTCGAGCCTTGTAGTGCTCTACTTTTCCATCTGGGTTCTGCTTCACAGTAAAGACCCACTTGCATCCGACTGCCCTCTTCCCCTCTGGCAGTTTTACCAGTTCCCAAGTGTGGTTCTTCTCAAGAGCGTCTAACTCCTCGTGCATCGTCGCTTTCCACTTTGGATCGTTCTTGGCAACCTGTCAATTGTTAGGTACAGCAATATTATCCAAAGATGCAATGAATGCTCCATGAGAAGAAGATATGTTATTATATGAAACAAACTTAGCAAGGTCTCGACCATATCATAAAAAAATTTCGCATTGTTGCGAGTGGTCCTCCGTACTGATAATGGTGTGGGAGTAGGAATAATGATATCATCTGAAGGAGAATCTGGTGGTGGTGGTGTAGGTGTCTCAGGAGTTGAGACGGACGCAGGCAAGAGGCTTGGCACTGGCACTATAGGTACTGGTCCTGCAGTTTGCTTCCCTTTCCTGTTGTAGGTAACTCCCCCTGAGCCGTGAGCCTAACACCTCTCACCGCCTCCCCATGTTCCTCTTCACTCCCATGCTCCTCCTCAAACGTTCCTCCATACCATACTCCTAATCGGTCACCACACTCTCACAAATCTCCCTCTCTCGCCTCATACTCTCAGTATCAGGTGAGTTGCTCATGGATGAGGTTCCTTCATGACGGTAGTATGGCTCAAACTCCCTGAAGTGAACATCCAAACTTCTTCTCTACAGGGCTTGTAGCGCCCCGTTCTCCCGGTGCGGAGATCGCGGCTAAGAAACACAAGACGGTATCGTTCGATCGGGATAGATTGAAACAAGAACTCGTCCTCGTTATGGATTTGTTTCTTCGGAATCGATTCCCATATTCAGTGGACCGTGCCCCCGGGATCGACTTAGCGGCAGAGTCAGGAGGGACCTCTCCGCTGCTATCTTTTATTGCCTCGGTTTTCGATGTCGCTTGTTGCTTTCGTGCTTTGAGTTGGTTTTGGGATTTGCTTGTTTTCCTTGAACGGTTTCGATGGTTTTCATTGTTTTCGTTCATTGAACTGCACTTCAATTTCGAGATTGGAAAGAGAGGAAGGATTATTGATCGAGCTGTTCGTGTGCAGGTGAACGAGCAGTAGGCAGCTTGCGAGCGGAGTCGTGAAGCGCCTCTTTCCTTCTCCCTTCCAAATCCAAGTGAGTAGCTACCGACCCGATTAGCTAGCCCTGCTTCCAAGTCTTCACGCCTAATAAAACTTTTGCATTCTTGTTGCCCCGATCAAACGATACCAAGTAATAATAAAAGATACCAAGATAAAAGAGAATAGACTTGGATAGTACTGCTTGTCAATCAAACTTGTGAACGATCACTTACTTGCATGCTTGTTCGTTTGGAATATTTATCATTTGCATAAATACAAGTTAGAATGTTTGCTCTTCTTTAAATTGTGCTATGTAAAGAGCTTACCCTGAATGCACTACACTGAACCGAGAGGCTATGCAACTGAATCACGAAATACTACTTGTCTTGTACTGGCATTGCCTCAACTGCATGAACTGTTAACTTAATAAATGATACCGATTCGATCACGGACAACTTGTGCACAAGGTCACTGGTTCCTGCGGACGGTCGCTGGGGCACTGGCACCGATCCGATTCGGACGGAACTCACTGTAGTCTACTGCATCTGGACGGGATGGTTTGTAGCCACTACTGAATCTTTGCTGCATTCCATCCTCGTTCAAGACTAAATCGTCCATTATGGCATCCTGCCAGTGATCCACTGTTATTTAAACCTGTTGCAACTAACTTGTGTCTTCGTGGCAGGGAAGGCAAGGTAAGTATTGTGCAGGTAATTCAGACGGTCAGGTAAAATCCACCGAACGGTGGCAAGTTCATTTCAGTAAATTCTATATGTTGCTTACTTGTAAATGAACTAAGGCAAGATAGAAACCCACAAATATGCATGCTTCATTAAAACAACGTGTTGATTGGTATAGTTCGGTTAGCTCGCCTTCACCAGTATGTTTCGACATGCTGACCCTCGTTGAAACAGGTTCTCCGCACTAAGGCGAACCGAGCGAGGAGCCGAAGTCGTCTTCCCGATCCAGTCCAGCTGTTGGCACATCCTGATAGCGACGCCCTAGAAGCATTTTGAACCAGGAGCTTGCACTCTTCATACACAATGCAGCTCCGTGGCAAAGCCGTCCTCCAGCCCGAAGGTCTATATCTTTTGGGAGTTTATAAAGGGATGTAATGTACAGGACTGCTATCTCATTTTGAGTCAACACTTTTGTAAGCCCGTGCGGCATATTAGCTGACTCCTTCAGGAGTTTGTAATAGATGTTCATTATCAATAAAGAGAACTTTTCCATATTTCAAAACATGTGTTTCAATTTATCTGCGTACTCTGAATATGTGCTTGTTATGCAAATCATTAAAGCCTTGTGCGGGCGCAACCCCAGGCCCGCACGGCGGTCACGATTCGGGGGACGCCTCAAGTGATTCTACGGAATTGGGTCGTGACATAATGGTATCAGAGCACAGATTTAAAGTTCCTTAGATTCGTGCTGGAAAAGTTCCTTTAACGATCAAATTCCTGTGCGAACTCTTGAACTCGCTAGGCCAAAATGAGATACATTCATGCAATAAGTCCATAATACATTATGATTCTAATGTAATTTACCCTCTTTTGAAGGAATGGTACCAGCGCAATCTGCAGCGCAATCACCGAACGAAACGCAAGAAAGTAGTTCGGGCACATCGGAAAGCTCTCGGAGCCAGCGAGGCATATCTCAAGTCGACCCGTTAGAGCGGGTGATGCAAATGTTAGAAGCACAACGACAAAGAGATGATGCTCGCCAAGCCAAGTTCGAAAGCAATCTAGAGACCCGATTCTCAGTCCAACAGAAGCAGGTAGATACCCTGCAACAGATCGTTCAGACTTTGGCTTCCAACCATTCCACTGCAACAGCAACGACTCCGGTGGAACAGCCCGTGCTTGAAGTAGAGACGCCGCAAATTCCAAGGGTGAGGGACGTGACTGCCTTCGACTTTGGCCACTTCAAGAAAGTCTGCAACACCCCATTCAACGGGACTGAGGAACCCATAGTGGCTTTAGATTGGTTGGCAAAGCTTGAAGACCACTTTGATCTGCTTGTGGTCCCCGAAGAGAAGCGCGTCGCCTGCGCGCAACTACAGCTCCGCCTCAAAGCACACGATTGGTGGGACGTGCATCGACGATCTCTCCAATTTGATCACGGAGAGGAGGCGATCTCGTGGACGACCTTTCGTGCCGCGTTCGAAGAGGAGTTTATACCCCCTCCAGTACAACGTCGGATGGAAAACGAGTTCGTGCAGCTGCGGCAGGGCAATATGACAGTTAAGCAATATTCCGCCGAATTCAACCGACTCTCCAAATTCGCTAGGGCCTATTTACCTGATGTAGCGAGTCGAGCGAGAAGGTTTGAAGGTGGACTACGCCCTGCCATCCATGCGCACATGGTCAATAATCAGTATGGAACAATGCGTGAAGTCATGAATCACGCCCTATCACTTGAACCACAATATCCTCACATTTCCAGCGGCGATGTGCATACCTACAATCACAAACGCCAAGGCAACGATAGAGGAAACACCGTTACAAAGCGCCCTAACCACGACGGTCCTCGAAGAGGAAACCCATGGCAACCATGTTCTTATTGTAAGAAACCAGGGCACACAGCTGAAAAGTGCCGCAAGAAGCTTGGGCAATGCCTCATTTGTGGGGATCCAAATCATACCGTTCCTGCCTGTCCCTTGAGCCGCCTTAATAACCGGCCTCAACATAACGCTCCTTAACGGTAGGTCCTATTCCTAAGTTTCGAGGACGAAACTTCCAATTGGTTGGGTAGGATGTAGCGTCCCGTTCTCCCGGTGCGGAGATCGCGGCTAAGAAACACAAGACGGTATCGTTCGATCGGGATAGATTAAAACAAGAACTCGTCCTCGTTATGGATTTGTTTCTTCGGAATCGATTCCCATATTCAGTGGACCGTGCCCCCGGGATCGACTTAGCGGCAGAGTCAGGAGGGACCTCTCCGCTGCTATCTTTTATTGCCTCGGTTTTCGATGTCGTTTGTTGCTTTCGTGCTTTGAGTTGGTTTTGGGATTTGCTTGTTTTCCTTGAACGGTTTCGATGGTTTTCATTGTTTTCGTTCATTGAACTGCACTTCAATTTCGAGATTGGAAAGAGAGGAAGGATTATTGATCGAGCTGTTCGTGTGCAGGTGAACGAGCAGTAGGCAGCTTGCGAGCGGAGTCGTGAAGCGCCTCTTTCCTTCTCCCTTCCAAATCCAAGTGAGTAGCTACCGACCCGATTAGCTAGCCCTGCTTCCAAGTCTTCACGCCTAATAAAACTTTTGCATTCTTGTTGCCCCGATCAAACGATACCAAGTAATAATAAAAGATACCAAGATAAAAGATAATAGACTTGGATAGTACTGCTTGTCAATCAAACTTGTGAACGATCACTTACTTGCATGCTTGTTCGTTTGGAATATTTATCATTTGCATAAATACAAGTTAGAATGTTTGCTCTTCTTTAAATTGTGCTATGTAAAGAGCTTACCCTGAATGCACTACACTGAACCGAGAGGCTATGCAACTGAATCACGAAATACTGCTTGTCTTGTACTGGCATTGCCTCAACTGCATGAACTGTTAACTTAATAAACGATACCGATTCGATCACGGACAACTTGTGCACAAGGTCACTGGTTCCTGCGGACGGTCGCTGGGACACTGGTATCGATCCGATCCGGACGGAACTCACTGTAGTCTACTGCATCTGGACGGGATGGTTTGTAGCCACTACTGAATCTTTGCTGCATTCCATCCTCGTTCAAGACTAAATCGTCCATTATGGCATCCTGCCAGTGATCCACTGTATATTTAAACCTGTTACAACTAACTTGTGTCTTCGTGGCAGAGAAGGCAAGGTAAGTATTGTGCAGGTAATTCAGACGGTCAGGTAAAATCCACCGAACGGTGGCAAGTTCATTTCAGTAAATTCTATATGCTGCTTACTTGTAAATGAACTAAGGCAAGATAGAAACCCACAAATATGCATGCTTCATTAAAACAACGTGTTGATTGGTATAGTTCGGTTAGCTCGCCTTCACCAGTATGTTTCGACATGCTGACCCTCGTTGAAACAGGTTCTCCGCACTAAGGCGAACCGAGCGAGGAGCCGAAGTCTTCCCGATCCAGTCCAGCTGTTGGCGCATCCTGATCGCGCCGCCCTAGAAGCATTTTGAACCAGGAGCTTGCACTCTTCATACACAATGCAGCTCCGTGGCAAAGCCGTCCTCCAGCCCGGAGGTCTATATCTTTTGGGAGTTTATAAAGGGATGTAATGTACAGGACTGCTATCTCATTTTGAGTCAACACTTTTGTAAGCCCGTGCGGCATATTAGCTGACTCGTTCAGGAGTTTGTAATAGATGTTCATTATCAATAAAGAGAACTTTTCCATGTTTCAAATCTGTGTTTCAATTTATCTGCGTACTCTGAATATGTGCTTGTTATGCAAATCATTAAAGCCTTGTGCGGGCGCAACCCCAGGCCCGCACGGCGGTCACGATTCGGGGGACGCCTCAAGTGATTCTACGGAATTGGGTCGTGACAGGGATCCAGCACACGTACCCCTTCTGAGTCGCCGAATAGCCCACGAATACACACTTGACTGCTCTGGGATCAAGTTTTCCAACAGACGGTCTGTTGTCCTTCACAAAACATACGCAGCAAAACACCTTTAATGGGAGTATCCCACTATTATTTTCTTGCAATATCTCGCATTAAGACTTACATCCCAGTACCTTAGAGGGCATCATGTTAATCAATCGAGCTACAGTCTTTGGTCCTCTCATTCCTGCCCTTTCTGCCACAGACACCAATGCCGAATACAGTCCTTCCCGATCCAGGTACCACAGTCCATCATGCCAAGTGCCAGTCCCAAGTCTTCGTCTTGTCTCCTTCTCCTGAAAGATCACCTTAGGAATATCAAAAGATAATGCATTTTAGTTGGAGGATTATAGAACTAATGGACAAAAGATTGACTGAAAAAAAAGGAGCATATAAAACATTGGATAATCTTACTGAACATGTACAATCGACAGTACCATTACCGACCACTGGCTGGAAAGTACCATCGGCTATTTGAATGTTGTCTGCAGATGCTAGGTAAGTGGAGGAAGAGAACTCACTAGCATTCCCTGTCACGTGTCGAGACGCACCCGAATCGACAATCGAGTCCGACGATCTAAGGAAAGACATAGATGCAAGGGCGAGTGAGTCATCAGTACCTTCTGATGGATGGGCATACATAGCAGCGTTGCCTCTGGCAAAGACTGAGGTGGACGCCTCCTCAGTCTCACTCCTCATGTCTCCATCGCTTGACGTTCTCTGCTTTCTCCTGAGTACTTCCAGCATGTCCAGTAGTGCATGATCCTCCTCAGTATAGGTACCATTAGCTCCATCATCGCCTTCTGCTACCAGCAGGTTCGTCCGATAACCTCCTCGACCATCCCGTCGACCCCCACGACCACGGCCACGTCCTCCAAACTGTCCACGTCCGCCACCTGAATCTCCCTCCTTTGGTGGTTTGGTGCAAGCATACCTCAGATGGCCCATCTTTTCGCAGTTGTAACACTGTCGGGGTCTCCCTTAGGTCCTGTGCCGCCTGAATTGGCAACCGTCAGTGTTGTCTTCACTTCAGGAGGACCACATGTCCCTGCCTGTAGCTTGATACGAGTCTCCTCCTGGATCATGGCCGAGATAGCCTCCTCAAGTGTAGGAATCTTCGGTTGGGCTAGAAGTAGTGTTGTCCTCTGAACAAACACTACGGCCAGCCCCTTAAGAAACTTCATCGTCCTCTCCTGCAGACATACATGTCTCTCCTTACACTTCGGGTCCTCGCAGCTCGCCCGATCTGAGAAGTGATCATAATCCAACCACAAACGCTCCAACTCCGTGGCATACTCCTGTACCGTCTTCTCTCCCTGTATGGTGTCGTCGATCTCCCCCTTGATCTGGAAAACCCTCAAGTTACTCCCCACACCATCGTAGGTTCTCCTCAACTTCTCCCACACGTCTTTCACCATCTCAAGGCCATCCACTGTGACAGCGATCGACTGGACTAAAGAATTGAGGAGCCAAATGTATACCACCATATGAGTGGACTTCCACTAGTCGCGTCCTGCCGAGACCTCATCCGGCATTGTCTTCTCTCCTGACAAGAAATCCTCCAGGTTCTTCCCTGCGAGAGTTCTCCTCATCCGTCGTGACCAACTCAGGTAGGTGACCGGTCCATCAAGCTTCAGATCGATGGATGGAAGGTCCAACTTCTCCAATGTTCGTGTCGCGCTCTCACCAGCCGACAGTTTCATCAGCTTCATCAACGTTGCGACCTCCGCAGAGTCCAACTTATTAGTGATCTCCTCCATCGATCCTCCTCTTCTCCGATCACCTCACACCCGTCCCACGATTCACGTTCATCCTCTTCGTCCTTTCCTAGACCCGATCATGTCTCTCCGCCATCAGATCTAGGCCTTCGATGTCAACGTCTGGAACGACCCGCGGGAGATGCCAGGAACCACGGCAGAAGGCTCTGCGGGAGTCGCGGCTTCGCAGGTGGCGGCGGGCGAGCGGTGCAGCAGTGGTGGTGGCGGGCGGTGTGGCAGCGGTGGCGGTGGTGGCAGCTAAGGTTTGGGAGGTGGTGGCTAGGATTTTGTCTCCGATACCATGTAGAATATTTTGGAGTAATTGTTATATTTTTTTATTGATAATCTCTTGGTTATTTATAGCCTTACAACCCTTCATCTTACATTAATACCCTATTAAAAAACCCTGTAGAATATTCTAATATCCCAACAAATATACCAAAAATATTCTAATACACCAACAAGCTCCACTATAGATTATGAAATAATCCTATGAAAATACCATGTATTAAAAGTACCAGCTGAGACCAACATGTATTTGGTCATTTCCCTTAAGTTCTGGCAAAGATTTGTCCAAAAATTGGGCTCTTCAATACTATGAAAATATTAAGAACCTCTTTAAGTACCTAAAAAAGTCCAATTCTACTGAAAGACAAGAATAGGGTGTAATTTTGAACCTCCAAATCATCTAAGATTCATGTCTTGCATATTCAGTACAATAGTAACCAATAATTGTGCGCAATCTCATAAGACAATTATTATTTCACTACGGAAATGTTATGCTTGGGGAACCGATAATTGAAATTTGCACATTTAAAGCATGAGACAAAATCTGGTTGCCTAATTTATGTGAATTGGGTGAAGATCAAATCTGCAAAACTAAAGTAGCAGACAGTGAGACAGATGGGCACAAGAGGAAGTCAACGGGTGGAGAAAGAAAAGTGTGTGGGTGTGGGTGTGTGTGTGTGTGTGTGTGTGTGTGTGTGTGTGTGTGTGGGGGGGGGGGGGGGGGGGGGGGGGGGGGTTGTGGTGATAAGAGGAGGTCAAAGGGTGGAGGAAAGAACATAAGGGAGTGAGCGATTTATGCTTCCTTCAAAACATGTCATATAGGGACAGCAATCTGAGAGAGAGCCCACATTTGGGACAATGATCTGACAAGAAGAAAATGGGGTCTTTTATATTATACAAGATAATGCTTATGTCGTATTTAAAGTTCTCATTCTCCATATCTAATAGAAGCATTTTGTTGAAATCAAAAAAGTATCGCTGTGATTCAAATAATAAAAAATTGCTTTGGCGAAGAGGAGTTCAAAGTTCAGTAAAGTTTCAAGGTTCCAAGGCTTTGGCTGCCAACTTGACTTGAAAGCTGACCTGAAACCCATCCAAACTTAATCATCAATATATAGACAACCCCTAGCACATTTTTTATCAAAACCAACCAAAACCCCATTCAGACTCCCAAAGCTCGATTTTGTAGAAAAATCAAAACTTCAACTTGTCAACCCTAATGTCTAATTTAGGACAGCTTCACAAGAACTCTCTCATCTCAAACCCAAGTCGTCCCCGCCATCATCGTCCTATTCACCTTCCACGCACCATTCAATAACGCTACTGCAACCAGTCTCCTAATCCAACTGCCAGTTGTTTGTCAGAACCCTTCCTATTAAAATCAAAATTCCAGATACATCATATGTTTGGGGAAGTATCACAATTTGGAAACGCTTCATATTCATAAAAAAAGGTGTTGGGGATTCTACTGACCAAGTCTTTGGTTAAAGGAAAGTCTTGGATACAAGTCCTGGAGTTATGGAGAGGGTCGAGGAAAGGGCAGTGTTGAGTCCCTACCGCTTCGAAAACATTCCTATCCCTATTCCTATTCTAACTTCGCATTCTCTTACAACTTTTTGTTCAGCCAGGACTGTTTTATATTGTTAGATTGAAATATACGTTCCACTGAATCAATCTGTAACTTTCATATAGTAACATTTACTAGGTAATATACCAAGGAAATTTGAGATGATATAATGTGGAATTCAGCCGACATTCTTAGAGGGAACTAAATAATCGCCCACGCTGGATTTGCACCCTAGATACCCATGTTGGATCTTTTCCCAAATGTGCACCTTAGTTGATTGAATTGGATGAATTTTTGTTTTACATTGTGTTGTTTGACATCTTGGGTGCTCTAAACTTGCCTTTTCTTAAAGACAGCATGGATAATCTTACAGACACAATATGGGAAAATTGGGCCAAAACCCAACATTGTCAAATTGGACAAAATCCGATTTCGGTGGAATTTTGGCAAACTCCAATCACATCAATAAGTCACTATATTACCTGGAAAACAATACTCCATGACAGTGAGTGATTCGTTCAGCACAACTAAATTTTAATCCAAAATAAAAACAGATTTAAGTAGAAAGTTGTAAGAGATGCATATTTAAAATAGGAATACGTAGTTATATTTTCTAACTTTGTATGAAACAGTCACTCAACACTAACCCCACAACCACTTGCCAACCATCAGGCTATGTACCCTGGACTTCCCCTAACACATCAGAGCCTTAACCACAGAACCCAACCTTTATTGTTAGGAATAGGAAAGGTTTCCAAATTTAGGCACTTTCACAAACATATAATCTACCCGAAATTTTGATTAACAGAAGAACCTTTGACAAATCGTTGTAGATTGTACTCGGAGATCGGTTAGAAAAGGTGTTGTGGTGATTGACAAAACAGGTAGCCGGTAGCGCGTAGAAAAGGAGCGCAGCCAGACTTAGGTTGAAATATAGGGGAGTTATCATAAGGAAAAGTTTGTCCTAAGGGAGAGAGTGAGGATTACTCTTAACTTCAAGCAAGTTTGTGTTGACGAAACCGGGTTTTGGGTTGGGCTTGAGACCAAAAGGTCTACAAAGGTGCCTACAAAGGGCCCCCCTTGTAAGTAAAAC
The DNA here is from genome assembly GCA_036927795.1 of Iris macrosiphon. Classification (NCBI taxonomy): domain Eukaryota; kingdom Viridiplantae; phylum Streptophyta; class Magnoliopsida; order Asparagales; family Iridaceae; genus Iris; species Iris macrosiphon. The sequence continues at coordinate 307,561,489 of JAYESA010000004.1, forward strand.
ATAGCATGCATTATCTTCCTGTGAAGAAGAAATATGGTGGAGTAACTGATCTTTACATCAGGTCAACCAACGAAGAGCCCAAAGCAAAAAAATGGTGGGTCTTTGATTCAAATCATTTTGATAGTACGAAGTTTGATCTTTTTTACCAAGAAGGTCTATGGTTCGAGTCCGTATAGCCCTAATTCCATTTTTGTCTAGACATTCTATTCTTTTTTTAGTATAGTAATTTTCATTTCCTCATCTCTGCCGGGATAGTGATAGAATCTAGGACCAGTTCTTACTAAAATGTCTATGCATCCCATCCTAAATACAATGCAGCATCTTAGGCATGACTAACACTTAACATTTGCTTGCTAAAAATGGAACTAGAAGCAGGGGTGGATCCAGGGAGTTAACTCAGAGGGAGCTTGGAAAAATAAATTGAGTGGGGCTTGAGGGGAAAAAAAATCTAATTTAAATGTATGTCAGACGATTCGACTCAAGACCTTACAAAATAAAATCGTAACTTTTAATTATTGAACCAACTGACCTAACCATTGACAATAGTTAGGGGTCCGATATATATAACATTTGGGGAAAAAAAAACCTATACTTGTTCTTTTTCGAAAATTCAACACCCCCACCCCCCGCTTTCCATGGAGATCCGCCCGACTGGAAGAACATATGTTGTAACGGTCAAAGTGTCCAATAAGGCGATAGCAATGAACTATCATATTGCTCTAAACTAAGTTAAATAAAATTTAAAAAAAAACATGAATCACGTGCTCCTCATATATCAACTGAATAAAACAGTCCATGGATTAGCATAATTTACAAGGCACAGCCAAATAAAATCCATGTATAAGCCCTTCTTTTAACACTATAAATTTAGAGAATTTGTGTTTACCATATTTTCTTATAAACATAAATAACATTATGTGTTATTAACATGCATGCAAACAGCTTAGCAGGAAAAAAGAATTACTGCTGAATAGTAGTTTAAAGAAAAAGATAGTCACAGCCTAGTTAAATAGTTAACAATGTCAAAGGCACTTAACGGCAGTATAAAGGACAGAACAAAGCAATGGTGCAATGCATACCTCTTGTATACGATCTAGAGCACGAATATTGTCCAAAGTATCCAAGGATGGGGAAAGACCGCCATGCAGGCAGAAAACCTAGAGCATACAGTTTAAATTTTAGTAAGAGATAACATGCAAAGATATAAATCAAAATATCATGCACTAATTTAAAACTTAAACCTGGTTCTCTATAAGAGCTGTAAGTGGTAAATAATCAAAAAGATCAGTGAAATACTTCCAGACATTTGCATTTCCGTATTTTCTCAAGCATTCATCATAGAAGCCATACCTGCAACCACAAGCCAAAATATTGATAAAGGTAAACTGATCTTTAGGTTAATTGAGTTTAAGTTAAAAGCAAGATTTTCGCATGGATCACATACTAGGATGAGTTCCAAAATACAATTACATGGAGAAGAGATGATAAGATTTGGTGAAATCATGAGAAATGGCATTACTCTAGATATCCAACGATAGTTTTCTTTAATTTGCTAGGCAACTTAAGCAAGTCCCATAAGAGTCTGTCGTTACTTGTTGGTCTCATCTAACTAAAAAAGAACACTCTTTCATAATGGTTGTGGAACATTCCTTTGATTCACCCAAACAAGAGAACTGTAAATACCTCCAGAAATCCCAAAAACGATCATACACGACATAAAGAAGAGGAAAATATTCTCTAAATGCATAAATTTGATCCTTCACAAATACCCAGAAGAACCTCAAAATTGAATTTCTAGCAGCAGCTCTCCAATAATTTCTGTTACTGTGGGACTAAGTCATAAATATATGTGAATGGCAAAGTATACATCACTTACACTTGAGTTATTTGCCGGCTCTCATGATTTCCTCTCAGAATCGTAATTCTATCTCTATAACGAACTTTAAGGGCCACCAGAAGTGTGACAGTCTCCACCGAATAATAACCACGATCTGCATTAAGATGGATACTATGTTAATTGGCATCATTGTCAAAAGGAGATGCATCAGACAAAATAATCAGCTATATTTTATTATTTATAAACAAAAAATAGCACTGCAAAACCAGATACAATCTTTCGTGCAGTTTCAGAGACCAATGAGTTTCTATGTAGCACAGTATCAACCCTACGAAAATATTTACTTACCAATAAAAAGGAAAAGACATGATAATATCCAATCCAGAATGCAAAGCATTTACTCTATTTACAGAAATGTAAATAATTAGTAGTCAACTGAAGGCACAGAATCAGCACACATGGCTATGTTTCACTGACTCGGAAAAGGTACAACATAACACAAAGAATGAGACAAAAACTTGTCCACGAATTTGGCATGTTCTAGTGTATTTCGAGTTCATGTGCCGTTTCCACTATGAATAATGACAGCCACTTTGGACTTACATGCTTCCTAAACCAGTGGCCTAATAGATGAGAAAGTGAAAGAATATGGACTTTGGAGCTACAAAGAGCTGCTGAAGCTTCCAATACCCTGCATTAAAGGGACCCTCGTGGCACTAGGATGCCCCCGACCATCAACCTGTGATGCATGTCAGAGAGAAATAAAGAATTCCAATAATGGAATTTGCAATTATAGATGTTAATTAATTTGTTCAGATAAAGAAAAGTTTCAAAGGATATCATGATGAGATAAATTTGTTATCATCTACAGAGAATGTCTAGATGACAATTTCTATTTCTCATTATGTATGGTAACTGGTAAGTAATATATTTGTTAACAATAGAAAAATTCAAAAAAAAAATTGAGATAAATTTCTAATAATCTGCATAGGATATCTTGTGTTCTTCGAAAGAAAAGATAAACAGAAAGCAATAGACAGTTACATGATGATTAGATAATAGGAAAAGAATGGTAGAGATAATGGGGGGAAAAATAGAGGGAATATATAGAGATAACTAAGATGAAGAAAGAGACGCACGGACAGATGAAGACTATACGAGATGCCATAGATTTTGGAGGTAATAAATCTACAAAATTAGGCATAAATTAAATACATTCCAAGTTAAAGTATTTAAATCATTAGAACTCCACGGTAGATCAAAATTGGCTGGCAGATCCAAAAACTATAGCTTTCCAATATAGTCTACTCCATCTTCGAACAAACCCAGCTCAAAGGACATGGCATAGCTTGAACAATATCTGGAGAGATGATTTTCTGTGGTCCAAATTAACAAGCTAGTGCTGAATTTAACAAAAACAAAAACAAAGATAGTTTTTCGATAAATATTCTGTAGCAAACTAAAACAATGTTCGCCATACTGCGTCAAAAGGACTAGATCAGAGGAATCATAAAAATGACAGCAACATTATACATCTAAATCAAAATGCAATCCTTGATTTAAAGTTCCTCTTACATGTACAAACTACTAATGGCATAGACCCAAGATGCAAGTAATAAAATACAGGAATCACAAAGAAAAAACCTTCAACCACATAAGCAATAAAATTCATTTATTGTTCACATGTTAAACTCATAAGGAGTCATTGATGTTTATGATGCTGAATATGTCAAGTTCATCATTGTTCTTCACAGGTTTAGCCTCTCCAAAGAATTCCAGTTGTAGACCTCTATGAGGGAAACTTATTCAGCAGTTAACTAAACATATAACACAACATTAAAAGGAAAACAGGGACAAATAAAGCTCTTGAAAAAGAAAAATTAAATCTTCTTGAGATAGCATATGAACAATATAAGCTTCTTCAATATTGACATTAAATAACTATAATCAAAATGGTGCAACTCAAATAGTCCCCAAACATTCGGAGTAACTCAAATAGAGTTATGAACCTACACTCTTGGAATGTGGATCCCAATTAGCGTTGATTACCTCCTGGAAGGAGCTAAGTAAAGTTAAATTTTATTGTGTGCTGTGCAGGACACCACGAATGGGCTTGTAACTATTTCTTTCTTATAAAACAATTCAAACCTCTAGCAAAATGGCAGAAACATTTGCAGTTTGACAGGGAGTCCCACCATTGTCTCTCTATTAGGCAAGTTACTAATACGTGATTACCCGTGCACCGCAAGAATGCAAGTTATAAAATGACATATAAAGGCTATAGTTACATTTACCACAAATATGCACAAATCATTTTTCTTATCTAAGGCTGGAGTTTAGCAAGGAAGCGATATGGTTATTGATGGCATCATGAAATTCGCATCTTTTGGAGGGACTGGGTTCGAGCAGTCGCGAGGAAGTCCTTACAATGTTGTGCTTAAGAATTGTGTTCTTTCTTAGTATATACCTACTACCGGTTTGTTGCTTAGGACTTGATCGTCTCCGCGTATTTATGAACATTTGATGTGAAATATAAAGAATCATCTTAACGTCTTTCTTTCTTTCCTAGTTCACTTTATTCAACTAACACCGACCAAGATAATCAATAAGAGTAACTGCTAAGAGCTCATTCCTAGCATGTCAACTCTCAAGAATATAAAAAAATTGAGAGAACAAAGGACGAATAGTTACCACCAAAATTATGAGGTGAACTCTTGGTAAATTTAACAACACAAGTCCTGCTGGCTCGGGTTATACGAACATAAAGTTCCATTGACATGGGAAAACTCATCCGACAAGATAAAACATGAGACTAGACGACAATTGGAGAGGGAGGACACCACTATGACAGAAAGACGACAAGGAGATGAGATCCCAAAAATGAATGGAGAAAAGAAGAAAACTTCTAGAAATATTACAGCTTGGAAGCTCGACACAGAGGCTCCACCGAAGGGCTTTCTGAAACAATCGGACAAGGTCATACAAATTACAGCGCCGACTGCCCAAAAATAAATAAAACTCTAATCTTTTTACATAGTTACTTTTTCAAATGGTGCCTGAGGAATGTCGTGGTTGCCGTTTTGGTGATTGAAATTTTTTTTGGTTAATTTGGTACCTAAGTTTTGTATTTTGGTTTAAATAGTGCATGAACTATGTTCCGTTGATGTTTTTGAATAGAAACCGTTAAAAATGGACATGTGATGGTCACGTACCTTATTTTTTGGATTATTCTTGTCCTGTCCAGGCGCTACTTCAACTATGATTGATTGTAGAGCTGTCAATTTGTACTCAACAAAAGTTATTTGTTCACGTAAAATTTTATCAAACACCAATATTCATCTAAAAATTATAGTCCAACAACAAAACTAATCCTAAAAATAAGGCACATGACCATCACATGTCCATTTTTAACAGTTTTCATCCAAAAGCACCACCGGAACCTAGTTCACGTATTCTTTAAACAAAAATACAAAACTTAAGTACCAAATTAATCCAAAAAAAAAAATCAATCACCAAAACCACGACCACGACATTCCTCTGGCACCATTTGGACAATTAATTCATTTTTATAACCATTTAACATCTAAAAACTACGAGTGTTTCAATGGCAGATTTCATAGAAACTTAAGGGCATTCTATACCTAATAGTTCAGCATTCAACCAAAGAAAAATCAGATCTTTTTTACAACCATTTAACAGCTAAAAGCTACGACTTTCCATAGATCAAGAAAAAAAAATGTAGAAATTGACGAGATATGCCAAAAAAAAAAACCTGGAAAAATTCACCGTACCTACATAATCCCCCATGAAGAGGTAGTTGGTGTCGGGGGCCTCGCCGCCGATCTTGAAGAGCTCGATGAGGTCGTAGAACTGGCCATGGATGTCGCCACACACGGTGACGGGACACTTGACCGGCTGCACGTTCCACTCCTCCATGACGACCGCACGCGCTTGCTCGCACAGCGCCTTCACCTCCGCCTCCGCCAGGAACTTGCATTCCCTCAACTGCTCGATCTGCTTCTCCAAGTCCGAATGCGACATCAACGAGAATTTGCAGGCTTAGGGTTAGGGTTGGGGGAGGAGAGGAGTGAAATTGGGAATTGGGAATTGGGGAAATTTTCTCTTTCTTTTTTACTTTCTTTGTTTCTTAATTTTAATTTTGATGAGATGACGATGAATGGTTCGTTGATGGTGTCCATTTCTTTCTTTGTTTATTTAGTTATGGCAAATTTCATAGGCGGACAATTTTAGATTTTTGTAACTTTTATTTAGGATATCCCAAAATTTATTCAGGACAGTCCAACCCCTCCATACCTTCCTAAAATCTTTCATTTTAAATTTATATTATCTCTCTTCAAATTTCCAAACCCTAACCTAACCCAAACCCACCAAAGGAGGAGGAGGAGGAGGCGGCGGGAGGAGGAGACGGCGGCGGGAGGCGGAGAAGGAGACGGAGGCTGGAGGAGGAGGAGGGGCCCTCCCCTGCCTCCACATGGCGCAGCCTGTAGCGCCCCGCTCCGCGTCGACGCTATGTACAAGTGATATCGCCTTGTTTGTTCGAACGGAAGTCTTCTCGGAGAGTTCCCGACCGATTGATCAATGTGAGTGGGCAGAACTGCATTCTCTGATTCTTGCACGACTTAATAATGAATCTGAGTTTTTGAATGCTTGTTTGCTTAAGAAGTTTTGTTTCATAAGAAGAATGATAGAACCAACTCAGCATGCTAAAAGAGAACTCACATAGCTTGTCATTGAAACGAATTTGCTGCCTAACTATGAATATGCATTGCTTGCTAATGAGAGATAAGAAATGTTGCATGCTTAGAAACACCGACACAGCTCAAACGAACATTTGCTTGCTAAGAAAGATAAGTAAATGAATCGCTTGAATATGTCCCTTTGAATATGCTAAGAAAGAGATAGTTATTGCATGCTAGATTTGAAATCAACCGTGCTTGCCATTATATGTTTCGTTTGTCTGTTTGCTATATCGAACTACTAAGTGAATGTGTTAGTGCAGTGACTAATAGTACGCCCTGAGGATACGGCTCGCAAGGGTCTAGTGGGGTGTGCTATTAGATATGTGAAATGTGTGCTTCGTCTAAGAAAGATATGCTTCGTTTGATAAGATGTGTTCTGCTAGACTGCATATGTTTTGCTTGATCATTATTTTGCTTGCACTATGTGTTTATGTCATTGCATTGGTCTCGGACAACTTGTGCACAAGGTCTTGTCTCTCGAACGGCTCATGGGGCACTGGGAACCGCTCGGTCCAGAAGAGATTTTTGGATCGCCCTGAGGTGTACGGCTCGTAAGGGTCTAGTGGGGTGATATGTCTATTAGTGTTGTGCGGAACCCATGATGTCACAGCTGCTAGTACTCGGGTGTGTTGGTGAAGAGCTGAACCATGAGTCACAGCTGCCGACACCCATGCGTGCTAGTGAAGAGCTGAACCTTGGGCAACTGCTGCTAATCATGGGACAACCCATGGACCGTCATATAGATAGGGCGCATGCTAGGTTTTCCTTCTTGCATACCTATCGATTGATGACACCAATTGATTGATACATAAGTTATGAATATGCAAATTGTGGCTAACTTGTGTGTCTGCTACAGGGATAACCGTTCGGCTATGGGGTAAGAAATATGAGTTTATACATTAGCCTGCTTGTTCATTTTGTCTGCATCGTAGAGATTATATGTTAGTGCTTCATGAATTGCATCGGTCAGACAATGACTATTAGTGCAGAGCTGAACCTCGATCACAGCTGCTAATAGTATCAGAATGTGAGTCATTGGATAGCTGGATTACCGCTGCCAATCCTGAGTTTCTCGGAGACCGAAATCATATAGATGTTTCTGCTTGTGTGCTAATGAAAGAAATGATAGTCCACCTGATATGTTTGCCTTGATTCGATATGATCAATCTGCTAGATAAGTTTTGCCCCCAAAGAGTTAGATTTGATGCACAATACATGTTGTGCACTGCACGATAGAGCACTGTCCCAATTCGTATGCTTAAAGTTTGAATATGTAAAACTGTTTCAAAGTTATGTTTTCAAAAGATGTAATCTGACTATAGTTCTGAGTTGCATGAAATAAACTTAAGTAAAACTAGCAAGATCACTAGTAATGCAATATTTTGCCACATGATTACTTAGTGTGGGTTTCAGGGGGTGTAGCTTCTGTTTAGTTGTTTATCTCACCAGTACTTGTATAAAGTGCTGACCCACCAACAGTTTGCTTGTTCTCGGGTGCTTGTTCGTCCGAGGAAGCGATAGCTGTGCCTCATCCCAAGGAACCAGAAATCTGGAGTCGGTGCCTTGAGCCGCATCGAGATTGTGCCTGCTTTGAGTTACTTTTGTATAGAGGGTGTAAACTCCCTCGACCAGATTTTAGTATTTTAATATTATTTATAGTTAATTAGAATTAGTGAATTTTTTTTTAAATTTATTTATTATATATTCTATCGATTGTGCACCTGTTTATTACACAATAAATTAGGGCACCACACTAGCTGTTAACCCTAAACTAATTTCACATCCCTGCCCTAGACTTGCTAGACTACATTTTCTATATTTTTAGCAACTCCCAGAAACCTCGTTTTGTGCTTCGTTTTAGTCGCACAAATATTGTTACAAACGTACGTATTTAATCCCTATTTAATTTTCTGCTCTTTATCCACCTCTGTATCCTAGAGATTTGAGGACCAGTAGGCACCTGTTTTGCCCAACCAAAAATACGATAATATTCTACACTAATTGTATTACAATTATCGTATTGACACCGTAGAAAAATTATGACCCTAACTGCCCTTAAATAATTAGTGAACACCGTGCGCAGTATTTATTAAATAATAAATACGGTGACCCGTATCACCTAAGAAATCAGACCATGCATCTGCCCAGACTCACCCCCACACAGTTCAAAACATTCTCCCCAGCATTTCCCCTCAATTCTGTGAATTTTGGTAATTTTTAGAACCAGGTGATTTTCCAGACAAATTTTATAATTGTGCAATTTCCCAATTTTTGGACTTTTATGCAATTTATGAAAAGTCAAGGGTTTTTATGCAAAATGCATGTTAGATGGCATTACCCTATTGGCAAGACAATAGGTGGCATGGGACCCACAGAAAAATCTGCTGAAAATATCCCAAAAATACAAAATTACCAAAATACCCCCAAAGTTCTACATATTTACGAAATTGTCATTATCCTAAAATCTATATAAACCCTAAACACCCCCTTCTCTCTCATTCCCAGGCTCCCCTCGGCCAGCTCCGGCCACCGCCCACCGCCGGACCACCCCCACTCGACTCGCCCCTCCCTCGGCCACCCTCCGGCCAACAGCCGCCCACCCTGGCCTCCGCCTCCGCCTCCGCCTCCGGCAACGACCACAGACCCCTCCCGACTTCACTGTCCACAGCAGCCTCCTCACCTCCGACCGCCCACCACCGCCGCCCTAGTCGTCGCTGACCACCGCCACCACCCCCATTCGCTCCGCCTCGACCTCCCCTACCGACCCACCACCATCCCGCGGCTCCACGACGGCCTCCGCCGTCGGCAGCTCCCCCGCAATCCCCACCGCCTCACTCTGCCGTCTTCCCCAAACCACCTCCCCGACGCTCCCCACCGCCACTCCGACCACCCCCGACCTCCTCCACCATCACCAACCTCACCGCCACACCACCCTCCACCGGTTCCCCACCCTGCCCGGCCACCTCCGCCACTCCCTCGCCGCCGGCAGCCCCCGCAAGTTACTGTTGCTGCTGCTGCTGCTAGGAGCTACTGCTACTGCTGTTGCTTCTCCGGCCGGCCGCCGGCGACTCCGCCGCCGTGCTTCCACCGGCGGCAAGCCCAGTGGGCCCCCTGTCAGTAGGTAAATTATTAAAACCCTAATATATATGTATTTACATATATATCCCTATATGTATATATATGTATATATATAAATGTATATATATAGGTATATTAATATGTATTTCTATGTATATGTATATAAATATTTATACAAATATATTATATATATTATTATATACTGTATAAATACAGTATATTTATACAATATATTGTATATTATTATTATAGTCTTATTATATATGTATGTATATATTTATGTATATATACATATATATATATACATATATATACATAATTATACATATATATTTATATATATGTATATTAAGTATAAATATCTATTTATTATATATTTACATATTATATATTATAGTATGCATTTATATGTATATAGTTATATTATATGGTAATAATTATTAATGCTTTTATTTCTGTTTCATATATTTATATATATAATATAGTTATATATAATATGAATACTGTAAATAATATAACATATTATTTATATGTTATATTTATACTAGGAATTATTATTAATAAATATTGCTGATAATACAGCTTATATTTATATGTATATTTTAAATTCTAGCACTGTCTTTAAATTCATATATTATTATATATAAACAGTGGTCACCTATAGACCCTGATAATATTATTATTATAAATACTGTATATAACAGTGGTCACATATAGACCCTGGTATTAGTGCTGGATATTACAGCATTTATATTGTATTTAAATTCCTGCAAATGTCATTTTCTTTTTATATATATATATTATCTATATATATATATATATTATGCAGTACATAGATATATATGTATTTACTTTCTGCCCTGTCATTTAATTTATTTATATTATAATCAGTGGATACACCCTGATAATATTATTATATTATAATATTTATGACAGTGGATATACCCTGCTATTATATAAATTTACATTCCTGCATTCTCTTTTCTGTATATATATGCTATATATATACTACTACTACATACTATATCTATAAGTATATATATATACTATATATCTTTATATATGTGAGTGTGTATCCTATATATATTATTTATTATACATAGGTAGATATATATACTTTTATATTATGTCCTGATAATTCACGAACCTGTATATTTTTTAACAGAGAATATCTCCAGCACAACCAGTGACCCCTGTCACAAGCAACTACAAACCTGACTGTGAGATCAGGTTACCAAACACTATCAAGGAGTAGGCAAGTATACCTTGCCAAGTTTGTACTGCTTAAATATTAAATGTTAAATGTTCTTATTTAAATTCAATTATTGTCATATAATACTGCTCCTGAAATTACATATAAATGTATCTGAGATTGCCTTGGGTACAGTCAACAGATACGTTGGCTTAGGGTAATCAATGTAGTAGTTACAGACTTACCAACAATTGTGAGAATATCCTGATATTCTCCTAGACCCTATCACGGGAACACGCAACATGGTTGCAATGCATATTGGGATGCGAGCTGCGTAGTTGACTAGCTACCAGTACGTGTGACCGCATCACGGATTAGAATAATTCAGGAAATATACGACTTGACCTTTAGTTACATTGGGAGGGGAGAACAACTAAAATACGTATGGGACACCCACCTCTTTACCATGTGCCGCACTCGACGGAGTGATACGGATGATATAGATATGTATTCATGTGACCATTCTCATCGTAGATGGAAAATTGTATAGTGCCCTTGAACGGGGGCATATGTGGCATATACTAGCCTGTCACTACAGATTGGTGAATTACGTCAGCATATGTCTAGCCACACATTTCCCATACGTATTAGGTTGTCTCAATTTGCATTCACTTAGATGGTTAGCACCCTGTATTTATTTTATTCAGTAGTTTAATTCAGTATTTACATACTTGGCATGTTATTTTCTTGTATCTTGTTACGTCCCTCTGAGGACCTGGTTCCCTGACCAGGTTTAGCTGAGATATTCCACCCCACAGTACCTGGACTGGAGTCTGGACATGCCCTTGAGATGGAGTTAGAGGAGATGCCGTCAGAGTCTACCTGAGTACACCTGGGGTTGGATCTACATATTTTGAGGATGTTGTGCTAGTTTATCTTATTTCACTCCTGCTTACTTTTGTAGTGGGATTGTTCCCACCTGACTTTATCTGGGTTGTATATGACATTTCAGATTTAGCATCTATATATATATTCAGCACTTTCCCTGTTATTCTTGTGGATGAGATAGATTTACCTATATTTAGACTTGTAGTATTTTAGGACAGCGTAGTACATCACTTTGGGTCCATTAAATTGGATAATCCCTTAGTGACGTGTCAGCTGGCCAATGCCACGTGGCCTAGTTCCGTATATTTTTGGGACTGGGGCGTGACACGGTTTTAGTGGTGGACCATGCAGGTCGAGTTAATTGCTAGTAACATGATATCATGTTCAGCAAACCTGCAATAGGATAGGAATACTAGGTCTCATCCACACTAACTTCATCCATAAATATTGCATCCTGCTTGATTATCATCTATTAAGTCCTTCGTACTTTTCCAAATTTTTCTATTCTTTTCAGAAATATGGACATACCCGGGGAAACTGCGATTGATGGAACTGACCAAGCAACAGACCTCTCGCCAGATGTCCAAGGGACACCAATCCCGAGAGACCAACCTCTAAGAAGGATGCTGGTCAATCCAACAACCTCGTACCTTCACCAGGATCCTACCCAGGAGACGACATCAGCCCGACAAGAAGGGCAACCTTCTCAGGCTCCAACACTGCAGGCGGAGATACCTTTGCCTCCATCTCCAGTTCTCGCAGCCCTGATGCCACAACTTGAGGAACAATCTCAGATGTTCCAAGCCATGTTGCAGGCTCAGTTGCAACAGAATGAAGTCCTGAGACAATGCCTAATGACGATTCTGGAGAGGACAGCTGCCCCAGTACCAGCCCCTGTCCAACCAGCTAGTACTGTTCGAGGCTTTAGCCGGATGAGCCCGAGAACCTTTAAGGGCAATGAAACTCCGAAAAAGATCTCAGACTGGATCTCCAACACGGAAATACTGCTAGAAGGTTCACAACTTCACCCTGACTTATGGATGACCGCAGTAAGGACCCTACTCCTCGACAACGCCCATCACTGGTGAGAATCTATAGAGCGCAGCACGGGCAAGAACCATACTTGGGAGCAATTTCTGGAATATTTTAATGCAAAATATTTTCCAGCCATGGTCAGAGATGAACTGTACTTCCAGTTCCTGCATTTGGAACAAGGAAATATGACCGTCGACGCTTATGATGCAGAATTCAGTCGACTAAGTCAATTCGGTGCCATCCTGATTCCAAACGAGCTGAAGAAGGCCCTAAAGTTCCATCACGGCCTTACCCCCGAACTCCAAGGGTATACTACGGCACAGTCAAGGATTTCATACGAAGAAGTTCTTTCAGAGGCAAGGATACAAGAAGCCATTGGCCGAGAAGCAAGATGCTCAAATCCAACCATATCAGCCATAGACCAGACAGGAGCAGGAGGACCAATCCGTCACCTGGGAAATCAGGCACAACACAAGACAGGACCATATCAATACAAGGAACTTCCGACTTGTCACTATTGTGGCAGGAAAGGACATTATGCCAAAAACTGCCGAAAGAAGTATAGACTATGCTTGATATGTGGAGATAATCAACATAGGGCCAGAGACTGCTCACAACACAGAGAAGCAACACTTCGGACTGGGCAAGGACCAGCAACACCAGCCCAGAGAATGCAACCTCCTACTAGAGGTCAGCATTCCCCAGCATCTGAAAGATTTCAGAGGGGACCACCCTTAGCCACCCAAGACACGCAGTACTACCTAGCCAGACAACAAATCATTAGACGAAGGCACGAGCAGGCCTTTGCACTAGCTGCAGTTGCAGAAGAACCGGAAGGTGAAACCATTTCAGGTACCCTTATAGTTGCATTATTACCAGCAAACCGCATATTTGATTCTAGAGCTACACTGTCTTTCACATCTAGTAGTTTCGTACCCATGCAAATAGTCAGGTTTACCGGAAGAGGCATTGTTCCAGTTACCAACATTACTAAAGCATGCTAGTAGTCATGTATAGTAGCGTAATGAGAACGCGATTCCCGGTACTTTCAATACCAAACTTCGACGTTGTCTTAGACATGGACTGGCTAAACCAAGTTCACATACTATCCTAGACTACAGGAAGAGAAGCGTCATCCTTAGACCACCAAGTTACCCATTCGGATATCAGGACTAAGCAAACACATCTAGGTAGATTGCTAGACGTTGATTGTTAGGCTCAAAATATGTGAATGTAGTAATAGCTGAATACTACAGGTAGTTTCCAAATTAGATTTGATATACATGACTTATTAGGATAGTCAGTAACTTCTAATCTTGTGTTTTCACCTACCCGAGAAACTATCAGACTTTGAAGAAGAGGAAAACTAAGCTCGAGGTACATCAGACTCTTCGATGTGTTAGAACGCATCAAAGAAGTTGTTTACAAGATAGCATTACCTCAGACATTGGAAGAAGTACATGACATCTTCCACATATTCCAATTAAAGAGGTACGCTCTGGATACAAGTCATGTGCTTAAATGCGGACAACCTATAGTGTATATTAAGGTTGTAGAACTTAGAAAACCACACCTCTTTTGGGTCAACTAGCAACCTAGACTAGAAGTTAGAGATTATAGAATCTTGTCTTTTTGTGAAATTGAATTGTTTTGTACTTCTCATATCCTAATCTAGCGTACTTATATTTGCTATACTACCTTAAATTATACTCTGCTATTATAGCCTAGTTTTGCAAGCTTATTCTTTATCAAGCTTGTTCATTAAATATGTATTATTGGAGTACTACATTAATACATTTCAGAATCAGTGTATGACGGTCTGATCAACCATAATGCACTTGATTCGCCTTCGCATAACTACTTTACATGGATTGAGATATATAGTGATTAGTAAACAGATGTACTTACCTCTGCGCATATCGTACCAGCTACATAACTAGGCTAATACGAATATATGAATAAGGAGTACCAGAATAGCATTTCCATCCACAACTGCCTTGACAATTCCCATTGAATTCTTTAAACGCCTTGAATCTCCATACTTCTAATCCATTACCCCCTTGAACTCTTGATTACTGTTTTCCATCTTTCCTTATTTCGGAAAGAAGAAACCTCGTATATAGTATAAATATGAAGTGTATTGTTTCCATAGCCATTTATATAGTCTCTTGGAGAATTACCAAACCCTATTAATAGATTAGATTGCAGTTTAATACTGTTCTTATTTTTAGAATGATTTCTGTTACCTACCTTACGTTGTATTACGTTCCTCTAGTTCATATTGCATGAAAACATCATGCACCAGGCAAATCAACCTGGAAACGTGTAGAGGATATCCGATAATGTTTCCCCATCTATTTCCAGATCAGGGTATGTCCAAAAAATTTCAAATCAAATCTTCAGTTATGACTATGTCCTCATATGTCCTTAATCAATCTTTCGTTCTAGATATATGTTTGTTTTTATTTCGAGGACAAAATATTCTAAGGAGGGTAGATTGTAAACTCCCTCGACCAGATTTCAGTATTTTAATATTATTTATAGTTAATTAGAATTAGTGCAATTTTTTTTAAATTTATTTATTATATATTCTATCGATTGTGCACCTGTTTATTACACAATAAATTAGGACACCACACTAGCTGTTAACCCTAAACTAATTTCACATCCCTGCCCTAGACTTGCTAGACTACATTTTCTGTATTTTTAGCAACTCCCAGAAACCTCGTTTTGTGCTTCGTTTTAGTCGCACAAATATCGTTACAAACGTACGTATTTAATCCCTATTTAATTTTCTGCTCTTTACCCACCTCTGTATCCTAGAGATTTGAGGACCAGTAGGCACCTGTTTTGCCCAACCAAAAATACGATAATATTCTACACTAATTGTATTACAATTATCGTATTGACACCGTAGAAAAATTATGACCCTAACTGCCCTTAAATAATTAGTGAACACCGTGCACAGTATTTATTAAATAATAAATACGGTGACCCGTATCACCTAAGAAATCAGACCCTGCATCTGCCCAGACTCACCCCACACAGTTCAAAACATTCTCCCCAGCATTTTCCCTCAATTCTGTGAATTTTGGTAATTTTTAGAACCAGGTGATTTTCCAGACAAATTTCATAATTGCACAATTTCCCAATTTTTGGACTTTTATGCAATTTATGAAAAGTCAAGGGTTTTTATGCAAAATGCATGTTAGATGGCATTACCCTATTGGCTAGACAATAGGTGGCATGGGACCCACAGAAAAATCTGCTGAAAATATCCCAAAAATACAAAATTACCAAAATACCCCCAAAGTTCTACATATTTACGAAATTGCCATTATCCTAAAATCTATATAAACCCTAAACACCCCCTTCTCTCTCATTCCCAGGCTCCCCTCGGCCAGCTCCGGCCACCGCCCACCGCCGGACCACCCCCACTCGACTCGCCCCTCCCTCGGCCACCCTCCGGCCAACTGCCGCCCACCCTGGCCTCCGCCTCCGGCAACGACCACAGACCCCTCCCGACTTCACTGTTCACAGCAGCCTCCTCACCTCCGACCGCCCACCACCGCCGCCCTAGTCGTCGCCGACCACCGCCACCACCCCCATTCGCTCCGCCTCGACCTCCCCTACCGACCCACCACCATCTCGCGGCTCCACGACGGCCTCCGCCGTCGGCAGCTCCCCCGCAATCCCCACCGCCTCACTCTGCCGTCTTCCCCAAACCACCTCCCCGACGCTCCCCACCGCCACTCCGGCCACCCCCGACCTCCTCCACCATCACCAACCTCACCGCCACACCACCCTCCACCGGTTCCCCACCCTGCCCGGCCACCTCCGCCACTCCCTCGCCGCCGGCAGCCCCCGCAAGTTACTGTTGCTGCTGCTGCTGCTAGGAGCTACTGCTACTGCTGTTGCTTCTCCGGCCGGCCGCCGGCGACTCCGCCGCCGTGCTTCCACCGGCGGCAAGCCCAGTGGGCCCCCTGTCAGTAGGTAAATTATTAAAACCCTAATATATATGTATTTACATATATATCCCTATATGTATATATATGTATATATATAAATGTATATATATAGGTATATTAATATGTATTTCTATGTATATGTATATAAATATTTATACAAATATATTATATATATTATTATATACTGTATAAATACAGTATATTTATACAGTATATTGTATATTATTATTATAGTCTTATTATATATGTATGTATATATTTATGTATATATGTATATATACATATATCTATACATAATTATACATATATATTTATATATATGTATATTAAGTATAAATATCTATTTATTATATATTTACATATTATATATTATAGTATGCATTTATATGTATATAGTTATATTATATGGTAATAATTATTAATGCTTTTATTTCTGTTTCATATATTTATATATATAATATAGTTATATATAATATGAATACTATAAATAATATAACATATTATTTATATGTTATATTTATACTAGGAATTATTATTAATAAATATTGCTGATAATACAGCTTATATTTATATGTATATTTTAAATTCTAGCACTGTCTTTAAATTCATATATTATTATATATAAACAGTGGTCACCTATAGACCCTGATAATATTATTATTATAAATACTGTATATAACAGTGGTCACATATAGACCCTGGTATTAGTGCTGGATATTACAGCATTTATATTGTATTTAAATTCCTGCAAATGTCATTTTCTTTTTATATATATATATTATATATATATATATATATATATATATATATATATATTATGCAGTACATAGATATATATGTATTTACTTTCTGCCCTGTCATTTAATTTATTTATATTATAATCAGTGGATACACCCTGATAATATTATAATATTATAATATTTATGACAATGGATATACCCTGCTATTATATAAATTTACATTCCTGCATTCTCTTTTCTGTATATATATGCTATATATATACTACTACTACTACATACTATATCTATAAGTATATATATATACTATATATCTATATATATGTGAGTGTGTATCCTATATATATTATTTATTATACATAGGTAGATATATATACTTTTATATTATGCCCTGATAATTTACGAACATGTATATTTTTTAACAGAGAATATCTCCAGCACAACCAGTGACCCCTGTCACAAGCAACTACAAACCTGACTGTGAGATCAGGTTACCAAACACTATCAGGGAGTAGGCAAGTATACCTTGCCAAGTTTGTACTGCTTAAATATTAAATGTTAAATGTTCTTATTTAAATTCAATTATTGTCATATAATACTGCTCCTGAAATTACATATAAATGTATCTGAGATTGCCTTGGGTACAGTCAACAGATACGTTGGCTTAGGGTAATCAATGTAGTAGTTACAGACTTACCAACAATTGTGAGAATATCCTGATATTCTCCTAGACCCTATCACGGGAACACGCAACATGGTTGCAATGCATATTGGGATGCGAGCTGCGTAGTTGACTAGCTACCAGTACGTGTGACCGCATCACGGATTAGAATAATTCAGGAAATATACGACTTGACCTTTAGTTACATTGGGAGGGGAGAACAACTAAAATACGTATGGGACACCCACCTCTTTACCATGTGCCGCACTCGACGGAGTGATACGGATGATATAGATATGTATTCATGTGACCATTCTCATCGTAGATGGAAAATTGTATAGTGCCCTTGAACGGGGGCATATGTGGCATATACTAGCCTGTCACTACAGATTGGTGAATTACGTCAGCATATGTCTAGCCACACATTTTCCATACGTATTAGGTTGTCTCAATTTGCATTCACTTAGATGGTTAGCACCCTGTATTTATTTTATTCAGTAGTTTAATTCAGTATTTACATACTTGGCATGTTATTTTCTTGTATCTTGTTACGTCCCTCTGAGGACCTGGTTCCCTGACCAGGTTTAGCTGAGACATTCCACCCCACAGTACCTGGACCTGAACTGGAGTCTGGACATGCCCTTGAGATGGAGTTAGAGGAGATGCCGTCAGAGTCTACCTGAGTACACCTGGGGTTGGAGCTACATATTTTGAGGATGTTGCGCTAGTTTATCTTATTTCACTCCTGCTTACTTTTGTAGTGGGATTGTTCCCACCTGACTTTATCTGGGTTGTATATGACATTTCAGATTTAGCATCTATATATATATTCAGCACTTTCCCTGTTATTCTTGTGGATGAGATAGATTTACCTGTATTTAGACTTGTAGTATTTTAGGACAGCGTAGCACATCACTTTGGGTCCATTAAATTGGGTAATCCCTTAGTGACGTGTCAGCTGGCCAATGCCACGTGGCCTAGTTCCGTATATTTTTGGGACTGGGGCGTGACACGGTTTTAGTGGTGGCCCATGCAGGTCGAGTTAATTGCTAGTAACATGATATCATGTTCAGCAAACCTGCAATAGGATAGGAATACTAGGTCTCATCCACACTAACTTCATCCATAAATATTGCATCCTGCTTGATTATCATCTATTAAGTCCTTCGTACTTTTCCAAAATTTTCTATTCTTTTCAGAAATATGGACATACCCGGGGAAACTGCGATTGATGGAACTGACCAAGCAACATACCTCTCGCCAGATGTCCAAGGGACACCAATCCCGAGAGACCAACATCTGAGAAGGATGCTGGTCAATCCAACAACCTCGTACCTTCACCAGGATCCTACCCATGAGACGACATCAGCCCGACAAGAAGGGCAACCTTCTCAGGCTCCAACACTGCAGGCGGAGATACCTTTGCCTCCACCTCCAGTTCTCGCAGCCCTGATGCCACAACTTGAGGAACAATCTCAGATGTTCCAAGCCATGTTGCAGGCTCAGTTGCAACAGAATGAAGTCCTGAGACAATGTCTAATGACGGTTCTGGAGAGGACAGCTGCCCCAGTACCAGCCCCTGTCCAACCAGCTAGTACTGTTCGAGGCTTTAGCCGGATGAGCCCGAGAACCTTTAAGGGCAATGAAACTCCCAAAGCCATTTTTCTTTAATTTGTTTTTAGATAATTATTTGTTAATTTTTCGTTAAAGAATTTGTTTTGTTATTTTTTGTTAATTGTTCATTAATTAATATTTGTTAATTTTTCAATTCCCACTTTCATTTTTATGTTGCCATCTAAATATTGGAACACCAAAATTTTAATTTTCACATTCACTTTCATGTTATCATCCAAATAAAATTGATTTGAAACGCGAACAAAAAAAATATATGTCCAAACATATTTTAGAAAGTAACACATGTTGAAAGTGTCACTTTCAATGACTTAAATCATACCAAACAACCCCTATTAGAAATTATTTTTATAAAAAAAAACTTCCAACAATAATTTCTATTCCAATTTCTGTAAGATATTTTACATGTAAAAACTGTCATAAAATTTACCCATCGCTCATCTCAATTAATATTGGACGATATTCTCAAACTAAATCATTAAATTTACCATTTTATTTTTTGTCATGTGGGATATAAATTGAGAATCATTTGAGAGTATTTTTTGTATAATTTTTATATAGAAACTATGCCGACTAAGATAAAAATTATCCCTATTTTTAAACTAAATTATTAAATTGACCTTTTATTTTATGTCACGTATGATAGAAATTGAAAACGATTGGAGAGTACTTTGCCAACTATGATTAAATTGACATTTTATTTTCTGTCGCATAGAATATATATTGAGAACTATTTGAGAGTATCTTTTGTGTAATTTCTATGTAGAAATTCTACCAACTATGATAGAAGTTATCTTATAGTAAAGTGTCACACAAGATAGAAACTCAATTTTAGAAATTTCCATTAGAGATAGCCTAATCCAAATATCTTCAAATCCACTGGCACAAATCACGGATGGATGAGACTATAACTAAATATTACCAAGAATGATCTCGACCATCCAGTATTTTAATAGAGATCAACTACAGAAACTCAAATTAGAAACTTACAATAGGACCATGACATGTGGAGAAATTTTTCTGTTAAGGTCCTTGACTTTTTAGAAACTTACAATCAAGGAATGAGGTGCATTTAATCCAATTGTTGGTAATCGATGAGTTTGAAAAAATTATAATTAATGAGTTTTTGTAGGATTTTTGATGTTAATAACGTGTTTATTTTCATGTTCTTAAAATATGGAAATCTCCAACACAGATCTTCTATTAATTACACTAGTATATATGTACATGTGTTGCACGTATTTCATAAATTATTATTAGGAATACTAAAAGATATATGTTGTAATTATTCTAATTTTTATTAAGATTTCTTAGGAGGACTAAAAGATAATTGTCTTAACTTTTCTAAATTTATTATTATATTATTATAAATATTATTTTATACGTCTGCAAGACTAATTAGGAAGACCAAAAGATAATTCCATAATTACCTATCTATCCCTATTCATTTTAATTAATAAATATATGTAAAGGTATATTTGGAAAGAGAAGTTCCACGATGAAGCTGAACTTTTCTTATTATATATACTAGTATATATGCACGCGCATTGCATGTATTTGAATCATGTTTTAATTATTATTTTCTGTACTTGAAAAGAGTAAACGACATCGAAAGATTCCTTAAAATTTATTTTTCTATACGCAATTACCTAGTTGTTCTCATTAAATTTATTGAAAATTTGTATTAGTAAAGTTTGATAAGGATATATTTGAAAGAAAAGAGTTCACGGTGAAGCCAAATTTTCTTGTTAAATAGTAGTATAGACTAGTATATATACACGTGCTTTGCACATATTTCATACTATTTGAAAATAGCAAACATTAATTATTATTTGACTATTTGATAAGAGCAAAATCAGTTAATTTCTTACACCTTGGAAAGAGCAAACAATAATTTCTTTTAATTTTTTTTTACACGTAATTACATAAGTACCTATGTTAAATCTAATGATCCATTTTAAGTAGTAAACATAGATAAGAGTATTTTAGAAACTAAAGCTTTTACAGCGAAGTCGCACATTCCTTATTATATAGTAGTATAAATAGTATTATAGAAGTAGTATAGATTCTAGATTATGGTATTTTTATAATAGTTTTTTGGGGTTGATATCCCGAATAATTCTTTCATGCAACGATTATAATAACAATTATAATCAGTAAGTGGTTTAGGGGATGTTTAAGGTGGTCCAAATTTGGGTGGTTTTTTGAAACTATCATAAACTCTTCGGAGTTCAGATGTTTGGATCCAACTTTGAAACTTAAAAAAAAAAAAAAACTTTAATCAAGGCACTACAAAAAAAGATTCACGATATCCCAAAATTTTACTATTGATAATTACAAGTTTATCACTTAAAAAAATTATTCATCGGACTGTCCACTTCCAATTAATTTTTTTTTATAATCATTTGACAGTCCTAGTCCTACCAATTGGAAGAACTCTCAAAATTTTGACAGTCCTAACAATTGAAAGGACTGCAAAATTGTCAATTTGTCACACCCCAGTCCCAAAAATACGTAGGACTAGGACACGTAAGCATGCCAGTCGTATGAACATGGCCCTCCAATATATGGAAACCATAACACACGTACGCTGTAATATGAATAACAATTCACAAGTGGTAAACATATATATCACAGGGCATAACTAAATCTCATCCACAGAAAATCATATATAATTGAATAACCAATATCTATACTAGAACTCGGAATAAAGCATCTAATGATGATAGTCGGATAGACACAAATCCACTACCGAACTAAAATATAGAATAGTCAAGATACATACACATAAGAATATCAACTATCAATCATTGGCTCGACGAGAAGACCTCATCGCAAATGCGTAGCAAGTCCGGATCTGTGCTCCTGCGAATACTCATGAACAATACACCTGGAAAGGGACCAGGTCCTCAGAGGGACATAACAAGATACATAAAAGCATGCCATAAAGTAAATACTGAATAAATAACTCCGGGGTGACCTAACCCTCTAAGTGAAATACAATTTGAGGACAACTTGAGTGCATGGGAATGTGTAGGCTAGACATATGCTGACGTAATTCACCAATCGTGACAACCGGCTAGTATATGCCACATATGCCCCCTATAACACGGGTGCATGAATATAATAACGTCCAACGTTCTCTAGAGTGTGGTATCTGCAACGTCCATCATTCCGAAGAATGAGGTATCTGTAAAATCATCAAGTAATGTCCAACACTCTAGGGAACGTGGTATATACATAAATAATAACGTCCGTATCACTCCGTCGAGTGTGGTATCTGTATAAAGGAGGTGGTGTCCCATACAACTACTAGTCGTCCTCCCCGTCCAATGATCTAAGCATGTTGTATCCACAACACGCATCAGCTACTACGCCTCGGCGTCGTAACTCTGGCTCATAGACTATCGTTAGAGTAAGGGTCCATCCTTACAACCAAACAAGGACAAGGATGGGACCATCGTACCACGCTAGTCTATGCTCCACCTATTAATAACTGCTGAGTCTTCTAACATGCATCACTATTAGCAGTTATACCCTATACGTCGCACGCCTATACGTATAGGTGGCCAACCACATACGCAGGTCCGTGCCCTACATGAGACTCACAACTCGTGTAAGAAATATGTCAAGGCCTGGGAGTCATACCAATAACTCCACAACTTTAGGTGGGTCTACTAGACACTAGGTCAGACACAAGTCCTAACGTCAACGCATTCGTTGACTGCACCCGAGTCTCTCTCGGACGCGCACAATTAAGTAATAAATATGCAGCTAATAATACAGAATTTAAATAGTACAACAGAGGCAAGGTATACTTGCCTGGCAAGAGAGCTGCGTAGCACCAATAATCTGCTCCTGAAGTCGCGCAGATAAATCCAACAGGTCTCCGGGGTCAGCGTACACAGGTACGGAAATCGGGGCGACTGTTGTGGTTTATCTGGCAAGGGTGATGGGTCTATGATGTCGATGATGATGAGGGTTATGACAAGGATTGAGGTTGCTAAGGGTGATGGTTACGGGTGATACTGGCTAGGGTGATTAGGTGATGAGGTGAGGAGGATGCTGTAGGTGGTGGCTGGGATGATGGTGATGATGGGGAGGATGTGGGTGATGATGATATCGATGATGCTAATGATGATGATGACAATGATGAGATGATGATGATGACCATGCTGAGACGATGATAGGGAAGATGATATTGTTGATGTTCAAGATGATGGGGATGATGACGATGTTGGCGTCGATGGCGATGGTGATGACGATGATAACGACGATGACTATGGAGGTGATGATGACGATGAAGACGATGACGTGGACAATGGGGATGACAAGGACGATGATAACAATGATAGGTTGATGGTGATGACGATGATAAGGAGGACGACAAGGGCGATTAGGGTTAAGGTATTGGTGAAGATGATGGTGATTATAATGGTGGTGATGGTGTCTGCACTTTGGCCAAGGGTCCGGCCATGGGGGAGGAGCTCAGGCCAGGGAAGGGAGAGGTGGATGTCGATGGGAGGAAGGAGAAGAGTTCAGGGAAGGGGTGGTGGTGTTGGACTGGTGGTGTGGTCGTGGTACCGACGGTGTTCCGACGAGGGGCAGAGGAAGAGGAGGAGAGGGAGGTCCGGCTGAGGGAGCAAGGGGGAGGCCGGGAAGGATGAATGGTGGTGGAGACGGGGTCGTGGTCCGGTCGGCTCAGGGCTGCACGGTCGGGTTCACTGGAGGGGATGACAGGGAGGTGGAGAAGAGGAGGTGTAACACCTCATTCCGTTCTAGCGGATTGTCGACTCAAACGGCAAAAGTGCAACTGTTTCGACCCGCTTTGCCTCAAACAAGAAGCAAAGGATATCCAGACTTGTCCCTACAGGATCCCGGCTAGGCTTTTAGAGGCTCGCTTGACGTATCGCTCTACCGAGGCGAATCATCGCTAAGGTGGGTGGCTACGGTGAACTTGTCTTTGCTTAGCCAGCACACATAAAATATGGATATTTCATGCTAGTCGCTAGGTGAATCACCCCCTGCATGCTAATAATGAAATCAACGCACCTAGCTAAGAGAATAATCCCAACTTATATTTGCTTGTGCTAGAACATGAAAATTGAAATACTGCTTATATTCAGACCCTCGCATGCTGAGTCCCTAACGGTTTCATCTATCGGCTTACCTTCGGGTCCGAGCAAACGTGTTTACTTATGTTCCTTAGAAACGCATGCTTGTCTGCTTGAATGTTGCCATATTTTTATCCAAACCCCGGGAGACTACTACGTAGTTATTCCGTGCCTGAATGAACCTGCAAGTATCCGGGACCGTTGGGTCTCCAAGGCAATCCCTGAACCAGGGGCACGCATCAGGATAATGAATACTAAACGTGAATCCTATAACGTGACAACTGAATGATAATCACATCAAGTTTATATCTGAACGAGAATCACGTCATGTAACGAATCAATCTCAGCTCTTGGAGCAAACGCTCGTTCAGATCACAAATCATGGATTATCATATCAAGTTGTGGATTTGAAACTGACCCTGACCTGCATGTCGCGGATAACTCAGAAATGAGGCATCGTTCTACGGGCGGTCTCCGGGGCACTGGAACCGATCCGATCCGGATGGAACATAACGTAATAGTCTCACGTGATTGACGGGATGGTTTGCAGCATCTCACGTGCTTTCATTGCATTCTCTACCCGCCAATAACTATGGTCCTTTATGGCTATGCCAGCGACTAACGTTCATATAGATAAGTCATCCTCGCTTAGCGGCTATCCGCGTGTGAGTTATTGTATCGCATCAAGAAACAACTGTACTCTAGAACGATCATGATATAACGACTCATCGTGTTTGCATATGCTATGATCCTGAATGTTCAAATATGCTTCTTGTGCCTGAATTGAATATATTGTTTGCCTCGGACAGGGAAGAAGAAATGGTAAGTTGGTAAGTCTCGCCGTGTTTCTTCTCATGTTGTACGGCGCACTGCCACACGAGTTAGGCTATTCAATATTTGCATGAAACTGATCCTAAGGCAACTAGAAAGATAACTAAATAGTTGGTGCACGGAACTTATATTACGTGTTTAGATTTGTCGAGCGGGCGAGTAGCTTTCCCACCAGTGCATTCAATGTACTGATAATCCACCAGTTTGTATGCAGGGTGCGGGAGAACCTCGTTCAGTGCGGATGCCTCCTTCGTGCGTGCTAAGGCGTGGTGATCACTTTGAAGCAGCGGCACGTCCGGAACAGAAGCACATATACAAGACATAATGTTGTGAACATCGCCTGATCATCGACTGTACAATCATTCCATAATTGTAGCCACTTGGCACGCTTTTACTATTTCAGAGAGAGAGGCTTGAGCGACTTGTAATCTCGGCTATACGCCGCCTGTAACACATGTTTATATCAAATAAAGAGTTTGCTTTACTTCAACTTGTGTTTCAATGCTTCCGCTATATTGTCGACTCAGTGAACCTGTTACCAAATCGCTATGCGTTTATGACTCCGCTGCACTCGGACAATCTGTGCGACTCTGTGGCTTAGAACTCTTACCGCCAGCCAATGAACCACGGCCTTGCACAGGCGTGGCTCACGCTCGTGCGGCATCACGCCCGGATGGGTTATAAAGTGATCGTTCCGCGGGAGCGCTGGCGCGGTGATTCTCGCCTAGCGAGAACGGCCGATTTAGCCTGCGGGAGATCGGAGCATGACATGTTGGTATCAGAGCCTGGCTTCTACGCCTTTGAACTTCGATTCGATATCTCAGTTTCGAAAGCTCGTTCGTGGATTATGTGCACGCTCTCTCTCAATGCCTCGATGGGATGTTCCAACAATAAGTCTAAATACTTTCAAAATACATTTTGAATGATATGATATGATATGCTTGCTTGTATGGTGTTATGCTGCGAGTGGCCTTTGTGCCAACCTGTGCGAACCCATGAGAGTATCGCAGTAGCTTGTCCGATTTTACTAACTCTAAGTTTGGTTGAATGCATCTATTTGAGGGACGCCTTGAACTTGTGCACCATCCAAGACTTAAGGAAAGGTGAAACTCGAGTGCTAAGACTTCTCTATCACTAAGCTGGTTGACGTGCTCACGCTAGAAGTGCACTTTGAAAGTGCGCACGATCCAGACTAAGCGATATGCTAATCTCGATGCTTGTGCAAGTGAATATCCAAGTAAACAAGTACAATGACTTGTATAGGTTTGCCTCTGCCTTGTATCGTTAAATCAAAATTGATTGAAACGTACTGCTTGTCCTCAGTAAGTCTCGAGGACGAGCCTTTTTCTGAGTTGGGTAGGATGTAACACCTCGTTTCGTTCTAGCGGATTGCCGACTCAAACAGCAAAAGTGCAACTGTTCCGACCCGCTTTGCCTCAAACAAGAAGCAAAGGATATCCAGACTTGTCCCTACAGGATCCCGGCTAGGCTTTCAGAGGCTCGCTTGACGTATCGCTCTACCGAGGCGAATCATCGCTAAGGTGGGTGGCTACGGTGAACTTGTCTTTGCTTAGCCAGCACACATAAAACATGGATATTTCATGCTAGTCGCTAGGTGAATCACCCCCTGCATGCTAATAATAAAATCAACGGACCTAGCTAAGGGAATAATCCCAACTTGTATTTGCTTGTGCTAGAACATGAAAATTGAAATACTGCTTATGTTTAGACCCTCGCATGTTGAGTCCCTAACGGTTTCATCTCTCGGCTTACCTTCGGGTTCGAGCAAACGTGTTTACTTATGTTCTTTAGAAACGCATGCTTGTCTGCTTGAATGTTGTCATATTTTCATCCAAACCCCGGGAGACTACTACGTAGTCGTTCTGTGCCTGAATGAACCTGCAAGTATCCGGGACCGTTGGGTTTCCAAGGCAATCCTTGAACCAGGGGCACACATCAGGGTAATGAATACTGAACGTGAATCCTATAACGTGACAACTGAATGATAATCACATCAAGTTTATATCTGAACGAGAATCACGTCATGTAACGAATCAATCTCAGCTCTTGGAACAAACGCTCGTTCAGATCACGAATCATGGATTATCATATCAAGTTGTGGATTTGAAAC
This sequence comes from Iris macrosiphon, assembly GCA_036927795.1. Lineage (NCBI taxonomy): Eukaryota > Viridiplantae > Streptophyta > Magnoliopsida > Asparagales > Iridaceae > Iris > Iris macrosiphon. The sequence continues at coordinate 307,589,353 of JAYESA010000004.1, forward strand.
TGACCCTGGCCTGCATGTCGCGGACAACTCGGAAACGAGGTATCGTTCCACGGGCGGTCTCCGGGACACTGGAACCGATCCGATCCGGATGGAACATAACATAATAGTCTCACGTGATTGACGGGATGGTTTACAGCGCCTCACATGCTTTCGTTACATTCTCTACCTGCCAATGACTATGGTCCTTTATGGCTATGCCAGCGACTAACGTTCATATAGATAAGTCATCCTCGCTTAGCGGCTATCCGCGTGCGAGTCATTGCATCGCATCAAGAAACAACTGAACACCGGTGAACGATCATGATATAACGACTCATTGTGTTTGCATATGCTATGATCCTGAATGTTCAAATATGCTTCTTGTGCCTGAATTGAATATATTGTTTGCCTCGGACAGGGAAGAAGAAATGGTAAGTTGGTAAGTCTCATCGTGTTTTCTCTCATGTTGCACGGCGCACTGCCACACGAGTTAGGCTATTCAATATTTGTATGAAACTGATCCTAAGGCAACTAGAAAGATAACTAAATAGTTGGTGCACGGAACTTATATTACGTGTTTGGATTTGTCGAGTGGGCGAGTAGCTTCCCCACCAGTGCATTCAATGTACTGATAATCCACCAGTTTGTATGCAGGGTGCGGGAGAACCTCGTTCAGTGCGGATGCCTCCTTCGTGCGTGCTAAGGCGTGGTGATCACTCCGAAGCAGTGGCACGTCCGGAACAGAAGCACATATACAAGACATAATATTGTGAACATCGCCTAAACATCGCCTGATCATCGACTGTACAATTATTCCACAATTGTAGCCACTTGGCACACTTTTACTATTTCAGAGAGAGAGGCTTGAGCGACTTGTAATCTCGGTTATACGATGCATGTAACACATGTTTATATCAAATAAAGAGTTTGCTTTACTTCAACTTGTGTTTCAATGCTTCCGCTATATTGTCGACTCAGTGAACCTGTTACCAAATTGCTATGCGTTTATGATTCCGAGTGTGCGTTTATGACTCCGCTGCACTCGGACAATCTGTGCGACTTTGTGGCTTAGAACTCTTACCGCCAGCCAATGAACCACGGCCTTGCACGGGCGTGGCTCACGCTCGTGCGGCATCACGCCCGGATGGGTCATAAAGCGATCATTCCACGGGAGCGCTGGCGCGGTGATTCTCGCCTAGCAGGAACGACCGATTTAGCCTGCGGGAGATCGGAGCGTGACAGGAGGAGATGGAGCTGTCGAGTCGGGGTGGCTGTTGCTCGACTCCGGCGATGTCAAGTCGAGCAGGGAGGAGAGGTGGCAGAGGACAGAGGTGAGGTCGACGAGGGGGAGGGGATCAGCAGTGTCGGGTTCACCGGATCTCTGGAGTTCAGGGAATAGCCGTCATGATCAGTCGACTTGGAGGAGAAGGAGAGGGGGTCTCCGGTAGTCCAGACGGTGATGACCATGCGGAGAGGACGGCTAGGCCGGGCTTCTCCGGCGAGGTTGCTCGGCTCGGCGGTGGACGGGAACCGGAGGAGAAGAAGGAGGAAGGAAGGGTGGTGCGGCATTATGGAGGAGAAAAGAGGAGGGAGGTCTGGGCACTGGGGACCGGTGGCTTCGGTCTCCGGCGAGGGGGAAGAGGTGGCTCCGGCGAGGCTGAAGGAAGGAGGAAGAGAGTGAACATGAGGTATGGGGGAGTCGGCTAAGTGTTTCCTTGGGTTTTGGTTTTCCAATAGAAAGAGAGGAAAATTTGTATATAAATACATGGGAACTAGGGTTTTGTTGACCTAGGAGTGGGCTTGGTCAACCCTCCTTGGGCTTGGGCCTTGGGCTCCCATGGGGATGTTGGGAACGGCTATAAATTACATTTGTTTAAATAGAATGTCTAGGGTTAGATGAGGGCCGAGGTTGCGCGCTGTACATCCCAAAAATTATGAAAAAATCCATGTGAAGGAAAAATTAGGTTTCTTTATGTATTGTCCAATGGTGTGGACCCTCAATGCACTTTTGCATAAAAGTGTCCAACAATTGGAAAATTTGCATAAAGATGAAAATTTGCATAAAGATGAAAATTAATTAAAATTATCGCGTAAGGTGTTCTGGATTTAATTAGGGGTACATGGAGATAAAATTAGGTGGGCAACAAGTGTCAGGGACGTAGAGGGTACAGTATAGAATATTAATAAAATTCAGGTCGCACAAAACGGTCAAGATTGTGTTCCCGGTTTTGATGGGGACGCACATGGGTACAAAGATGGGATTTATTTAGAATTATGAAATAACGTCCGCGATGTTTATTGTGCGACTAAAATGTCGTACCAGAAAGTATGATTATAAGTTATACAAAGGTCAGAATAGATGGTGGTCATGTCTAGGACAGGATTGTAAAATTTGTAGACAAACAATGGCCAGTGAGGTGCTCCAATTAACGAAGCAACGGTAAGGTGCGCTACGTGTCATAAACAATACAAAATTAAATAAATACTGTGTCCTATTTCTATTTGGATTCCAACTAGCCCTACTTTCTCTATTTATGCCAAGAAAACCTAATTTTTGGTGAGGGGGTTTACACAATTTTTCTACAGTCATAAAAAAATATATTAATTTTTTAGGACTGTCACAATTTTGACGGTTCTTTCAATTTGTAGGACTGTCAAAATTTTGACAGTCCGGAGGAGAGGGCTACGCGAGGTGACACGAGGACGGGAGTGCGTGGAGGCCGGAAGGGGGGTGCGGAGCTACACGAGTGGGAGGAGCGGGAGGAGGAGGGAGGTGAAGAGGGTGGACAGCTGTCGTCGCCGCCGCGAGTCGTAGCCCAGCCCCCGCGAACGCGTGCCTCCGCCGCGTGCAGCCCCCCCCCCTCCCCCACGCATGCGACTCCGCCGTGTGCCGCCCTCGCGCGCGAGTGCGGCTACGCCTCTCTTCGTCCCTGCGCGCGCGTGCATCTCCGTCCCGGGTCGCCCCCGCTCACCGCTGTCCCGCGCCGCTCAGACTCGCTGTCGTGCCGCCCCTGCTCACTCGACGCCACCTCCGTTGCTGCTGTTGCTTCTTCTACTTTTTCTTCTTCGCCTTCGTGACGGACCCGACGGAAAGGTATTCGAGGTACGGCTCGGCGGCGACGACGTGGACGATGACGAGATCGATGACTTGGAGAGGCAAAAAATTGCGAAAAGAGAAAGGAGGAGAGGTCGGAGGAGGTGGGGGTGGAGAAAGAGGAACGGGAGGAGGAATATGAAGAGAATAGACAGTCCTAATAAATTTTGGACTAGTCTAAATAAAATAAAAAATTACCTGGGCTACAGCAATACCTACTAGCCCAAAAAAAAATTTGTAGTGCCATTATCATAGGCAAAAAAAATAAAGGTATGAACGGGTATTTCATGTCCCCCCATTTCACCTTCACTTTCACCTCAGCATGTTTTATATTGAAATTCACCGAAAAAGGAGAGAGAAAGAGGCAGTTAAAAAAAATTGGTGAAGAAAAGAGTTTCCTTCTTGGAAGTTTCCTGTGCTTCGCCAACCGCTCTCCAGGTTGCGGTCATCCCAACCGACTCTCCCGCCTTCTGCACTGTAAATTTTTCGTAAAGGCGGCGATGACGACGACTCGGCCCAACCTGACCTGCTTTGGGCTGCTGCTGCGGCTGGAACGAGCGAACGCCGGAGATCGTCTAGGAGATCGCGTCGGAGGTTGGCTAGGGTTGGAGCGGACGAGCGTAGGAAGAGGGAATAGATGGGAACACGAGAGAGAGTTTGGATTGGGGGAATTAATTAAATGACAATTAACATTCAGTAATTAATTTAAATTACTAAATTTAATAGGCAGTTATATTATGTGGAAATTTTATATATGTTTGGTGAGGAAGTTTTATTAATTTAAATTCTCTCTCAGAATTCAATTTTGGTTAGGAAGTATAAATTTTTTCAAATTTATATCTCCAACCAACATTCACTTTCATCAACCATTCAAACAATCGAACTTTCTTTTTTTTCTACTTTCAATAACCATCTAAATAATGTAACTATTTTTTTCTCCACTTTCAGCAACGGAACTCTTTTTTTCTGACTTTCATATTTTTTAATTACACAAACAAAATAACTTTTGAAAATTCAAAATTTATGCGTACGTGAATTCTATTTTTCTACTTTCGTATACTTTCGTGCAACCAAACATGTCCTTGGAAACACGAGAAGTTATGTTTTTGGAAGTGGATTTCATTTTCTGCTTCAAATTCTATTGGTTTTGGACTTTCTCTCTTTTTCTACAGTTTTGTTATAGTATTCTTTTTTTAGCCTCCCCACTATACTTCCATTTTGACAAAATTTTGAAAGATCGTTGTTTTATGTCCCCCGAGGGCCATTGCCTCTAGCTGACGTGGCCGAATTTGATTGGAGGGAGGGGTCAAAAATTTCGAAAGTGTGAACCCCCATGTTAGCTGGGGACTTGCCACGTGGGCCAGGGTCAGACGGGGACCAAAAGGGAGGGGACCATTAAGGTTCCATTTGAATAGTCTTTCTGAAATTTTATTCTGAAAATAGTTTTCTAAAATTAAGTTATAAAGTTATTTTTTGAGTATAAAATTTTTAAATTTATGTTTGGTTACTTCTATCTGAAAATTAATTTAAAAAAATAAAATTTAAAGAGTCTGTTTAGTAAAATATTTTTAGAAACTGATTTTTTTTAACTGTTTGTGTCCATTCTGTATCCTTCTATCCAACAAAATTGTTCCTCATGTGAACTCAATTCTATCCATGTATCCATGTGTCCAACGAAGACGAAGCCAAAGCCCGGCTGTTGCCGAGTGGTTCCGGGTGACGAAGACACTTTTGGATACTTTTTTTGGTATTGTCGTGGAGCTCTCGGTCACCGCCGTTGGTGGTCCTCCCCACCGCAGGCGATATCTGGTTCGTCGATGACGAGATCATCCGAGGGCTCGTCGTCCTTTCATCTGAGGCGTCGACACCGCCGTTCTCGCACCATAACACCATCGTCGCGGCCAGATCTCGACCACCGACAGCGCCGAGGAACGACTCGAGGAACTCATGGCCGTCGTCGAAGTCCCTACCGACAGGCGGTGGTTGAGATTTGGACGCGTGTCGAAGTTCCTCGAGTCATCGTCGTCGTTCCTCGAGTCTCCATCATCGTTCCACGAGTCGACCAGCCCTAATCCTTAGCCGGGAGCTCGTCTGCCCATGGCTCCTCTTCTCCCCAAATTTGAGAAAGCAGGTTTTCTTGGAGGAGAGAGAAAGGGGGGGTGCTTCATCGTCGCCCCCGCTCGCAGCTGCGGCCTCGTCCTCCACAACGTGAGCGCTCCGTCTCCTCCCCCGTCCTCCACCGCAGCCTCCCGTAGTGTCACGTCCCAGTCCCAAAATACTAGGACTAGGAATACGTAATATGCTAGTTTTGCATTCGACCATACTCTGGTCCGATTCGAATACGTATAAGCTTTATTAGAAAGGTCACTATCTATATAATCAAGTAAATATAAATATCTATGTCTCAATCCACAATGAACGGAATATACAAGAATGAGCTACATGTGCTAAAGTCGGTCGGCAGTAACCCATAAGCTCGAATAGACTCGAGAAAGAAATAAGAGTCAATAAAACTAGGCTATATCAGCAGATGAATAAACAATATGAATAATAACCATGACTCCGGAAGAAATGATATAAGTACCTGGCACCAATTCCTGCAAGACAAAGTAACACACATTAACAACTCTAGGCAGGCTCCACAACGATCTATGCTGCAAAACTGGCAAGGGACCAGGTCCTCAGAGGGACGTAACAAGGTACAAGAAATAACATGCCAAAATAAATGCAATATATAAAATGTATCAACATGGCAAACTATGTAACCAGCTATGCGATATGCAAATGAGAGCATTAATCATACTCGGGCTGAAACTACTATAGGCTCTGTGTCGGAGAAACCCATAGCAGCATTTGTTTCTCGAAGGGCCAGTAAATGTGCCAAAGACAGAGTCAAGGCACCTCCAGTAATATATATATATATATATATATATATATATATATATATATATATATATAATCAGCCTTTAGTATGGTAAGACTCTCCCCACCCAATGTAATCTCACGTCTCATGTCCATAACACGCAAGATTAAGACATCTAGCTAGTACAATGAGTCATAATAATATCAATGTATATGCAAGATCTATGTCATGAGTCATGTAAGCCTATACAGAATCACCATGAATAGCTCAGGAAGATTCTGTCTCATGAACAGTGACAAGTGTTATATGGTATGACGTATTTGATAATACAAGCACGAAAATATAGAGGATCGCGATATCAATTCTCTATGTGACGTTACACGACTCCGCGTACGGCATCGACACCCGAATATTATTCGGACGTTAAGCAACGTCTCACGGTCCTGGGTTGAATATGTACATCACAGAAGTATATATATATGAATAACTCAAGATTCAATATCAGATAACTACTGCAAGTTTGGCAAGGTACATTTGTCTGGGGTTTGAACTCTAACAGTTGCTCCGATATCAGCAAAATCTTCAGGAATACCTCCGGATGCTAAAACCAACATTACCATCATTCCCAGAAGATATGAAATAGCTAGGATTGACTACCCATAAGTCAAATTTGGACACAGGGACAAAATTGACAGTTTCCGGTCAAAACGGGGTCCACAGGTGGCCCACTTCGCACCAAAAAGCGTGCCAGAGACAAAGTTATCCAAATTCGTTAAACTTAGTATCTACAAGTCCAAAACGATGATACGAACCCAGCGGAATATCTAGAACTGGATTCCGATGAGCCGATCACAAAATCGTCCGTCAAGTAGAGCCGTAGGGCCCACGATACGAGATTTTGTCAACGTTCTCAGAATAAAACCAAACTTGGGTCACAGGACCAACGTATCGCTATGAGTCCGATGGCGCAAGTTTCGTTTCGAAACGACGAGCACATACAAAGTTAGGAGTTTCAGAACCGGCCCAATACGGGACAATTTCGACGGATACGTGTTGATTCCGGTGTGCACGCACATCCAAATCAACTTTTGCAAAATTTCACACGTCCGCATTAACGATGCGCACCTTTCGGTGCAATTTGCACACGATCAAGTTGTCTCGTTTAGCTGGGCGCACCCAGTTTTGGGAAAAAATTGGGTTTTAAAGACCAAGTTTTTGGTCAATTTTACTCGCGAATAAAATACAACATACAACACCATAAAATAATCTAATTATAGGGTTCACTACCAAAAAAAATCAAATTAGCGACGCCCAAAAACGTCGCCAAATAACAAAAAAATGTCCCTAAAAATGTTTAACGACGTAATTAGCGACGTTTTAACGCAGTCGGAAGATACCAAGTCGTTGAACGAAAAAACGTCGCTAAACGTCGCTATGCCGACATTTTTTAGCGACTTTATTGAGTCGCTAAATGTAGCGACGTTTAGCGACGCGGCGTCACTAAATAACGACGTTTATTAAAGTCGCTAAACGTCGCTCATTAGCGACTTATATAGCGACGTAACAGCGACGTCTTTAATGACCTGGCAGTACTGCCATGTCAGCAATTTGCGACGTACAACGACATATTTAGCGACGTTTAGCGACGGCTAATGACACGTCGCTAAGTAGCGACTTGTTTAGTGACTTATAAAAATGTCGCTAGACGTCGCTAAACGTCGCTAAATACGTCGCTAAATTTACAAAAAAAAAATTGAATTGTTCCAAACTATTATTCCTGTAATTTATAAATTTTTAATTAAAAATAGACCTGGAGCAACCCTCCGTTGAATTTTATGGGTTCGTCGACCCCTTCGGTGGAACACTCAACACCGGATTAACAATATTTAATATGAAGTATCAGAGTATCACAGTCATACAATTAATACACACAAATATTATAGACAGACAATAAAAGTATCACAGTCATAAAAGTATCACAGTCACACAAAATGGGCATAAACAGTATCACAAAATACATAATATATAAGTATCAGAGTATCACAGTAACACAAAATACATAATATATAAGTATATGAAATATTATAGTATTAATCTCGAGGATTTCCAAAACGGGGCAGATACCAGTCCCTCAAATACTGCGCATAAACAGCGTTTATGTTATCAAGCTCCGCTATGGGTGCTGGATGACTGGAACTTCCCGTCTGAGATACAGCCACGATAGGTGCTGGGTGACTGGAACTCCCCGCAGGTGGTATCTCTTCCTCCTTAACAGTAGGAGGCATCACTTCCTCCTTAACAGTAGGAGGTGTCGCTCTCTTGGGTGCCATCTGCTAAAATAGATGAAAACAAAGAATTAGCTATTGGGCCGGAACGGAAGAATTAGATGACTCACAAAGAATTAGCTGTTTGTTGCAGTATAATAATGATACCATAATATCTTATTTATATCCTACGTGTCACAAAATAAAATGACCGATTTATTGAACTAGTTTAAAAATATGATCCAATATTAAATTATATGATTGTAATTGAAATTAAATTATGAGCCATGTGTGTTGTGTTGAGACAGACATTTTTAGTAGAGCATGTTCAGTTGTTGCTAATTTTCTAATGAAATTCAGTTGTTGCTAATTTTCTTTGGTCCCATTTGGAAAGCAACCATATTCGACAATATTTGATCACTTCTCATGTTCATCATTATTCTGATTAATGGCTACGCTGCTTCAAAGTATATATTGTCTACCGACTTTAGAGCACGGTGAACGTTTCTCCAAAGCTTTATCAGTCCATGAGGTTTGATAATCTAAAACATGTATGCAGAAACTGAAACATGAAATTTGGATGAATGAACAATAATAGTATAATATGATAAAATTAAAATAAGAAATGCATGACTGCATTCACAGGAAGTGGTAGGTTCAACCGAGGCTAAGATGAAGAGGTTAGATGGTTTAGATGTGAACTAACAGATGTTAGCAATAGAATTGAATTAAAAAAGGATACGTAGCCAATGAGAGTTTTCGGATAATCTTTTGTTATTTGTTGAATATGTAGAAGTAACTCGATTTGAAAACTAGTCAAGAAAGATTTTCTGGTACTCTGTATACTATGTTGCAAATCATATCAAATTATCTATATATATGGAAGACATGAAATCACATAATGGAATGTACTAACCCTAACCCTAACCCTAATCCTAAACCTAAACCTAACCCTAACCCTAACCCTAACCCTAAACCTAACCCTAACCCTAACCCTAATCTGCGTCTGTGTGTGTGTGTCTGCGTCTGTGTGTGTGTGTCGTGTGTATGTCTGCGTCTGTGTGTGTGTCGTGTGTGTGTGTCTGCGTCTGTGTGTGTGTCGTGTGTGTGTGTCGTGTGTGTGTCTGCGTTTGTGTGTGTGTCGTATGTGTGTGTCTGCGTCTGTGTGTGTGTCGTGTGTGTCTGTGTGCGTGTGTCTTGTGTCAGTGTCACATGAGAGAGAGAGAGAGAGAGAGAGAGAGAGATTACCTAGAGCTCGAGGAGGAGGAGGGGGATGCCGTGGAGACCCGGTCGCCGGAGGGGGGGACGGGGGAAATCGAAACGATTTCAAAATTTTCGACAGATGGAGAAAAGAAAACTGAGCCCTAATTAACCAAAATTTAGCGACGTTTAGCGACGTCAAATAAAAACGTCGCTAAAATAAAAATTAGCGACGCCAAAGACGTCGCTAAATACGTCGCTAAATATTTTTGATAGATACGTCGCTAATTACGATGCTAAACGTCGCTAAAACAGATATATTAGCGACGTTTAGCGACCTTAATTGAACTTATAGCGACTATTCTTTTAAAATCTTAATAAAAGTCGCTAAACGTTGCTAAATGTCGCCATTTAGCGACGCCTAGCAACGATTTTTACCGAGTCGCTAATTTAGCGACATTTTTACTTGGAGTCGCTAAAATACGTCGCTAATCTTGCTTATTCTAGTAGTGGTTTTAATCTTGGTTAGGTTGTCTAATTAACTGTTCAAACAGAAATCAGAAATAATAAATAGGTTGGGAGTAAAATGGCCGTGAACATGTGAGTTCGGGACAATTTCTGAATTTCAGAAATTGGTGTTGTTTTTCCTGTTTTTGCATCGCAGTTTGCGACCGACACAGGACGCGATATCTCGAACTATTTATACGGGGTTCGAGAGGGTCACCTGGTTTTTGCACATGATTCGACAGAATAAAATACGGATCGATGCACATGGAGATACGGGACTGGGAAGATAGGTACCTCGCGGTAGTTCGCTGTCGCAATAAGAGGCGGCGCGGGGGGGGGGCACGGTGGCGGGGCACGGCGACGGCGGTTGCTGTGGCTGTGATGGCTGCTGGGGTTAGTCGTGGAGGTCGGCTCGAGGAGAAGGGTCATCGCTGGAGTTGGGGTAGCGACGGAGGAGGCGTCGGGGTGAAGTGGTGGTAGAGGTGGAGCGGTGATGGCGGGGGCAGCGGTGGAGATGACAGGGGTTTTATAGGAGAGGGAAGGGGAGGCCGAGCGTGTGGGTTGAGGGGTCGACGGAGTTGGGGAAGTCGTGGGGTGGTCGACCACGAGCGGGGGAGGCGGGGTCATGGGCGGTTGGCAGAGGCGGCAGGGGGGAAAGGGAGATCGTGGGAGAGAGGGGTTGGGATCTGGGTTAGGGGCGGGGCGGGTAGGCGGGTAGGCGGGTCGGGTCTAGACCCGGCCCGTTAGGTTTAGGGTCTGGGTCGGTGTCGCGCCCCAGTCTAAAAAATATGTAGGACTAGGACACGTAAGCATGCCAGCCGCATGGATATGGCAACTCCAATATATGGAAACCAAATCCACACGTACGCTGTAATATGAATATCAAGTCCACAAGTGGTATAAAATGTATCACAAGTCACAGGGTATAATCTAAATCTCATCTACGAAAATCAGATATAAATAATAACCAGTATCTATATAACTAGATCTCAACATAAATATCTAAGGATGATAGTTGGATGGAAACAAATCCACTACCAACTCGAATGGAAAAGTATAACACAACAAATACAATATAGGAATACCAGCTAACGACCATGGGCTCGAAGAGAAGACATCCTCGCAACACAAGTAATCATCCAAATCTGCGCTCCTGCAATTACTCAAGAACAGATACACCTGGCAGAGGACCAGGTCCTCAGAGGGACGTAACAAGATACAGAAAATACGAGCCAATTTGAATACAGTAAACATGCATATTATTTGAAAATAAATAAGTATGCTGTACAATACCATCTATATGAATGCAAATGAGGATAACTTTTTGACGTATGGGCAAGGGTAGGCTACTCGATCTAATCCTCACAACCTCACGCTCGTCAGTGGACATCATCAGCCAACATACCTCTGGGGTAGCGACCCTCGGACTCCATCAATCGACATACCTCTGGGGTAGCGACCATCGGACACGACCACCATAATGCGTGCTAGTGACTATGGTTTACCAGAGTGGTTAAAAGCCCATACGCCTAATGATTGTCCTCTATGATACTAAGTGTCAAGTGTGTGTCAACATATCTAATATATAGTAATGACTGAAAAGGAACTACACATGCAATAAATAAACAGAAATGCAATAAATATACAAAAATATACTAAGCATGTAAAATACTGTAAATAATTTGGCAAGGTATCTTACCTGGGGTCCTGCTGCTGGTATGAATCAGAGTCCAAGTCACAGTCCAAATAGCCTATGTATTATAAATTTATCACGTCAAAAGATAATTTATTTTAATTTATTTAATTTTGGAATAATTACTCTAAAATCCTATTTTAATCTTATTATTCTGATTTTTATGTTAATTCCTAAATTTTGTCCAAAGAAACTGAATTTTATCAACTCGAGACTCATGGCACGCAAATCGAGGCGATCTGTTGACCGAAAAGTCAACCGACACAAACTCAACTTTCATGCATGATTTCCTGTAGATTTCAGCATCAAAAATATGCTAGAATTTATGGCTCATCCAAATTCAAATTCGTTTGGGAATTATGGCACATACAAATTTTGTATTGTGCACCGATGGTTAAATTCTAACCTAGAAGTTCTACAGAATTAACAGTATATAAATACTTCGAATTAAATTCTGGAAAAAACATATGTCAATGATCTCGACATTAGTTTTCCAAAACTTTAAACGGTTCATGATTATGATTCCTGGTTCTCCCGAAATCGCGAAAATATTAAAACACGTCTATTTTCGGACATACTGTACTCTACGAATTTTCCAGAATTTAATACTCATAATTTCATAAAAAAATTTGTTTAATCCGAAAGCTAACCTCAATATCTTTCTAACGCAAGAAACTAGGCCTCGTTTGGAGTCCGGAGCTATGCGCAATGGCTTGTGGAAGATGAAGGAACCCTAGATGGCAATTCTCCAAAATCTCTCTCTCTAAAAGAATGGGATAATTAGGTTTATAACTTATAATAATAATAATAATATATATATATATATATATATATATATATATATATATATATATATATATATATATATATATAGGGATGTACCTGCGGCTAAAAGGATATTTATAGGCTGACACGTATCAGAATATGATTGGATGGTTTTTGTTATATTATTTGCTTTTTGATTTGAGTTTATCAAAACATTATTTAAGTCATTTTAAATCTAAATAACTCAAAATAAATATTAAAATAATCATAAAAATTTGAAAAAATTACAAAAAATATATTTTGAATTTAAAAACTCTAGAAAAATATTTGGGATAATTTTATATTCATAGATTTCCTACTATAATTAGGAGAAGCTCTAAACATTAGTTTTACCCATATTACTAAAAATAAATACTAAAATTATTCCAAAAATTCTGAAATAATTTCAAAAAATATATAATAATATTATAAACCCTAAAAAATAACGTGGGTCCATTCTATATTCCTGGGATTGCACAATAAATTCTACAAGTCCTAAAAATTAGTTATTAGCCTAAATAACTCCCAATAAATACTAAAATATTCAGAAAATTTCCAAAAATTCTAGAAAATATATTTGACTATTTAGAACCTAAAATAAAATTTTGGGATATTTTTAATTAAGTTTGAACATAAAATAAATTCTTCAAAGTCCTAGAAAATTAGTGTTACTAGTTTTTAATTAACTAAAAATTATGGAAAAATCCCAATAATCTAAAATAGCCTAAAAATAATTCTAAATAAATATTTATATAAGTAAATATATTAGAAAATTTATTTTCTAATTAACTAAGAGAATACTCTAAATAAATTTAACATCTATAATAAATATAATAATATAAAATATACACAAAATACCTATTTTGGGTGAGAGAGTTTACAATCTACCCAACTTAAAATAATTTCGTCCTCGAAATTAAAATAAGACATAATTTGTTAAATCCTTTACATTCGTACATAAGGTACGTCAATCACAATCTCTTCCAAAAATTTAAATAACAAAATCTATTCAAATCTATCGCGATCACTTCAAAATTAAGATAACCACTGTTTAAATCAAAATTCAACCTGTCGTAATCTCTTCTCGATTTTTTTTTAAATAATCAACATCCAAATCTAACTCAAGTCTATATGACATCCCACATCAAAATTTATATCACCATTTCCAACTATCATAATCTCCTCTAGACTTTGAACAATAAACAATTCTAATCAAATCTTATTCCTATTCTCAAATTAAGAAGTTTGTACTCTTCAAATATTTAAACTCAATTTACATCCTCAATATTTCAAATAGGTGACCCAACAATCAAAATTAAACTTTTAATTCAAATCATCAAATTGTAAAATTTAAATCTAATTCACCAATTGTTCAAGTCTAAAATTCTATATTTATCCTCAAAATTTAAATCGATGATTCATCCTTCAATATTCAAAATTTAAATCATGTGCTCAAAGTATAAATATTTGGTCCGCAATATCAAGATTTTTAAAATTCATTAATCCTCATCATCTTAGTCATTCTTCTAAAATTCTCAAAATTAAAATGGCTTGAACCTCTCCCAATCTAATCTTACTCGATCACAATCTAAAAGAAATTCCTCTCGAGTTGCCAATGCACTGCTACCCAACTTAGAATTTACCCATCTATCACAGAAGGATATATACTTTAAGAAAAATATTCCTTAATTTATTTACTCATGTCATTCAATCCTCAAAACTTCAACGCCGATTATATCATATATGATATGTCCTTAATTACGAAAGAATAATCCTCAAGTATGTGATCGGCCTATGGGGTATATCTAGTACTCTCTGTGTATCAAACTTATACCAAGCACGAGGTTTCGTCTTTTCGAAATAAGGGAAGACGGAGATCAATAATAAAGAGTTCAAGGGCGAGGTAATAGAATAGAAGTATCGGGATCAAGGCGTTTAAAGAATTCAAATAGGAATTGTCAAAGCAGTTGTGGATTGCAGTCCTATTTTGGTAATTCCTATTCACATGCTCGTATTAGTACAGTTATGTAGCCGATACAATACGCTCAGACATGTCTAGAGAGCAAGTACATTCGTCTACTAATCACTATATATCTCAATCCACGTGAAGCAGTTATGCGAAGGGTGAATCAATGCACTAAGGTTAGCTAGACCTTAATACACAAATTCTGAAATATATTAATATATGCATCCACTAATACATATATAGTGAACAAGCTTGATGAAAGAATAAGCTTGCAAAACTAGGCTATAATAGCGACATAAGTCAAGGTGGTACAACAATTATAAGTACGCTAGATGATGATGAAAGGAGGTACAAGTCAATTCAAGTTCACAAAAACAAAAACAAAAACAAAAACAAAAACAAAAAAACAACATAAGCAATAATAATAAAGACCCTACCATTCTCTATAGTTATCATACAACCTCCTTGTCTATGTCGCTAGTCGACCAAATGGGGGCAAGGACCTCTAAATTCTATTGTCTGAATAAACACTGTCGTCTTTGCTAGCATACAATTAATGTCATTCAGTTACACTTCATTAATGGATCACAAGGACTATATGATACTAGGTGGTGAGGTATACTACCCAACTTAAAATGATTTAACTACTATTATATTGTCTTAAGGATACCGTAAAAGCTTCTGTTAAGGTCTATGAGAAGGGGTCTTGGTACTTTATTGGGGTATCCTCTTCTATTACATAGGTCATGGTCATCTTACATCTTAGTCATAGTGCTTATAGAACAAGTGTTAATAGTAAGGATAGAAGAGTTAATGGCCGTTTAAGGGGAAAAGGGATCTCGCTTGTATCGAGGTGAGGGTACAAATTACGTGATTTAAAAACTAAGGGTTAATCATCGGTCACAATCTACAAAACAACTTAAACTTATCAAGTTCTAACTACCAAGCATAAAAATTTTCACATTCAAGGCTACAACTATAATCCTAGCAAACTATGAGCCCTTAACAAAGAATAAAATTACTTGGCCTACTATCCGAAGTGTCAGATGGCACGAGTTGAAAGATGAAGAGAAGAAACGTGATTAGTCGTCGCAAAATAGCGAGCGCTATGGTCGCAGGGGAACAATATATAAAATTAAGATAGAGGGCTCTAGATAGCATCATGGTTCTCTAAGGGAAATGGGGTGTTAGTTGCTATGTTTGAGGTATGATTAGGAAAATATTCTATACATTGCTCTTGGCTTTCTAAGGTACTGCCTGCTCATCTCAAGACAAGAACCTAAATTTAGTTCTCCAATACTTATCTAACTGCGAAGGTTAGGTTTAGTCCTAATATTCAATTTTGGTTTTCTATTGGTTCCTCAATACTAGGGTCAACCATTATGGTAAAACTTCTAACTATCTCTAGTAGTGTCTATACTACTCTCAAGTCTTCTTAATACATCAAGGGGTAATGGTATACCAATCTAAAGATAAGGAATTATAGGGTTCACTAGATATTCTAAACTTAGTGGTGTGTCTATATTTTTGTTGTATTCTTAATAGGTGTGCTACCCTAATTATCATCCTAATAACAGGGGTTCCTATATTCTAGCAGAAGGCTATACTCAAAGAACTATTAGGAAAGTACAGGAATCAAGCAGGATACAATTATTTAGATAGAATGGATTAGAAGAAAGATGAGTCGTAGTCAAATATGGATGAGATCCTATACTCTAATCCTATTTGCAGGCTTGCTCGGTACAGTAACGTAACCGAGACAATATGCTCTCGACCTGCATGGGCCACCACAAAAAACATGTCGCGCCCCAGTCTCAAAAATATGTAGGACTAGGACACGTAAGCATGCCAGCCGCATGGATATGGCAACTCCAATATATGGAAACCAAATCCACACGTACGCTGTAATATGAATATCAAGTCCACAAGTGGTATAAAATGTATCACAAGTCACAGGGTATAATCTAAATCTTATCCACGAAAATCAGATATAAATAATAACCAGTATCTATATAACTAGATCTCAACATAAATATCTAAGGATGATAGTTGGATGGAAACAAATCCACTACCAACTCGAATGGAAAAATACAACACAACAAATACAATATAGGAATACCAGCTAACGACCATGGGCTCGAAGAGAAGACATCCTCGTAACACAAGTAATCATCCAAATCTGCGCTCCTGCAATTACTCAAGAACAGATACACCTGACAGAGGACCAGGTCCTCAGAGGGACGTAACAAGATACAGAAAATACGAGCCAATTTGAATACAGTAAACATGCATATTATTTGAAAATAAATAAGTACGCTGTACAAGACCATCTATATGAATGCAAATGAGGGCAACTTTTCGACGTATGGGCAAGGGTAGGCTACTCGATCTAATCCTCACAACCTCACGCTCGTCAGTGGACATCATCAGCCGACATACCTTTGGGGTAGCGACCCTCGGACTCCATCAATCGACATACCTCTGGGGTAGCGACCATCGGACACGACCACCATAGTGCGTGCTAGTGACTATGGTTTACCAGAGAGGTTAAAAGCCCATACGCCTAATGATTGTCCTCTATGATACTAAGTGTCAAGTGTGTGTCAACATATCTAATATATAGTAATGACTGAAAAGGAACTACACATGCAATAAATAAACAGAAATGCAATAAATATACAAAAATATACTAAGCATATAAAATACTGTAAACAATTTGGCAAGGTATCTTGCCTGGGGTCCTGCTGCTGGTATGAATCAGAGTCCAAGTCACAGTCCAAATAGCCTATGTATTATAAATTTATCACGTCAAAAGATAATTTATTTTAATTTATTTAATTCTAGAATAATTACTCTAAAATCCTATTTTAATCTTATTATTCTGATTTTTATGTTAATTCCTAAATTTTGTCCAAAGAAACTAAATTTTATCAACTCGAGACTCATGACACGCAAATCGAGGCGATCTGTTGACCAAAAAGTCAACCAACACAAACTCAACTTTCATGCATGATTTCTTGTAGATTTTAGCATCAAAAATATGCTGGAATTTACGACTCGTCCAAATTTAAATTCGTTTGGGAATTATGGCACATACAAATTTTGTATTGTGCACCGATGGTTAAATTCTAACCTAGAAGTTCTACATAATTAAAAGTATATAAATACTTCGAATTAAATTCTAGGAAAAACATATGTCAATGATCTCGATATTAGCTTTCCAGAACTTTAAACGGTTCATGATTCTGATTTCTGGTTCTCCCAAAATCGCAAAAATATTAAAACACGTCTATTTTTGGACATACTGTGCTCTACGAATTTTCTAGAATTTAATACTCATAATTTCGTAAAAAAAATTATTTAATCTGAAAGCTAACCTCAATATCTTTCCAACGCAAGAAACTAGGCCTCGTTTGGAGTCCGGAGCTATACGCAATGGCTTGTGGAAGATGAAGGAACCCTAGATGGCAATTCTCCAAAATCTCTCTCTCTAAAAGAATGGGATAATTAGGGTTATAACTTATAATAATAATATATATATATATATATAGGGATGTACCTGCGGCTGAAAGGATATTTATAGGCTGACACGTGTCAGAATCTGATTGGATGGTTTTTGTTATATTATTTGCTTTTTGATTTGAGTTTATCAAAACATTATTTAAGTCATTTTAAATCTAAATAACTCAAAATAAATATTAAAATAATCATAAAAATTTGAAAAAATTACAAAAAATATATTTTGAATTTAAAAACTCTAGAAAAATATTTGGGATAATTTTATATTCATAGATTTCCTACTATAATTAGGAGAAGCTCTAAACATTAGTTTTACCCATATTACTAAAAATAAATAATAAAATTATTCCAAAAATTCTGAAATAATTCCAAAAAAATATATAATAATATTATAAACCCTAGAAAATAACGTGGGTCCATTCTATATTCCTGGGATTGCACAATAAATTATACAAGTCCTAAAAATTAGTTATTAGCCTAAATAACTCCCAATAAATACTAAATATTCAGAAAATTCCCAAAAATTCTAGAAAATATATTTGACTATTTAGAACCTAAAAATAAAATTTTGGGATATTTTTAATTAAGTTTGAACATAAAATAAATTCTTTAAAGTCCTATAAAATTAGTGTTACTAGTTTTTAATTAACTAAAAATTATAAAAAAATCCCAATAATCTAAAATAGCCTAAAAATAATTCTAAATAAATATTTATATAAGCAAATATATTAGAAAATTTATTTTCTAATTAACTAAGAGAATACTCTAAATAAATTTAACATCTATAATAAATATAATAATATAAAATATACACAAAATACCTATTTTGGGTGAGAGAGTTTACAGTCGGTTGGGTCCGGTTCAGTTGGGTCCGATTCGTGTTAGGTTTAGTCCGGTTTAATTAAAATATTAGTTTTTAACTAATTAAAAATAGTTTTTGAGCCCAATAAATTCCATAAAAATTATACAACATCCAATAATTAATTATACACCCAAAAATATATTTTTAATAATTAGTTTAATACATAAAAATATTAATCCATGAAGGACATTTTTAATAATTAATTAAAAATTATCAAAAAATCCAGTTTTTTTTTAAAATTTTTAAAAAATAGGTTGTTACAATCTACCCACCTTAAAAGAATTACGTCCTCGCAATTAAGAAAACGAAACATAAGCGACAGTAGAGATGATGCGGTTGCAAGACATGTTTGTTGGAGCACGACACAGAGAATAAGAAATCATGCACAAAGAAAAGTTGAGAGAAAGGGTTAAGCAGAACGCATAGGGAAGGAAAAACTTTTCCTTAGGCATTGAGAGATACGTAACTCAAGAGTAAAGGAGTCTAATTAGAATGAAGATCAACTACAGCTTATGAAAACTTGGATACCAGATACTAATCTAGACTAACAAGTTCATGTTAACACAATACTAGGCTTAGACTAGGGTAATGATCTAACATGCACGTGCTAAAGCATTATTAGGAATAGATAGCTATGAATAACTTAAATCTTACGCGTATTCGCTACTCCATGAGTCTGTGCGTCCTCCATTGTCATCACAAAAGCCTGTCCACGCCCTTACGGTAGTGTCCTCTTCTGTTGTTGGGCCTGCTGAAAGAGTGCTGCTCGTGCTCTGCATGGCTCTTGGAATATATCAAGATGTCATCAATACGCAACCACGAACTTGTCCAGGCACTGATAAAAAATCCGTTCATCAAACTCTTGAACACAGCTGGCACATTGGTTAAACCAAACGGCATAACTAAGAACTCATAGAGTCCATACTTGGTCCTGAAGGCTATTTTCGGTATATCCTTTCTATGCACTCTAATCTGGTGATAAACGGATCTAAGATCTATTTTGAAATACACTTTCACCACTCAACTGATTAAATAGATCGTCAATGCGTGGCAAGGGATACCGGTTCTTGATGGTTACAGCGTTCAGTGCCCTGTAGTTAGTACACAGGCGTACCGTCCCGTCCTTCTTTGGCACAAATAGTATGGGTGTAACAGCTGGGTCATAAGATCTAATTTTGATACTAAAAGTCATAAAAGAACTAAGGATTTAATCACTATGGCCTGCTACATAAGGTTCTATTTTCTTAAGGTCATAATATAATTCCTTGTATCACCATCATGAGCCACATCTGAACCATAGCATCTAGCTGTGTATTTCCTAAAGTATTCCAGTGCATTAGAATCAAACCCTCTTTCCTTTCTTCCAATACTTCCAAATTACTTTCTACCTTTAAGGAAGGGTAAGGTCTTATTAGTTCTAGGCCTCTGATACTATATTCAATTCTCATGCTAAAATCTATACTAACTCTAGCATATAGGAATAACCTTATCTACTATCCTACTAAGGGTAACCGTCTTCTCAAAAATTTATATCCAGCATATCTTCTTCTGCCCTGACAAGAATCTGCTTCTGGAGGAAACACCGTGCACGAACATTCATCTCTCCGAAATAGGAAGAGATGATAAACAATAATAAGGATGTCGAGAGGATTAAAAGAGTACATTTATGAAGTCCAATAGTGATAATCAAATGTAAAGAATTTTTAAGTCAGTTGTGGATTGAGATGCTAACACTACTAACTTTGATTGCAGGCTCGTTCAGTACCAGAAAGTAACTGAAATGATTTAATTAGGACCTGCATGGGCCACCATAAAAATATGTCACGCCCCAGTCCCAAAATACGTAGGACTAGGAATACGTAACATGCCAGCTACGAATTCGACCAAACTCTGGTCCGATTCGAATATGTATAAGCTGTTTAGAAGGGTCACTATCTATATAATCAAGTAAATATAAATATTTATGCCTCAATCCACAATGAACGAAATATACAAGAATGAGCTACATGTGCTAAAGTCGGCCGCCAGTAGCCCATAAGCTCGAATAGACTCGTGAAAGAAATAAGAGTCTATAAAACTAGGCTATATCAGCAGATGAATAAATAATATGAATAATAACCATGACTTCGGAAGAAATGATATAAGTACCTGGCACCAATTCCTATAAGACAAAGCAACACACATCAGCAACTCCAAGCAGGCTCCACAACGATCTATGCTACAAAACTGGCAAGGGACCAGGTCCTCAGAGGGACGTAACAAGGTACAAGAAACAACATGCCAAAATAAATACAGTATATAAAATGTATCAACAGGCAAACTATGTAACCAGCTATGTGATATGCAAATGAGAGCATTAATCATACTTAGGCTGAAACTACTATAAGCTCTGTGTCGGGAAAACCCATAGCAGCATTTGTTTCTCAAAGGGCCAGTAAATATGCCAAAGACAGAGTCTAAGGCACCTCCAGTAATGTAATATATATATATATATATATATATATATATATATATATATATAAATAATCAGCCTTTAGTATGGTAAGACTCTCCCCACCCAATGTAATCTCATATCTCATGTCCATAACACGCAAGATCAAGACCTCTAGCTAGTACAGCGAGTCATAATAATATCAATATATATGCAAGATCTATGTCACGAATCCTGTAAGCCTATACAAAATCACCATGAATAGCTCAGGAAGATTCTATCTCATGAATAGTATCAAGTGTCCTATGGTATGACGTACTTGATAATGCAAGCACAAAAATATAGAGGATCGCGATATCAATTTTCTATGTGACGTTACACGACTCCGCGTATGGCGTCGACACCCGAATATTATTCTGACGTTAAGCAACGTCTCACGGTCCTGGGTTGAATATTTTTATCACAGAAGTATATATATATATATGAATAACTCAAGAAACAATATCAGATAACTACTGCAAGTTTGGCAAGGTACACTTGCCTGGGGTTTGAACTCCAACAGTTGCTCCTGTATCAGCAAAATCTCCAGGAATACCTCTGGATGCTGAAACCAATATTACCATCATTCCTAGAAGATATGAAATAGCTAGGATTGACTATCCACAAGTCCAATTTGGACACATGGACAAAATTGACAGTTTCTGGTCAAAGCGGGGTCCACATGTGGCCCACTTTGCACCAAAAAGCGTGCCAGAGACAAAGTTCTCCAAATTTATCAAACTTAGTGTCTACAGGTCCAGAACGATGATACAAATCCAATGGAATGTCTAGAACTGGATTCCGATGAGCCGATCACAAAATCGTCCGTCAAGTAGAGTCGTGGGGCCCACGATACGGGATTTTGTCAGCGTTCTCAGAATGAAACCAAACTTGGGTCACATGATCAGCATATCGCTATGAGTCTGATGGCACAAGTTTCGTTTCAAAATGATGAGCACACACAAAGTTACAACAAGTTTCAGAACTGGCCCGATACGGGACGATTTTGACGAATACGTGTTGATTTCGGTGTGCACGCACATCCAAATCAACTTTCGTAAAATTCTACATGTCCGCATTGACGATGTGCACCTTTTTGTACAATTTGCACATGACCAAGTCACCTCGTTTAGCGAAGCGCACCCAATTTCGAAAAAAATTTGGGTTTTAAAAGACCAAGTTTTTTGTCGATTTCACCCGCGAATAAAACATAACATACAATACCATAAAATAATCTAATTACAGGGTTTTAATCTTGGTTAGGTTGTCTAATTAACTGTTGAAACAGATATCAGAAATAATAAACAGGTTTGGAGTAAAATGGTCGTGAACATGTGAGTTCGGGATAATTTTTGAATTTTAGAAATTGGTGTTGTTTTTTCCTGTTTTGCGTCGCAGTTTACGACCGACACAGGAAGCGATACCCCGAACTATTTATACGGGGTTTGAAAGGGTCATATGGTCTTCACACAGGATTTGACATAACAAAATACGGGTTGATGCACATGGAGATACGAGACTGGGAAGATAGGTACCTCACGGTGGTTCGCTGTCGCGATAAGAGGCGGCGCGGGGGGGGGGGGTGGGGGCACGGCGGTGGGGCACGGCGGCAGCGGTTGCTGTGGCGGCTTCTGGGTTGGTCGTGGAGGTCGGCTCACGGAGGAGGGTCATCGCTGGAGTCGGGGGGTAGCGGCGGAGGAGGCGTCGGGGTAAAGTGGCGGTGGAGGTGGAGCGGTGATGGCGGGGGCAGCGGTGGAGATGACGGGGGTTTTATAGGAGAGAGAAGGGGAGGCCGAGCGTGGAGGTTGAGGGGTCGGCGGAGTCGGAGAAGTCGTGAGGTGGTCGGTCGTGAGCGGGGGAGGCGGGGTCGTGGGCGGTTGGCCGAGGCGAGGGGGGGAGATCGTGGGGAAGAGGGGTTGGGATCTGGGTTAGGGGCGGGCCGGGTAGGCGGGTCGGGTCCAGACCCGACCCATTAGGTTTAGGGTTCGGGTCGGTTGGGTCAGGTTCTGTTGGGTCTGGTACGGGTTGGGTTTAGTCCGATTTAATTAAAATATTAGTTTTTAACTAATTAAAAATAATTTTTGAGCCCAATAAATTCCAGAAAAATTATACAACATCCAATAATTAATTATACACCCAAAAATATAATTTTTGTAATATTTTAATAATTAGTTTAATACATAACCATGAAGGACATTTTTAATAATTAATTAAAAATTATTGAAAAATCTAGATTTTTTTTAAATTAAAAAAAAAGGTTGTTACACGTCGCCGCCTCCACCTCCTCTCCCGTCTCCCGCCGCATCCTTCCCCTCCCGCTCCTCCGCCTCGTATCCCCTTTCGGTGCTTGACTACCTCGGCACCCTCGGCGTCCGTCGCTCCTCCCTCCCCTCCTTCCTCTGCCGCTACCACCAGATCCTCCACTCCAGCGTCGTTGAGACTGTCAAAATTTTGACAGTCCTAATTTTTTAGACAGCCGATAAAATATATTTAAATGCAACCTAAAACCAGTAACAAATATGTTAATTTCAACAAACCATATATGATCATTTTACTAACTGAATACTGTATAGTCACATAGACATTGGTCAGATAACATGAATAATAGCACAATGACAAAGAAAAATAACAGCACACAGGAAACCAAAAAAGAAGAAAAAAAATGGAAGGACTGTCAAAATTTGACATATATGTTGATTTTTTAGGACTGTCAAAATTTTGACAGTCCTACCAATTGGAAGGACTGTCAAAATTTTGGCAGTCCTAAAAATTCAACATATATTTTTAGGACTGTCAAATTTTTGACAGTCCTAAAAATTTAACATATATTTTTAAGACTGTCAAAATTTTGACAGTCCTAACAATGGGTAGGACTGTCAAAATTTTGACAGTCCTGATTATAAAAAAAATCAAAAGTGGGCATCCCCGAGTAAATTTTGGGAGTGACAAACTTGTAATTATCAATGGTAAATATTTGGGCAGACCCGAGTAATTTTAGTAGTGCCCTTATCAACAGCCTTAAACATTGATATAGGAGAGCATATTTCAAAATATTGTTTTTCGGGTGTAAATATCCAAACGCGTTTTGCTACAGTAGCTACGTTTAAAAGCAAAATAATTGTGTTTAAAATGCTATCCTATTTGCATGCCTGATACCACACATTATATATATATATTAATGGCATCTAGTATAATAAATATTAGCTAGTATTAGTAGTATTAGTAATATAGTCTCATATTAAATAGTATAGACTAGTATAAGCTAGAATACCTTAATGTGACCTAGAAAACCTAGAGTAGCAAGGTATTGACCTAGTTAACCTAGTACGAACCTAAAAATGACTTGGAGACCTAGTATTAGGCTAGTATAACATGTTTATAATTTCAAAACCCTATTTTGACTTGATATTTCATATTTAGATCCTTGAGGCACTGATACGGACACGGTTTGTCATCCATTGCTATGGACCACAGGCGAGTACATTCTTTGATAGTTTTTATTATTTGATAATCACTATAATACAAGTATTTAGTAATGTTTTACCTGATTCTTGACACAATGGTACACGAATTAGTATACTTGGATCATCGTCATGATATGTTACTCTTCAGTGATTGCCTTAATATTTCTCGTGATTATATAGACCGTGATCATCGTGCTTGTACTGTAGACCTTGCATAGTGACTATCGTGTCATGACATGTTGTGATATGGATCCATTGTACTAGTCGAGGGCAAAGAAAATGCTAGATGGATATGTGATCAAACCCTTAAATATTTTATTGCATCATGTAGACAACAACCAGTCATACACCTTACGTATGATTGTGTTACTCCATAGACAACAGCCAATCTTAAATTATTGTGTTATTGATCATGTTACTTGTAGACAATAGCCAATCATAATGATAATATGATTGTGTTATAGCTTTGATAGTAGATCTTGTTAACCAAAGTCGATCGTATATCTAACAAGTATTTCAAACACTTAGTGTAGTTACAGTTCTTCACTATATTTTATTTTATTGTCTTTATTCTATTTCATTGTGATCAGTTTATACTTTATTGCTCTAGATTATCTGTCTTATTTTTTAGCATAGTATGATATTGTTCATTGCTTCTCGTCTTGTATTATATTCTCTATTTTTGTTTATAATCATTATCAATTAACTTGGAACTACTATTGAGTTGTGCTTCGCTCCAATCCTGACTGGATATATATTTCAGATGATTGGTTAAAGGAGATTTATCCCATGTATAATGGGCTACAGGATGGCGAGGCCATTGAGATAGCACCGTAGAGCAAGATTGAGTAGTGCCAGCAGTCGAGAGGCTTAGTTGTCCTTATTTATGTTATTATATTTGACAGTTAGATATTATGACATGTATTATATTTGAGACTATTGTTTTGCGCTTAGACTTTTGGACTTGGACTTGTGTTTGTATTATGACTATGTATTTTATTTATTCTATTCCATATCTTGCCATATCTTCCTCTAGATTTATTTATGATTGAGTATTGAATATACTTATCATATTATCAGAGTGTACTCCATTTGGGAGTTGAGATATCTTGACAGTTATATTATATATTGCGTGAGATATTTAGATAGTATTGTTGACCTAGACAGTATTCTACTACCGATGCTGCAGCGTAGGTTGGGCGTACCCACGTACTCGTGACCCTACACCGGGTGCGGGTCGTGATACGTTTTTCTGGTGGCCCGTGCAGGTCTGACTTCGTAATTAGTGTGATATCGTAGTAGTGCAATGACTTAGTTATACTACTGCGAGCCTGCGATAGGATAAGATATAGTATATATAGGATGAGAGAGCGAATACTCAATCACAACTAGGAAACAATTCCAACCAATTGATTCTTGCTACCTTATTCATTCTGAATATTATTTTCTTTGAATATTATTGTCCTTCTTTGATGATGTCGTATCTTGCGTCATATTGATTCCTTGGTTTTGATTTGTATTCAGGATGGCGCCGAAGACCCGATCGCAGCGCTCTGGAGAAGTTTTGGCTAGGTCAGTTACTTCGTCACCTTTGAGAGAGACAACAACTATTGTTCTGCCTTCTTCCGCTCAGAGGGTTGCTTCACCCGTTCAGGTGAGGATTTCAGTAACAACTTTTGGGGGTGCTCCACCACCAGTTCCGAGGGCTCTTCCAGCAGTCACGGAGGACCTTCCACCCCCACCACCCATGCCAGCTGATGGGGCACAGATGTTCGCCATTTTTTTGGGAGATGATGGCAGTACAGCAGAGGCAGACAAATATTCCAGGGCATCGAGAGTGCTCACCAGTTAGCACTAGCAGCTGTGGAGAAGATAGGGCTTGTCCAACCGCAGATCGTACCGCCTTATCCCGACCCACAGCAGCCGAGATAGGGTACCATTATTGATTTCAAGAGGATGAGGCCCAAGGACTTCAAGGGCACCGAGAGAATCTTGTACACCGATGATTGGATTGAGGACATTGAAAGGAACTTATGATTGGCGCAGATCCTGGAGAGCTTACAGATAGAGGCGGCTGGCATCCAGATATTTGACATAGCACTGACATGGTTTCGTACGGATTCGAGGATTGCGGCACCTGGATTGACTTGGGGAGCTTTCAAAGAGCTCTTAAAGGAGAATTTTTTTCCAGATGTGGCTCAGAGTGCCTTGGAGAGCTAGTTTTAAGACCTCGTCCAAGGGAGTATGATAGTGGACGAGTACGCCGCAGAGTTCTGCAGATTAGGCAAGTTTGTGAAAGGGCAGAATACCCTAGGGAGAGCCGAGAATTTCTGAAAGAGTTTGATTAGGGAGATCAAATCTCACACCATGGGTCACCGCACTGCTACATTCGAGGATATCTTGATGGATGCACAAAGGACGGAGGATAACTTGGAGCTTAAGTCCAAAAGGATGAGAGATACATCGGGGAAGATAACATCAGTACGGGTCTAGCTAAGTAACCCTATTTCCAACAACCTAGATAATTTCAGTAGCATCAATAGTTTTCTGTGCCAGTCAAGGCACCAGCTCAGCAGATACATCAGTTTCAGAGGCCAGTTCATCAGGCACCATAACAGCCTCAGGGTCAGATATATTAGGCACCATCATGTAACTTTTCTAAGAAGCCTGGGCATATTTGGGAGGACTGCAGGAGAAGGCTCAAGGTGTATTTGTATTATGGATCTTCAGAGCACCGAGTGAGGGATTGTTCCACCAACCCTTATGGTTCAAACCGTAGTACAAATCCAGATAAGAGAGGTGGAGTTAGGCCACCTGTGGCACCGCAGATTGCTCAGCACCCGCAGAGGGAGCCATCCCGACAGGACGGGGCATTTGCGATGACGGCCGAGGAGACCGACGGTACAGGTGATGGGTTAGCAAGTTATGTTCATTTTTTTGTCCTTTTTCATCTATTGATTTGATTGATTCCTTATTACCTTATAGTTGCTTATGTTGTATAGTTAGTATAGTTAGTAGTATAACCTTAACAGAGACTGCAGTACCATAACATAAGGAGACCAACCCCTTACATGTTGCCAATAATTAGTGATTTCTTTATTTGCATGCTTGAGTGATTTAGATTGGACTGGGGTTTGACCTAGAGAGGGATACGATCATCCTTAAATTTTGAGGACAAAATTTTTCTAAGGAGAGTAGGATTGTAACTACCACTTTTCCGGAGAGGAATATTTTTGCCATTTCATAATTTTATTTATATTACAATAGTTAGTGATATAATTATGTTTGTGTGCTAGCTAGTGGTTCAGACTACTAGTTAGACTTAGAATGGGTGCAACCTAAGCTATACCAATTAAACCACATTGAGCCACATTAGGTTAGTCTTGTTTAGTTAGATTTATTAGGGAATCCCTTAGTTAAAGAATATAATATTCCTTGCATTAGGAAGAGACCCTTCCACCTATTAAATATCCCTTCATGACAAACATTAGAGGGCATAATAGACATTGTGCATTGCCAAACCCAATCCTAATAAAGGTGGTCGGCCCAAGCATGAAGCATTTAAGCTCTTATTGATTCATTAATAGCTTACTTTATTTCCTATTTAGTTTATCCCCAAATTTGAGAAGAAATTCTAATTTTCTTCATTTACAAATCAATCTCATTCTTCTCGAATTCTAATCCCAAGGAGGCTAGGAGCTTGGCATAACAAGGAGGAAGCATTGGAAGAAAGTTAGCTTGAGGGAGGTGTCCATTCCTTAGATTTTGTGTCCTTTTTGGTTTGTAGCATTGAGAATCTATCTCCCAATAGGTAAAAATTTTATTTCTCTTGTTATTTTAATTTTAAATGATATATTTGACCATTAAGAACCTACTCATGGTTAAGGGCTACCCATAGAAAGAAGAACTAGGTTCATAGGAAGCCTATGGAGAAAGTTACAATAACTTTTGTGGCCAAGTTGAAAAAAAATCGAATTTGGACCACTAGGTGTTTGTAAGTATGTCTTATAAATAATTTTGGGATGTGATGTCACGCCCCGATCTCCCGCCGGAACCGGCCGTCCCTGCTAGGCGCGAATCACCGCGCCAGCGCTCCCGCGGGACGTACGTTTCCATCGGGACGCGATGCCGCGCGGGCCTAGGGTTGCTCCCGCGCAAGGCAATTACTGAAACGGCCGTTGATAACTAGTTCACAGAGTCGACAAAGCGAAAACATAAAATGAACACAAGTATTGAATCCAAAATAAGCTCTTTATTGATATGAAGTAAAGATTACAAGCGACGCTAGGCCGAGATTACAAATCGCTCATGCTCTCTCTCTCTTTTACAATGTATATGCCCTTAGGCTTAGAACCAACACAAATAATCTGGATGATGATGTTCCCATACATTATGTCCCGTATAAGTGAGCTCCAGGTCCGTGCGCCACGCTCCAAGACGCCAAGTGCGGTCCGACGCCTCATTGCGCCAAGCAATCTCTGAAACCGTACGAGTTCCCCCTGCACCCTGCATGCAGACTGGTTGGGTATCAGTACATTGAATGCACTGGTGGGGAGGCCTCTCGCCCACGCCACAAAACAAGCACGTTTATTAGTTATGTGCACCGACTGGTTTCATTGTCTTTCTATTCTTTTGCCTTAGGATCAGTTACATGGCAATATAAAGAAAGTAATCTCCGTGTCAACTCAATGGTGTCATAATAATGAACAATTGAGTTTACCTTACCATTTCTTACCATTAGGCCTTCCCTGTCATAAGCAGCAATATAAACAATAATCTACGAAATATCAAGAAGCAACTGTGAAACCCAAGTGTTATGCCGTGCCTCTGCCTCACAAGACCCATTTTACTAGAACTATGTGTGATACCGTGCATCCATTCTACTTATGCAAATTATCGTGCAAACGCACTCCTTCCCGTTTCTCCTTTTCTCAATGCGGATAGCCGCTATGCAAACATGACTTATCTATATGAAGGTCACTGGCTCTGCTAACCATATTGGACATAATCCACGATGGACGGCCGTCTTCCCAGCTCGGTTGCTAGCCTTGCTGGGCCTCCTAGCCGTCTAACGAGTTGACGCCCATCCGGGTCGGTAGCAAGCCTTGCTGGATGTCTCGCCCTCGCCCGCTAGTCATCAGCTAGCGTATTGTCAGGACTACATTGGTACTGTCCTCCCGGACCGACACGATTCGGATGCCTCAGCAATCGTGTCGAGGACTCTCTCAACCTGGTGCACAACCAGTTGTCCGTGACCATGCAACTACTCTCCCACATTCCATTCCTAGCCGAGGACAACTCTCGGATCTATCTTAGCCGAGGACTACACTCGGATCTTTTCTTCCTTATGCAGCTCTCAGATTTGAGACTGCCTCGGTGATCTGCATATCCCGAGTACCTTTCTTTCCTTCCATCTCCTGACTCGGAACGACTACTTGATAGCCTTCCTCGTCTATGCATGCAACATGATTTTACTCCATCCCGTGTTATATTTCGTACGGTGCAACGCCTTAGTATAAACTCACACTACTTTATAGCATATATGAAGGAAATTACTACATTCCAACTCAACAATCCCGACTACGCAAATAGCAAGTAAAATCTCCATGTTCTATACAATGATAAGGCGGGGTTATCCCCTTAGCTATGTGCGTTCATCTCTTTTATTAGCATGCAAAGGTTATCGCCTGTAAACTAGCATGTAACATTCATTTTCTTAGTGTACAGCTAAGTAGAGACAGGTTCACCGGGGCCACCCACCTTAGCGATGTATCGCATCGGTCGAGCGAGACTCCGGACGCACCTCTGACAGCCTAAGTCTGACTCCATTGAAGATCCCAGCATGAATGCCTTTGCATCGAACGAGCTATCTCGCTGAGCAAGGCGGGTTGAATAGCTACATTTGTGCCGTTTGAATCGGCCCTCCGGGTTGAGCGGAGCGGGTCGTTACATCATATACCACTCAGAACAAGTCTCGTCCTCGAGACTTCCTGAGCGCAACTTGTACTATCGCACATCATCTAAACCAAACTCCACACACCTTGTCTAACTTCCAAGGACTGTCTTAATACCATAATCAATTATTTTTTCTCACCATGCGTTATGCTAATACTTAGCCAACTCCATCGAACGACTCTACCGTTTCAATGCTATCGAACTATACTCAACTCAATCGTTGCACTCCCGACTCAAAACCTACTACACCTGGCGCAGGATTAAATACCCAAGCACGGAGTATTCTATAACTTAATGGGCACTTACAACTCATAATTGGGTGGTCTTGCCCAACTAGCTATGTTATCTCCATAGGAGCCCAACGCAGCCGAACACATTGACAGTTTACTTGACGTCGTCCATCGAAACCCATCGTTACGCCTAAATCCAAAAGTTTGAATCACGGCTAATTTTCCAATCTCGTTTGGATCAAATCTTTATGAGTCACCGTCGAATCTCGCTAAGTAATTCGCACCCAATCACCTATGTTTTCTGACTCAGTCTATACTGCGCCTTAGCACAGAGCTAACTCGTCCACCTGGGGTACGCTCTAATCCTTTGCGTCTTTTGGTTCAGTGGAACTTAACTTCCTATTCATTTTACTCGTTCCGTTCGCACGAGTGCTTAATCATTTTATCCGAATGATCCCTTCATACAACTATTGCATTCCTAAACTCAGTCTCGCACTGCGCCTTAGCGCAGAACTATCTCGGTAGCACGGGGAACGGTACAATCTTTCCTTTATGAAAGTTTAGGTTGAGGCTAACTTATTTCAGTTGCCATACTCATCCGTGCGAATCCGAACATTTTCCTTTGCAGCTGCATCAGAGTTATGCATATCGCTAAGTCTGGATCGTACCCATATTCAAGGCGTCCCCCAAATATGTGTATTTCAACCAAGCTTAGTGACAGCTAAGTCTGACAAGCTACTCGTGAAAATCTATCGAAACGTGGATCATTCTGCTATATGAATGACCGAACACTGGTTCGATTTAGTTATCGTCTACTTCAATCTCACCCAATTTCAAGTTTAGCATTACTAATAGCAACGCACATCATCCAAGCGACGAACTCATACGCCAACTTATCTCCAATATCACCAATTCTAATCGTGAAAGTTTCGTCCGACAATTCTCTAATACCGTCTTATTTCTCACCGTCGCATAACCGATTCGACCAAATCAATTATTACCCGAGTCCTATCTCGCATTGCGTTTTGTCTTAACACCAACATCACTAGTATATATTCTCAGTTCCAAATCCTAACTCTAAGTCTCGTTGCCCCAGTTCCATCATTCTTCCCGAACGATACTCTGAAGTCAGCCACTCCAGTCTAACTTCAAGGCATAGGGTCGTCTGCTAGTTACTAGGTCAGCTCGCAAAGTCATAGGTACCACTCAAATTTGTGACTCATCGTACAACCGCATTGCACAACGCTCGCCCCAAACACCCTAAGGTCAAACCATTGTTCCTTTACACGGGTATTCTACCCAAGCTCGTTTTACTCAGATTTCTAAACATCGAGCACAGATCATCCTAACACACCAACACGTTCGTTCAACCGAACCCACGATACGCCCACGTTATAGGTCTAACCCATCGACTCGCACACACTATCTCTATCAACACGTTTGATAGAATTCACCAATCCATCCTTTTCTACGCTTGTATCACCAAGCCACAATTCTATTATAAATCATCGATGTATATCATAAACTCTAAGTCGTCCAGCTCGATCTGCGTATTCCGTTCATGAAACCATCTCGCACCTCTTATTTCATATTCTAGACTAACTCCTCACCAAAATCCTTGGACTCATTATATCCTGAAACTGGTCTTATCGTATCGAGCCACAAGTCAAAATGATCCTTCAATTGTCACGTTCCGGTCTCCCGCAAGTTCAATCATCCCCGTCAGACGTGATATCACCACGCCAATGCTCCCGCAGAATGATTGTCCTAATCCGGACGTGACGCATGTGTGAGCAAGAAGTCGTACTCGCACAAGACAAGAAGGTCAATCGTTATGGTTATCATCGAACGAACAGACACCTTATCTTCACCTTTCATTTTATCCCAAGTTGTACATTGATCCACCAAGCCATGTTCTTCTTAAAATCGTTCTTACCGCCACCAAGTTCGCCTAACCAAACCGTCCAACTTCAATATTACCATTTGATCGCTTCTTAGTCTACTCTTAGCATTCCTCAAACAACTAAATTCAAGTCCCAAACCCAAGTCTATCCCATTTGATACGTTCCATCATCGAGTTCGTTCGGAATAATCACCGAACATGTTCCCTTGAGTTCGATTATCCCCACCGTACGTGAAATCACCACGCCGGCGCTCCCGCAGGATAATCATTCTCGCTGGGACAGATTTCGGATGTTATCTTTCCGAACTTGATTTCAGGATCGCTCTTCCAAACTCCAAGCCAAATTTGTTACCGCTTACCTCAATTCCATCAAAATTCTAATTTTTCCAACTTGCATCAATCCGAGCTATCTTCCAACCATTGTTATAGTTTAAAATCTTCCAAAAGTGAAATTATCGCATTCGTACTCAAACCGAACTCTATCGAGCGATATCCTACTCAAATCCAAAATTTTCATGCACGTTATCATTCGTTCGCGCCATTATTTTCAATCGCACTACTCCGATCGCATCTCAGATTATTCAATCTCAACTCAAGCTTTTAATTCGCTGTTTCAACTCAAAATCGCTCGTACAATCCTTTAAGTTTCTCTGTCCATGTAATCAATTTCAATTGTCCTGAATTCCTATTCGATGTAAGCCTTATCCTTTATTCAAATCATTATAACTCGTTCGAACCAAGTATTGCATGCTCCTCCAAGTTCGCTTACTTGCTAGGCATTACCCGATCTCGTCGCTTGCCGCTAGACTCGCTTAATACTCCGAAATCCCTGATTTGTACGAATACTTCTAAGCCGACCAATACACCACTCAGGGTTCGAGTTATACTCCATGAATCTGTACGACTCATCGTATCCATAATTCGCATAATCGAACAGGGACTTATCGTATACACCACTCAGGAATTGAGTCATCCAAATAACTCCTGAATCCTGTTCGCATCCTTCACTCTTATTCCCAATTCGTTCCTTAGAACTCCAACTCAATCCATATTTGTCGCCTAACGATTCCAGTCTCGCACGTACCCTCATCGATAGCCCACCATACAAATATGTTGTAAATCATAACTTATCGCTATGAATAACCGTCCAAACTATATCTGAAAATCCATACACGATTCCCATTACTCGCCTTAGCGGCACTCCGCTAACGTCTCTATCGATTTCCCTCATAAGTCAAACTTTATTCTCATCTGAACAATACCCAAATCTCGCTGCAACCCACTAGCACCAAGGGTCTAGGTGCACGATACTCAACGCAACTTGGCCAAAAGGCCCTGTGCATAGACCACTGTCTGAACGGTATTCTTATCTCGCACTCTACTCGC
Organism: Iris macrosiphon; assembly: GCA_036927795.1. NCBI lineage: Eukaryota > Viridiplantae > Streptophyta > Magnoliopsida > Asparagales > Iridaceae > Iris > Iris macrosiphon. The sequence goes on from JAYESA010000004.1 coordinate 307,623,512, forward strand.
TTGGTATTTCATATAGATACATAACTTGTCGATTATAACACGAGCCTACTATCATAATATCTTTCACTGGTTGGGACAAAAGCCCACGCATCATAATCCCGTTCAAGCAATCGTATAATTCACACGCACTTTTCGAAAATATTTAGACTTATTGTATGGAACATCCATCGAAGCATCGAGAGAGAGCATCTACCACTTCTTCAATACACAAGTTCAAAACTGAGAGAATCGAAACGAATTCCAAGGACGTAAAGCCGTGCTCTGATACCACTATGTCACGCCCCGATCTCCCGCCGGAACCGGCCGTCCCCGCTAGGCGCGAATCACCGCGCCAGCGCTCCCGCGGGACGTACGTTTCCATCAGGACGCGAGGCCGCGCGGGCCTAGGGTTGCTCCCGCGCAAGGCAATTACCGAAACGGCCGTTGATAACTAGTTCACAGAGTCGACAAAGCGAAAACATAAAATGAACACAAGTATTGAATCCAAAATAAGCTCTTTATTGATATGAAGTGAAGATTACAAGCGGCGCTAGGCTGAGATTACAAATCGCTCATGCTCTCTCTCTCTTTTACAATGTATATGCCCTTAGGCTTAGAACCAACACAAATGATCTGGATGATGATGTTCCCATACATTATGTCCCGTATAAGTGAGCTCCAGGTCCGTGCGCCACGCTCCAAGACGCCAAGTGCGGTCCGACGCCTCATTGCACTAAGCGATCTCCGAAACCGTACGAGTTCCCCCTGCACCCTTGTAAACCCCCTCGACCAGATTTTCAGTATTTCTAGGATTATTTTAACAATTTAGGATTTATGGCAATATTTTAATTTATTTTGCCTACATATCCTGTTGACTTGTGCACCTGTCATTCACCTAATTATTTGGAGCTTTATCTTGACTGTTATCCCCGAACGAAGTTCACATACCTCTCCTAGACATGCTAGACTATTTTCTTGAACTTTGTGCAACTCCCTGATACTCAGTTTTGAGCCTCGTATGAGACGCACAAATATCGTTACAAAAGTCCGTATTTATTTCCTAATTAATTTTCTGCTCTTTACCCACCTATGTACCAATAGAGATTTGAGGCCCGACATGCACCTATTTTGCCCAAACAAAATATGTTAATTTTCTACACTGAGTATACTATATTTAGTGTATTGACACCGTAGAAAAATTATGACCCTACCTGCCTCTAAATAAATAGAGAACACCGTGCGCAGTATTTATTAATTAATTAAATGCGGTGACCTGTATCACCCAGAAACCAGGTCCAGTCCCTGCCCAGACTCACCCCTATTTCCCCGGGACCCTCACATAGCAATTTCCTTTAATTCTGTGAATTTTAGTATTTTTCGGAATCGGGTGTTTTTCCAGACAATTTCGTAATTGCGCAATTTCCCAAAACTATGACTTTACGCAATTTATGAAATTACAGGGACTTTCCTGCAAATTTTAGTGTGAGGTGTCACCCCCTCATTGACCGGTGAACCTGCACCGTCCATTTGGAGGCGGGACCCACCCGAAAAGATCCCGAAAATATCCCAAAAATATTCCAAAAATATCTTATAAATATATCTAGATATTTTCTTATTTAATTAATATATTTTTCTATAAAAAGAAAATAAAAGAAAAAGAAATAAAAATCAAAAATACCCAAAACCTAACCCTACAGCCGCAGACCCCCCCGCCGGCGGCGAGCCGACTCCTCGCCGGACCCGACCCCCCCCCCCCCGGCCGCTCTCTCCCCTCTCCCCCTCCCGCTGCTCTCGTCCCTCTCTCTCCTTCTCCCCAGCTCCTCCTCTCTCCTCCGGCCCCATCCCAGTTCGCCACCACCGCCATCATCACCGTCGCCATCTCCTCCACTCTGCCACTCGCCACCCCCCCGGCCGTCCTTCCTCCTCCTCTCCCCCGAGCTGTCCCGTCCGCCCTTTTCCCTCCTCCACCACCACCATCATCATCACCACCATCGACGCCATCTCCGTTGCCGCCTCCGCCACTGTGACCCCCCTGGCCGAGACCACAGCCCCTCGACCTCCTCCTCTCCTCCATACCCCCTCGACGACCAGAGCCGATCCCCTCCGCCTAAGCCACTGTGCTTGACACCACCCCCGCCTCTGCACCTCACGACCCGCCGACTCCACTCCCTGAGATCCGCCCGCCACCTCGTCGAGACTCACCGCTGTCCATCGCCGGAGACCCGCTACTGAAGCCGACTTCGACGATCACCGGAGACCCGCCAGAGACCCGCTGAACTCTGACTGGACACAGCCCGGACACGTCTGAACCCCGGACACAGCTTGGACACAGTCGTATCGTGTCAAGACGACTCGCGGACACGGGAAAGTCAGATTCACGGAGCCCTGTTCAGGTATCGTTTTCTCACTCCTCATAAATCCGCTTTTAATTCTGTCAGTTGCGTCGTGTAGACTGTGTAACCATCTCGGTGCCCGTGCAAACCGCTCGGAGCATCGCGTCCTGTGGCGATCGCGAACCGCGATCCAAATACAGGAAAAATAACGACCCGATCCACCTCGAAACTGGGTACGCCCCGCCAAACGGGACGACTTGGTCGCACGCGGTCTTTACCGAAACGTGCGCGACGTTAATACGGACGTGTGGGATTTCGCAGAAGTCGATTCGGATGTGCGTGCAGACCGGAATCAACGCGTATCCGCCGACACCGTCCCATATCCGTCAGTTCTGGAACACACTGCAACTTTGTGTACACACGTCGGATCAAGACGAAACTTGCGCCATCGGACTCGTAGCAATACGCTGGTCCTGTGAGCCAAGTTTGGTTCGATTCTGAGAACGTGACAAAATCCCGTATCGTGTGCCCCACAAGCTCCACCTGACGGGTGATTTTGTGACCGGCTCACCGGAATCCAATTATGGAAGTTCCGTTGGGTTCGTATCGACGTTCTGGACTTGTTGACACTAAGTTTGGCGAATTTGGAGACCTTTGACCCTGACACGTTTTTCGGTGCAAAGTGGCCCACATGTGGACCCCGCTTTGACCGAAAACTGTCATTTTTGCCCCTGTGTCCAAATTGGACTTAAGGACAGGCGTTTCTAGCTATTTGATATTTTCTGAGACTGTTAGTGATGTTTATTTTAGCATCCGGAGATATTTATTCTGAGGCCATAGTTTCTGACTTTTGGCACTTGACATCTGGATATTACATTTACAACTCTCTTGCCAGGCAAGTATACCTTGCCTTGTTGTACTGTTTAAATTCAGTTATTGCTAGTTATATGTTTATTTATTATATAAATGTGCGCATCCGAGAAAACTCGGGTGCAGTCAACGATGGCGTTGACGTTAGGACTTGTGTCTGACCTAGTGTCTAGTGGACCCACCTAAAGTTGTTAAGTTATTGATATAACTTCTCAGGCCTTGACACGTATCATTACACGTCACAGAGTGAGTACATGTAGGGACGCGTGCCTCATGCGTGACTGGCCATCAGTGTGAGCAACACGTGTAGCGGTATTTAGCTCAGTTGTTTATTTTATTGAGACTTGCATTATAGTTTGAGATGTCCACGTCGTTTTCACGACTTGTATATTTACATTGGGCGGGAAAGATACTTAGTAGACGTATGGGATACCCCCTCCAATAATGTTTTATACCTTCATACCAGAGATGGTCGATTGCAGAGCTACCCGTGAGTCCGGGGGCATATGACACATATACTAGCCAGTCCCGACGATTGGTGAATTACGTCAGCATATGTCTAGCCATACATTCCCATGCGTACTACAAGGTCTTTAAATTTGCATTCACTTAGATGGTTAGCACACCCCATTTATTTATTCAGTATTTATATTATGGCATGTTACTTTTATGTATCTTGCTATGTCCCTCTGAGGACCTGGTTCCCTGCCAGGTGTATATGTTCTTGAGTATTCGCAGGAGCACAGATCCGGACAGGCTACCTATATCCCGAGGAGGTCTTCTCTTCGAGCCTCGTGATTGTCAGATGTGGTTCTTATATGGTGTGTATCTGGTTCATTTTCATATTCTATTTCGGCAGTAGATTTATTTCCATCCGACTGTCATTCTTTAGATACTTATCATTGAGATCTAGCTACATGGTTATTGTTTATTCATATTTGATTCTGTGGATGAGATTTAGATATTACCCTGTGACTTGTGATTAATTATACCACTGGTGAATTGTTGTTCATTATACAGCGTACGCACGTATATATGGTTTCCATATATTGGAGTTGCCATATATACGGGCGGCTGGCATCGTTACGTATCCTAGTCCTACGTATTTTGGGACTGGGATGTGACAATGTTTTTAGTGGTGGCCCATGCAGGTCGAGAGCATATTGTCTTGGTTACGTTACTGTACCGAGCAAACCTGCACCTAGGATTAGAATGTAGAATCTCATCCAAAATTGACTATGACTTAATCTCCCTTCCAGTCTGTCCTACTTACATAATTGCATCCTGCTTGATTCATGTGCTTCCCTGATAAATCCTTGAGTTTAGCCCTGCTAGAATATAGAAACCCCTGTTGATAGGATAATTATTAGGGTAGTATTTCTATTAAGAACACCACTAGGGCGTTGATATATCATTAAGTTCAGATTACTTAGTGAAGCCTAGCCTTCCTGACTTCCTAAATAAACCCTAGTCTTCCGTATTACCTAAAGAAACCTTAGCATCACTACCTATAGATTAACTTACCCACATCCCTTGACATATTTATGTATGACTTGAGTATAGTATAAACACTACTAGGATTAATTAGAGATAGGATTATTAGAGATTTGACTATAGTATTGACCCTAGTCTTGAGGAACCAATAGAAAATCCAAGATTGAATACTAGGACTGAAACCCCATCCTAAGTTTGGATAAACCAGAGTTTTACGCCAGAGACTCTTTACCCTTGTTGGCGTAAAACCTATTTGACCATTGTTAGCGTAAGAGCCAAACCCCTGCCTAGTTGGCGTAAAAGCCAAATTTTGCAGAAGCTTGTCCCCTTTACGCCGCCCTTAGTCTTCCTTATCCTGCGTATGACGCATCATGCCAGCCACGTAGGTAACTGCCCTGCTTAAACCAGATGATTCATAGATAACCAGCGTAGAGTAATCTGTTTTAGGCGTAACATAAGAATATGATGTTAGCGTATTTGTTACAGCCTTAGCTTTTCCCAGACTCGACCAAATCCTGCACAGAGATACGCCTCGAGCCCTGTGCAAAAAGGAACAACTTTTGACAGGACATCTGATTTTTGTCTCATCTCAAGCGAATGACTGGTATCCAATAAAGTCACTAAACGATAACTTGGGTTCCCGTGCAAATTCATCATCATAAACCATCCACTCGATCGTTGTACAAATTACTTTTGTCAGATGTCAGGATTCACTAAATTTGACTGACAAACTCATGAGTTTTTCGTACAACTTTACGCTACAACGAATGCTAGACTTTACACAGGAGATAGTTTTGCGCAGATTTTAGTGCAAACTTTTACGCCCAGACTTTCACCCAGACTTTTACGTGCAGATTTCTACGCACAGACTTTTTACGCGGACAGCTCTGAAGCTCTACCTTACGCTTCTCTGTTTTACGCAGATAACTCTAAAACCTATTTTACGCCGATAGTTTGAATCCCTGATTTACGCCAAACTATCTTATCTCTGCATTACGCAGACAACCTCGAACCCCTACTTTACGCGGACTTCCTTAAATCTCTGTTTTAGGCAGACAACCTATAGTTTATATTAATATTTTAGAACTTAGAAGGCCATACCTCTTTTAGGTCAGCTAGCGACTTAGATAAGGAATTAGAATAATAACTATAGAGATTGTAGAGTCTTGTCTTTTTGTGAATTTGAATTGTTTTGTACTTCTCACATCATAATCTAGCGTACTTATAATTGCTGTCCTACCTTGACTTATGATGCTATTATAGCCTAGTTTTGCAAGCTTATTCTTTATCGAGCTTGTTCATGACACATGTGTTATTGGGGCCTGATCCACCCCACTAATACAATTATCTATTCAGAATCAGTGTATTACGGTCTGATCAACCTTAGTGCATTTTGATTCGCCCTTCGCATAACTACTTTACGTGGATTAATATATATAGTGATTAGTAGACAGATGTACTTGTCCTCTAGATATGTCTGAGCATATCGTATCAGTTACGTAACTGTACTGATACGAGCATGTGAATAGGAATTACCAAAAATAATATTTCAATCCACAACTGCTTCGACAAATCCCATTGAATTCTTTAAACGCCTTGATCCCCACACACTTCTAATATATTACCTCCTCCTTGAACTCTTGATTACTGTTTCCGTCTTCCCATATTCCGGAAAGATGAAACCTCGTCCTTAGTATAAATACGAAAGTGTATTGTTTTTGTAGTCATTTCTGTTTGTTTCTTGGATAATTACCAAACCTTATTATTAGATTAGATTACAGTTTAAAACTATGTTATCTTTAGAATGACCTTCACTACCTACTTACGTTCCTGATACGTGTGCCACTATGGCAGCATGAACTTCTAAATTCTTGCCTCGTAACTCGGGTCAAATTCAGAACTCAAGTGTTACGATAAAGAATGCATCATTTTATTGTCAGGAGTCTAAATAGATTTTACCTGAATGAACAATTGATTAACTCCGGAATGGATAGCAGCACCTATGACTAGGTTGATTTTTTTAGGATTAAGAAATCCTATGGACCAACGAGTGTCAAGCCGCTTTCGAGGAGTTGAAGAAGCGACTGACCACAACACCAGTATTGACTATTCCATCCGGATTAGGCGGTTGTGATCTACAGACGCATCCGGAAAGGTTTGGGAAGCGTATTAATACAGGATGGCAAGGTAATGGTATATACATCTAGACAATTATGAGTACATGAGAAGAATTTGGAACTTGCAACCGTCGTAATTACTCTGAAGATATGAAGACATTACTTATATGAGGCAAATTCTAAGATTTCACGGCATACCAGTCAGCATTGTACCAGAGCTTGTCGTAGATCGTCATTAGACCGAGCTTGTCGTATCAAGAGCAACCAGTGGGAATCCTTGATCATCAAGGAAAGGTATTGAAGAACCAGTCTATTTCCTTGATCCGCGCAGTATGGAAGCATAGCGCGCCAGGAGGATCTACTTAGAAGCGCGAGTACGACATGCATAAATGTTTTCGAACCTATTCGTAACCCAAGATATAAATTACTTTGTTAAATTATATCTTATGCCGTCTTTGACTTCTACCCCGGCTTAGTTTTAATTTCGAGGACGAAATTTTTATAAGTTGGGTAGATTGTAAACCCCCTCGACCAGATTTCAGTATTTCTAGGATTATTTTAACAATTTAGGATTTATGGCAATATTTTAATTTATTTTGCCTACATATCCTGTTGACTTGTGCACCTGTCATTCACCTAATTATTTGGAGCTTTATCTTGACTGTTATCCCCGAACGAAGTTCACATACCTCTCCTAGACATGCTAGACTATTTTCCTGAACTTTGTGCAACTCCCTGATACTCAGTTTTGAGCCTCGTATGAGACGCACAAATATCGTTACAAAAGTCCGTATTTATTTCCTAATTAATTTTCTGCTCTTTACCCACCTCTGTACCAATAGAGATTTGAGGCCCGACATGCACCTGTTTTGCCCAAACAAAAATACGTTAATTTTCTACACTGAGTATACTACATTTAGTGTATTGACACCGTAGAAAAATTATGACTCTACCTGCCTCTAAATAAATAGAGAACACCATGCGCAGTATTTATTAATTAATTAAATATGGTGACCCGTATCACCCAGAAACCAGGCCCAGTCCCTGCCCAGACTCACCCCCATTTCCCCGGGACCCTCACATAGCAATTTCCCTCAATTCTGTGAATTTTAGTATTTTTCAGAATCAGGTGTTTTTTCAGACAATTTCGTAATTGTGCAATTTCCCAAAACTATGATTTTACGTAATTTATGAAATTACAGGGACTTTTCTGCAAATTTTAGTGCGAGGTGTCACCCCCTCATTGACCGGTGAACCTGCACCGTCCATTTGGAGGCGGGACCCACCCGAAAAGATCCCAGAAATATCCCGAAAATATCCCAAAAATATCTTGTAAATATCTCTAGATATTTTCTTATTTAATTAATATATTTTTCTATAAAAAGAAAATAAAAGAAAAAGAAAAAGAAATAAAAATCAAAAACACCCAAAACCTAACCCTACAGCCGCAGACCCCCCCGCCGGCGGCGAGCCGACTCCTCGCCGGACCCGACCCCCCCCCCCGGCCGCTCTCTCCCCTCTCCCCCTCCCGCTGCTCTCGTCCCTCTCTCTCCTTCTCCCCAGCTCCAACTCCTCCTCTCTCCTCCGGCCCCATCCCAGTTCGCCACCACCGCCATCATCACCGTCGCCATCTCCTCCACTCCGCCACTCGCCACCCCCCCCGGCCGCCCTTCCTCCTCCTCTCCCCCGAGCTGTCCCGTCCGCCCTTTTCCCTCCACCACCACCACCATCATCACCACCATCGACGCCATCTCCGTCGCCGCCTCCGCCACTGTGAACCCCCTGGCCGAGACCACAGCCCCTCGACCTCCTCCTCTCCTCCATACCCCCTCGACGACCAGAGGTGGGTATCAATACATTGAATGCACTGGTGGGGAGGCCTCTCGCCCACGCCATAAAACAAGCACGTTTATTAGTTATGTGCACCGACTGGTTTCGTTGTCTTTCTATTCTTTTGCCTTAGGATCAGTTACATGGCAATATAAAGAAAGTAATCTCCGTGTCAACTCAATGGTGTCATAATAATGAACAATTGAGTTTACCTTACCATTTCTTACCATTCGGCCTTCCCTGTCATAAGCAGCAATATAAACAATAATCTATGGAATATCAAGAAGCAACTGTGAAACCCAAGTGTTATGCCGTGCCTCTGCCTCACAAGACCCATTTTACTAGAACTATGTGTGATACCGTGCATCCATTCTACTTATGCAAATTATCGTGCAAACGCACTCCTTCCCGTTTCTCCTTTTCTCAATGCGGATAGCCGCTATGCAAACATGACTTATCTATATGAAGGTCACTGGCTCTGCTAGCCATATTGGACATAATCCACGATGGACGGCCGTCTTCCCAGCTCGGTTGCTAGCCTTGCCGGGCCTCCTAGCCGTCTAACGAGTCGACGCCCATCCAGGTCGGTAGCAAGCCTTGCTGGATGTCTCGCCCTCGCCCGCTAGTCATCAGCTAGAGTATTGCCAGGACTACACTGGCACTATCCTCCCGGGCCGACACGATTCGGATGCCTCAGCAATCGTGTCGAGGACTCTCTCAACCTGGTGCGCAACCAGTTGTCCGTGACCATGCAACTACTCTCCCACATTCCATTCCTAGCCGAGGACAACTCTCGGATCTATCTTAGCCGAGGACTACACTCGGATCTTTTCTTCCTTACGCAGCTCTCAAATTTGAGACTGCCTCGGTGATCTGCATATCCCGAGTACCTTCCATCTCCTGACTCGGAACGACTACTTGATAGCCTTTCTCGTCTATGCATGCAACATAATTTTACTCCATCCCGTGTTGTGTTCCGTACGGTGCAACGCCTTAGTATAAACTCACACTACTTTATAGCATATATGAAGGAAATTACTACATTCCAACTCAACAATCCCGACTACGCAAATAGCAAGTAAAATCTCCATGTTCTATACAATGATAAGGCGGGGTTATCCCCTTAGCTATGTGCGATCATCTCTTTTATTAGCATGCAAAGGTTATCGCCTGTAAACTAGCATGTAACATTCATTTTCTTAGTGTGCAGCTAAGTAGAGACAGGTTCACCGGGGCCACCCACCTTAGCGATGTATCGCATCGGTCGAGCGAGACTCCGGACGCGCCTCTGACAGCCTAAGTCTGACTCCATTGAAGATCCCAGCATGAATGCCTTTGCATCGAATGAGCTATCTCGCTGAGCAAGGCGGGTTGAATAGCTACATTTGTGCCGTTTGAATGGGCCCTCCGGGTTGAGCGGAGCGGGTCGTTACATGTGAGACATGATTTGAGAGGGTATACATATATACAATTAGATATGGGAAGTCTGTATCATGATACTCCATGATACGGGAGTGTAGATTGGGTATTTTCACATTTATAGTATTTTTATAGGCTAGTTTCCCTTTATTAGCATTAATTTCAGTTATTATAATTATTATATATCATAAATTATATATATTTTTAGTATTAGGGGGTTTTGGTGTCTTTGGGAATGGTGTATCCTAGTGTACAATGGTGTGATACTCTTGGGTACACCATGTATATGACATAATGCCTACACGAGATTATGCGAGTGTTTGTGTAGATATTAGTATGATAGTGTATTGATGTTAGTTTGTAGGGACTATACTTCAGTTTTGGTGTGCCAGTATTAGCATTTCAGCAACAGGTATGTGAGTGTTCTGAGAGTGTGTTCAAGTGTGTATTAAGTCACTACCAAAAATGTCCAAATAGCGACAGTTTTAGCGACGTCCAAATAAAACGTCGCTGAATTATAGGTATTTAGCGACGTCCATATAAAACGTCACAATATGTCGGTGATAGCGATGTGGAGCGACGTTTAGCGACTATAATTGTTATAAAAATATAAAATATCGATAGGTAGTCGCTAACTTTTTAATTTTAGCGATGTTTACCAATGTTTATGTATTTAAGTCGCAGTATATTATTATATCCGCGACGGTTAGCGACGTCTGGACCGACGTCGCTAATTTATTTCATATAGGGTTTGGCGAATTTTTCTTTCCCCCATTTCCTTTGATCTCCAAAATTTTAAACCCCCCATCCTGGCGCCCCACCTCGGTGACCCCCCTCCGGCCGCGTCCTTCCCCCTCGGGGGTGCTCCTCTCTCCGTCAGCTCCTCCGTCCTTCGGCTCCCCTCCTCCCTCCGGCGTCCTCCTCCCTCCGGTGGCTCCTCCTCCCTCTAGCGTTCTCCTCTCTCTAGCTCCCCTCCTCCTCACTCGGTGAGCTCCTCTCTCTGTCTCCTTTCTCTGTCTCTCTCTCTCTAACACGACACAACACAACACGACATGACACAAACTAACCCTAACTCGGACATATACACACGCACACGGACATACTAATACATGCGAACACTAACACTAATACTGACACGGACACACGGATACACACAAATATAAACAAGACATGACATGACATGCCACGGACACATGGACACAAATAAGACACGGACTTAGACATGACATGGGATACGACACAGACACATATACTGGCATGACATGAAATATGACACAGACCCTAACCCTATCTCTCTTCTAGTTACTTGTCTGAGTTTAGATGCAATCTTGCGTATTTGCAGTGTATGTAATATAATGCAGATCTTGACTCAAGGAGAGTCGTATACACGGACACGGGAATGACTCTTTAAAGCTGAGACACGATATACGGTATTGGCTTCTTCTAGAACTCGTATCCAACTTGGACTGATGCTTCTTGCTGCACGAGCTGTTGCATTGGCTACTACAGACTACTAAACCTGCTGTTAAAGGCTCTATAGTGCACTGGCTCTGCTGCTACTTGCTGTGTTTACTTGCTGCTGTGCATCCTTCCTGCTGTGTACTGCACAATGTTGCTGCACACTGATTCCTCACTGCTGCACTGTGCAGTACAGCTAGTTGCTACTGCTATAAACTGCTATATGCTTTCCCTTGTACTGTGGTAGCACAGAGCTGCACAGTGCTCAGTTGTGCTCCCTCTTGCTGTGCTAGCACAGAGCTGCACACTGCTCTTTCTTCAGTTGATCATTGCCAAATGATGCACACTGAAAACTGTGAACTGCTCTCCCTAGTGACCCGAGCTTACTCAATCACTCAAACAACCATACTTGAAGGTAGCAGTTAGTATCAGTGCTTGTACTGTATTTAATGATGAGTATATATGCTAGAACTAGGAGTACCAGTGCATGTACTGTATTTAACGATGAGTATATACTTGAAGGTAATTGTATATTTATTTTTGCTGCAGAAGTATCTAGAAACGAATATGAATTACTATCTGCATCATCGTTCATGGATGTACAACCGTCATCCTGATAATATGTGCAGTGTGCAGAATAAATTCATTGAGGGTATATAGCAGTTCCTGCAGTTCGCCAAGGTGTTCCCTCGGTACATGGACGGTACCAAAATTAAGTGTCCGTGTGTGAGATATCGCAACTTGAAATATCATCCAGAAGTAGAAGTCACATATCATTTATACTCGAAGGGTTTTAAGCCGAATTACTATCAGTGGACCGCGTACGGAGAACTTGTGTCTTTAGCATCAGAGTCAGAGCCTTGTGTGGAGCCGTATATGGATGTCCACGACCGTGCTGCTTACGACGATGGGTGGGTGAACATAGTTTTTGATATCGCGAGGCCTAGTTTCGATCCGGACAATCATGATGCAGCTGAGGAGGCACCGAATACCGATGCTGTGAAGTTCATGGAATTGCTGGAGAATGCAAGGACTCCATTATATCCTGGTTGTGAAGATCATCCACTGTTGGAGGTTGTTACAAGATTGTTGAGCATCAAGTCCGATTTTAACATGTCACAAGAATGCTATAACCGACTGATGTATTTGATTATAGAGATCTTACCAGAGGATACAGAGTTGCCTAAAGACTTCTACCGATCTAAGAGGATGGTGACATCGCTCTGGATGGGATACAAGAAAATTGATGCATGTCACAACGGGTGCATGTTGTACTATAAAGAAGAGAAGGATGAAGATGCGTGCAGATTCTGTGGTGTTGATCGCTATAAGGCTTCTGGAAGAGGAAAGTCTGTCGGTGCAAATAAGCCTACCAATTTGATGCACTACTTGCCTTTGATGCCGCGGTTGCAGAGGTTGTTTATGGTGAAGGAGACTGCAGAAAACATGAGTTGGCACAGACGAAAATAGATCGAAGGAGTATTGGATCATCCATCCGATGGAGAAGCATGGAAGCACTTTGATCGAAAGTATTCAAATTCTGCTTCAGATCAACGTAATGTCAGATTAGGCTCTCCTCAGACGGTTTAACCCCATTTGGACTTTCGGACTCCCAGTATTCGTGTTGTCCTGTGATCGTCACTCCGTACAATCTACCGCATTGGATGTGCATAAAAACTCCGTATATGTTCCTAACCGTTATTATCCCAGGTCCGAACAATCCAAAAAGGAACATCGATATATATTTACAGCCTTTGATAGATGAGTTGAATCAGTTGTGGGAAGTAGGTACCAACACGTACGATGTTTTCAGAAAGCAAAATTTTCAGATAAGGGCAGCACTTATGTGGACGATCAATGACTTTTCGGCCTATAAAATGTTATCGGGATGGAGTACTCATGGTCGTCTCTCATATCCGTATTATATGGACCATACTAAGGCTTTCCGTTTAAAACATGGAGGCAAACCGTGCTTCTTCGATTGTCATCGATAATTTCTGTCGAAGGATCATCCGTACCGGAGGAACATGAATGCTTTTCGTACGGGCGTTGTGGAGAAGGCCAATCCAGCGCCAAGGTTGCCTGGATACACAATATGGAAAGAGGTAAAAGATTTACCAAGTGCTATCGAAGAGCCTGCTAAGGGGTACAAGTGTGACGGATTTGGTCGCACCCATAACTGGATGAAGAGGAGTATATTCTGGGATATACCATATTGGAGCACCAATCTGATTAGATATAACCTTGATGTCATGCATATCGAGAAGAATATGTTTGATAACATAATTAATACTATAATAAAGGTAAAGGGGAAGACGAAAGATAATCTGAAGGCCAGGTTGGACTTAGAAGAAATCTGTAGATGTCCTGCGTTGCATTTGATAGATGAGGGGAATGAAAAGTTAAAGCAGCCTAAGTCAGTTTTCTCACTGGAGAAGGAGGATAAATGGAGACTTTGTAGGTGGATTCAGGGTCTAAAATTTCCAGACGGGTACATGTCGAACTTGAGAAGATGCGTCGACCTCAAGAAGAACAAACTGGCGGGTATGAAGAGCCACGATTGTCACGTATTCATGGAGAGGTTAATTCTGATTGCATTTCGAGAATTCTTACCGCAGGTCATTTGGGATCCATTGACAGAGCTCAGCATATTCTTCAGAGATCTTTATTCTACTAAGTTGCTCGTCGATTGTCTAGAAAAGCAAGAGAAGGACATTGTGGTAACACTATGTAAGCTCGAGAAGGTGTTTCCTCCTGGATTCTTCGACTCTATGGAGCATTTGCTAATTTATCTTTCCTATGAGACACGTGTTGGTAGTCCTGTCGGTTATCGGTGGATGTACCCCTTCGAGCGACATCTGAATCACCTAAAGTGAAAGGTAAAAAATAGGGCACGGGTTGAGGGCTCTATTTGTGAAGATTATGTTCTCGAGGAGATTACAAACATTTGCTCGACGTATTTTAAACCTCATGTTGCTACTAATAGAACGAGAGATCCGAGAAACGACGATGGATATCAGGAATCTAATGATGTAATACTCAAAGTATTCAATGCGTCCAAAAAGCCTTCGGGGAAAATGAAGAAGAGATATTTGAATGAAGACGAGCTGAGGTTTGCTTAGTTGTATATATTACTCAATTGCGATAAGGATGAAGTGGAGAAGCTAGAGGGGTAAGTAATTAATATATCCACGTTTACATCATCTCAATGTAATGGTATAAGCTACTATTATGCTACTAATCAGCGGTTGCTTCGTTATTTTTCAGCACATATAATGATGAGTTGAGGTCGGTTAGACCCTACATAACAGACGAAAAAGTATAACAAGAAATGAGATGCCATTTTCCTTCTTAGTTGAGCGCATATGTAAGGAGCTTGGTAATTAGTTTTTCTTTCTGCACTTGTACAATAAATAACTTACTATCGCTACTTTGGTATTTAGGTCGATCGTCTAATGACACCCGAGATTGAATCTATTAGAACTCTAGCTAAGGGACCAATTATTGTCGTCAAAATATGGCCAAGTTTCTGTGTGAATGGGTTTAGGTTCAAGTCAACAAATGCTCCGATCAAAGACAGCTTTCTGGATCTTGATTCCACGAAAAATAGTTGTTTGTGTATCAAATCTTCGAACTACAAAGACGTCGATCCAGGCAATGCTTTCTTTGACATCTTACGAGAGATTGTGGAGTTGACATATAATTATGGCACAGAACCTGCTATGATCGTGCTATTCAAGTGTGAATGGTTCGATCCGATTCAAGATCAAGGTTAGAAAATTGACAAGCATGGCCTTGTGGATATAAACTACAAGCGTATATATCAAGGCTATGAACCATTTGTCCTATCAAGTCAGGCTCAGCTCGTGTACTTCACTACTTATCCTAGATGGGGGACAGTAAGATAAGGCGACCGAAGTGAGAAGTCTGGTAGGTAATAGAACCCATTTCTGTCAAAGGCAACCCTAGTGGTCCTCGATGGTCAAACCAAGGAGAGTTGTCTCGCTGCGTACCTTCTGTCGAAGAAAGTACTGGGCGCCAGTAGCATAGGACGGCCGGGCCAGCCGAGCCCCTCGAAAGAGGAGGAACAAAGTCACTCGACAAAAGAAAATATTTTGTGCGATGTCTTACCTATAACAGACCGAACACTGTGCTAGAAATACCTTTGACATTGACGAAATAGCTTATCAGGAGGACGAGCTACCTCTTGTAACAAATATTGTAGATGTTGACTCAACGAAAGTTACTCATTACACGAGTAATAATGTAGAAGATATAGAATTATTCGAAGAGGAAGACGAAGACGAAGTAGATGAAAGTAAAGATGAGGAGGAAGAGGAAGAGGAGGACGAGGAGGGCGAACAAGATAAAATTTCTGAAGATGATCGAAAATAAAATATTTTGCCTGTAGAATGTACTATATTTTGACTATAGAATATACTATTTTGACGAAGATATGTATTATATTTTGACTGTAAAATGTAATATCCATTTAGACTTGTGACACCACTAGTTATTTACTGTATAATTCTATGAATGCTGTGAGATATGCATAATATTTTGACTGTAGAATGTACTATATATTTGTGTATTTCTTTATTCATTATATGTTGTTATCAGGTATGACAGGACGACCCGGAGGGTTCGACAGGTCCCGAGGTAGACAGAGTGCTCCTCCAGTACTGCCTACTGTTGGTTCTGGATCCCCATCGCCTAGTACTCCAGTAAATCGACCAGTCACATCTCCGACTGCGACGATGTTACGTGGCATCACTCATGGGACGTGTAGTTCCAGGCCTGATAGTACTCCCTCGTCCTACGTTCCTCCTGCTGACGAAACCATGGAGACAGATGAGCATATAGAGGAGGTCGAGCCGACATCGTCCCAGTATCAGCTATACCCTCCATGCGCACCTCCGGAGGAGACGAGGACAGAGATTTGGACCGACGGTACAAAGTAAGTCAATTACATGGTTTAGCATCATATATATCGTATATTTCTTTAATCATCATATATTGAATTTTTCGATAAAAATAATTATCTCTGTATAGATATCGTCCCTCCTCGGTACAGAGACGCCTGGGCCCCTTTTTGAGGAACAACTATGGTGGCCCTTGGATCAACTACTCTGAAGCTCCGGAGGAGAGGAAGGCGTTCTAGTTTGCGCACTTCACGGTAAAAGTATATTATATCAATCATCTAATTTATGCATATTATATAACTTACTAAATTACTTATTGTAGCAAACGTATTTCTATCCTCCGCACCGGGCCAAGTTGATCAAGCAGATATTTTCTGCCATTGCCGCCAAGCTTATCCGTGATGCTCTGGATGACCAGAAGGCTCGTGATCGCATTAGAAAACCGATCCAAGGTTGGATCACGCTTGAGCAGTGGACTGCGATAAGAGCTAGATTTGACGATCCGAGGTACAAAGAAAGGTCTGAGAAGGCCAAGGCGGCTAGGCGGAAGGCAACAAAGTGGTGTGGTGGCTCGATTCCGATGACGGAACATTTTTGTCATTTGGTATATTTTTTATTTCAGATATATATTTTAATGCAAGTACGATAAAATGGTAGTAGGAAAAAATATTTAATTTTAGTACTAAATAATATATTTTTAACAGGTACAAAGGGGTGAGGATGCAAACATGGTGACCGTCTTCTTGGCCACCTATCGAAAGGGCGGGAATCTCATTGATGAGAGGGCTCACAGACCTATGTAAGTATTACTTTACTTTGTGTTAATTTTAATATAACTTAGGCAATTATCGAGTATCCAAACTTTTCTAGGCCGAGTATCTTAGGCTGCGTGAGAGGACGACTGCTAGTGCACCTACAACGGGAGAGGCTGGTACTTTCTCGCAACCCTCTCTAGCTCCATCGGCGGATGAGCTGTGGATGACCGTCGCTGGTGGTCTCCAGAGGGGTACGTACTATGGTACGGGATCCTATGGCGCC
Organism: Iris macrosiphon; assembly: GCA_036927795.1. NCBI lineage: Eukaryota > Viridiplantae > Streptophyta > Magnoliopsida > Asparagales > Iridaceae > Iris > Iris macrosiphon. The sequence continues at coordinate 307,640,972 of JAYESA010000004.1, forward strand.
CTTGTTGTGATGCAGTCATCTAGGGCCTCCCCGGTAAGTGCGTGTTCCCCACAGCCCTCACAGTCGTCGGCCCAAGTCCAGGAGGCCGTTGACCGTCAGATTGCGTATCTCAGTGACGAGTTGCTGTGAAGGATAGAGGAGCAGCCTATGTCCCAGCCGTAGGCGGACGATGCGACGCTCATCGCATGATTTGATATGCTCGAGCGCAACATCATGGAGCTCCAGGATTTGACAGCTGATCTTAGAGCGTCGACAGAGCACAGTGTGACGGAGCTGCATGCATCACAGCTGTCCATGGGTGAGAGGCTGACGATGATGCAGGATTCAATGGTTCATAACAGTACGAGGCTATTATCTACCATAGATTCATACAACCAACGACTAGCAGAGTTGGACCAGATACGTCCTCCTGGTGCGCCTACATCGACACAAACTCTACCGACATCACTGCCTTCTCCTTCGACATCGGTGTCGATTTTATAGGAGTAGTATGATCTGTTCTTATCCCTCATGCGCGCCGGTGGTCATCCTCCTACAGATCCGCACTAGTCCTAGTTAGGACCGTTTATTGATTATTTGTGTTTCAGACCTATGATATTTGGTCATTTATGAATATTTTTTATTTTTTAGGCATTCAAACATTATTTCTTGTATTCTTTAGGACGAGGCTTTCAGACTCAGTTGTGTGGATATTTGATGTATTCTTTACGATGATATTTTCTCCTGATTTGGTTTATAATCTCAATATTTTGTTTTCTTCAAACTTTATTATATTATTCATATTAAATATATGTTAATTTATCGGTGTTGAGTGTTCAAACGAAGGGGGTCGACGAACCCAACAAATTCAACGGAGGGCTGCTCCGGGTCTATTTGTACAAATTTTGAATTAATAAACTGCAGAAAGAATGGTTTAAAAACAATTCAATATTCATTTTTTTACTGTATCTTTAGAGACGTTTATAGCGACATTTACGCACGTTGCTACATACGTAGTTGAATACGTCGCTATATACATCACTAAAATATGTCGCTGAATACGTCGCTATATACGTCGCTGTCCGTCGCAAATTGCTGACATGGCAGTATTGCCAGGTCAATATAACGTCGCTAAATAAGTCGCATAACGTCGCTAAAAAAAAACTTAGCGACATATAGCGATACAGAAAATATTGTTTTTTTAGCAACGTTGCATCGCTAAACGTCGCTAATATAGCGACGCATTTGCGTCGCTAGAAAACGTTGGTATAGCAACATTTTGCGATATTTTTTTGGTTAGCGACTAGTTTAAAGGCGACTTCATAGAAACATCGCTATATACGTCATTAAAATTATTTAGCGATATTTTTTGGCCATTTAGCGACGTTTTTAGACGTCGCTAATTTGACTTATTCTGGTATTGAGTGAGTGATGAGTTGGAAGCAATTAGAATATGCATTAGTGAGTGTGCATATGTTTGTGGGTTAGGAGGATGGTTGGGTTAGGAGGATGGTCGGGTTGGTGAACCTTACACAGGCCAGTGAGTCAAGTAAGCAACAGCAGCAACATGAGCAAGGGGTGAATTGTGCACACATGTGTGCACAAGTGGGAGTAGCTCGAGTGCCATGTGTTCAATTTTGGACATATAGGTAGTTGAGGAATCTGTGCAAACTGTGAAAAGTTTGATTAAGGGTGTTTGATTCAAGGCAGGACATTATGTTCAGACTTTGAGGTAAGCAAAGCATGCTCGAGCACACCAAAGTAGGTACATGACTGGGAAATACCCATGTGCAATAAGGTAGTACATTCGATTAGGCTATTTGAGTTCAACAGAGGGCTCAAGTCTACAAATAGCAAGCAGTAGTAGCAGTAATGTGAACTTGCAGATTTTAAGTATGCACATGTACATGTGGCTGTGTGTGTGTGTGTGAAGGTTCAGATCTAGTTAGGGTTTAGGCCGTTACTGTAAATTGCAGTAACTGAGCAATATACACTGCTGTGTTCAGGTGAATGTATATAATTATAGATACCAGTAGAGGGAAATGAGCAAGATCTGTGCATGTGTACATAAGTGTACATGTGTTCATTGTGTGTGTGTGCAAATAGGTGATGTATTTTGCAGCAGTGAGGAGCTAGAGGAAATGTCAGATCAAGTTGGAAGTAGTGTACGGGAGTGTATTATTTAGTACCAGGAAATGGGTATTCAGGTATTGACACAATGGATTGATACCATGTATCAGCAAGTAACAGCCCATTGTGGCAGGGTATATTGTATTACCTAAATATTGAGAGAGGGATTCTTTCATAATGTTCTTAAGTAGTAGTGTGTGTCGGGTGTAACTGATACCAGTAGGTATTGCGACTGGAAATGAGAAGTTAAGTGCTGAGCCTAATGAGATTATGGTGCAGGATATTAGTTGAGAGTATTTTAGTGTTGTTGTAAGGTGCTATGTATTGCCAAGGTATATGAGATGGATAACATATAGAAACATGCAATACCTATGAGGGTAATGGCTAAGTATTAGTTATATACCAAATTTTAGAATAAGATTATGGTACGGGGGTATTGATACTTTGGTACCAAGTTACCAAATAACTAAGTAAGGGATAAGTGACTAGGAAGGGGTAGATAGTAAGTTGGACAAGGTATTAAGTATATAGTGGGGGCACCCTAAGGTGCCAAGGTATTAGCAAAATACCATGATATCATAGTATATCGTAGTATAAGAGTTATATATATATATATATATATATATATATTAATGGCATTTAATATAGTGAATAATAGCTAGTATTAGTAGTATTAGTAATATAGTCTCATAATAGATAGTATAGACTAGTATAAGCTAGAATACCTTGATATGACCTAGAAAACCTAGAGTAGCAAGGTATTGACCTAGTTAACCTAGTACGGACCTAGAAATGACTTCGAGACCTAGTATTAGGCTAGTATAACATGTTTATAATTCCAAAACCCAATTTTGACTTGATATTTCATATTTAGGTCCTTGATGCACTAATATGGACACAGTTTGTCATCCATTGCTCTGGACCACAGTCGAGTACATTCTCTGATAGTTTTTATTATTTGGTATTCACTATAATATAAGTATTTAGTAATATTTTACATGGTTCTTGACACGATGGTACACGAATTAGTATACTTGGATTCTCATCATGAGATGTTACACTTTAGTGATTGCCTTGATATTTCTCATAATTATATAGACCGTGGTCATCGTGCTTGTATTATAGACCTTGCATAATGATTATCATTACATGACGTGTCATGATATGGATTTATTGTACTAGTCGGGGGCAGGAAAAATGCTAGATGGATATGTGATCAAACTCTTAAAAATTTATTGCATCATGTAGACAACATCCATTCATACACCTCACGTATGATTGTGTTACTCCGTAGACAACGGCCAATCTTAAATTATTGTGTTATTGATCGTGTTACTTGTAGACAACGACCAATCATAATGATCATAAGATTGTGTTATAGCCTTGATAGTAGATCTTGTTAACCAAATCCGATCATATATCTACTAGTATTTCAAACACTTAGTGTACTTACAGTTCTTCATTATATTCTATTTTATTGCCTTTATTCTATTTTATTGTGATAAGTTTATACTTTATTGCTCTAGATTATCTGTCTTATTTCCTACCACAGTATGATATTATTTATTGCTTCTCGTCTTGTATTACATTCTCTATTTTTGTTTATATTTATTATTAATTAACTTAGAAGTACCATTTGATTGTACTTCGCTCCAATCCTGAATGGATATATTTTTTAGATGATTTGTTAGAGGAGATGTGTCCCACGTATTACGGGCCATGGGATGACGAGGCCATTGAGATAACACCGTAGAGCATGATTGAGTAGTGCCAGCGGTCAAAAGGCTTAGCTGTCCTTATTTATGTTATTATATTTTATAGTTAGACATTATGACATGTATTATATTTGAGACTATTATTTTAAGCTTAGAATTTTGGACTTGGACTTGTGTTTGTATTATGACTCTGTATTTAATTTCTTCTATTCCATATCGTGCCATATCTTCCTCTAGATTTATTTGTGATTGGGTATTGAATACCATTATCATATTATCAGAGTGTCCTCCATTTGGGAGTTGAGATATCTTGACAGGTACATTATATATTGTGTGAGATGTTTAGATAGTATTGTTGACATAGACAATGTTCTACTGCCGATGTTGCGACATAGGCTGGACGTACCCACGTACTCGTGCCCCTACACCGGGTGCGGGTCGTGACATGTTGTGATACCTGATACCCTATACATATGAGGTATGGTCAAGGTATTAGATATTGGGTAAGATACTGGGTTAGGCTGAGGTATTACTAATTTATATAGTATATATATATATATATATATATATATATATATATATATATATATATATATATATATATATATATATATATATATATATATATATATATTTACTAGCTAGTACAACCTGGTATAACTTAGTAATAGCAAGATATTAACCTAGAATGACTTGATAAACCTAATATTGATTAATTTAGCTATATATATAGGCCGACCCAGTTGATAACTTAGAACCCAAATTAGGTATTTGACCTAGTTTGACTCGAATAACCTAGTTTTGACCTAAAAATAGGGTTTTAACCTATTTGAGACTTATTTATGATTTTAAATCACTTGTTAATATTGGTACATCATATATAGGTCACTTGGACTCCAGTTCAGACACTATTTGATATCTATTACTCCGGACCTCCGACGAGTACATTCTCTGACAATTTTTGTTATTTTGATGATTACTATGATTCAAGCTTTGTAGTGTTATATACTTGATTCCTGACACGAGGATACAAGGATTAATATATCCTGGATTCCGGTATGAGATATTTTCTCTCAGCGGATCCTGTACATGTCATGTGATTCTTGTACATGTATAGACACCGATTCAAGAGTAGGTTGGCCTCCTGCTCTATGAATCCTGTGTCGTAGCGTATCATGGTTGGATCCACTATACTAGTTGGGGGACGGGGAAAGTATTAGCAAGTTATGTGATCATATCCCACATTTACATGCATCATAGCTAACCACGCACCATACATATGGTTAGCTTAACCATATTTTATGTCTCATACCTTTCTAGATATGATTTGCCTGACCCTTTTTGCATCATAGCTAACCCTACGTCCTACGTATGGTTAGCCTGATCTTACATGTATTATAGTTAATCATATATAGCAAGCATGATCTAGTCCCAAGCCAATCACATAACAAACTAATATTTCAAATACTTAACTAGTTTATTTCAATTCTCAATTCCAGTTTATACCTGTTTCTACTTTTATTTACATGTTTACTCATTGTTCAGTATTTTTTTATGATATTTTTAGATGTCTCTCCTATTTTCTTACACTCTAGTATTATTTCTTCCATCTTGTATATTTATTACTCACTATTTTATAGTAGTTATCAATATAATTGGAACTGCTGTTAGAGGTGTGCTTCGCTCCAATCCTGACTAGATAACATTTTTCAGCATTCACTATGAAGTAGCCCTATTTATTATAGAGGATTATGGTATAGTTGTGGGAGTACCTATCTCGGAGGTTGTTTAGCTAGTTAGTTAGCATTTCATATTTTGGTACCTGATTTATTTTGGGCAGTTAGTTGATATACTTGGGTTATTTATTTGAATTTAGACTTGATGTGTTATTTAAGACTTATTAGACTTGTGGATGTTATTGTGACCTATCCTAGTGTAAACACCCTGAATTTTTGAGAATATTTTTAAGATGAGTTATTATGAATTTTGGTATTTTCTGGAATTTAAGACGAAGATGATTGTGATTTAAAGAATTTTTAGTGTGACCAAATAATGTCAAATTATTCTGGAAATAATAAATTATGATGCACCATAGAAAACCGGACCTACAGTATTTTTCGATGAATTATTTGGACCCCGGAAACGAGTTTTAAGCTTAAAAGAGCTATTAGATTTCTAAGCCGAACCAAACCACCTTCGAGAACCCGACCCGTTGGCTGAACCCTACCCGCATATATACTGTAGCAGCTTTATAGGTTGACCTAGGGATCTGCGCCATCACCCCTCTCATCCAGCATCATCTGCCGACTCCCCTTGCCGATCATTGCCGCCGCCTTCCACCGGGTTGCTCAGCCGACCGTACCCTCCCCCGAATCCAGCGTCCCCGACCGGCGGCTCTCCCCCGCAGTCGACTCGGCACCCCGCTCCGCCTGAGAACCCTCGCGCCGACCAACTCCGATCTGCCGTAGCGCAGCCCTCGACCGGCCGCAGTGCACGCCGCTCCAGCAGCAGCGTCCCCGACCGATCGGAACAGCCCCACCCGCCGGCAGAACTGAGCCCGCCCGTTGTGCGAATTCCCAGACCGAGCGGAGCCCGCCACGCGGTGTCCCCGACCGGATGTGTTGCGGCGTTGAGTTCCCCGACTTCTCGTAGCCTTGGTGATTCACAGCAGCGTCCCCGCAGAACCCGGACACGTCCAGGATACGAATCCTGGATCGAAGTGACTCACGGACACTTGAAGAACAGAACTCACGGGGCCCTGTACAGGTACTGATTTTTCTCACCTCGCAACTCCGAATTAGTTTTCGTCAGTTGCTATGTGTAGACTGTTTAACCCTCTCGGTGCCCGTGCAACTCGCTCGGTGCATCGCGTCTTATGGTGATCGCACACCGCGATCCAAAAACAGGAAAAATAACACCCTGTTTCACCCCAGAACTGAGTACGCCCCGCCAATCGGGATGACTTGGTCGCACGCGGTCTTTACCGAACCGTGCGCGACGTTGATACGGTCGTGTAGGATTTCGCAGAAGTCGATTCGGAGGTGTGTGCACCCCGGAATCAACGCGTATCCGCCGACGACACCCAGTATCCGTCCTTTCTGGAACATGTTGTAACTTTGTGTACGCACGTCGGATCGAGACGAAACTTGCACCATCGGACTCGTAGCAATACGCTGGTCCTGTGACCCAAGTTTGGTCCGATTTTGAGAACGTTGACAAAATCACGTATCGTGGGCCCACAGGCTCCACTTGACGGATGATTTTGAGATCGGCTCATCGGAATCCAATTCTGGAAGTTCCGTTGGGTTCGTATCATCGTTCTTGACTTGTAGACACCGAGTTTGCGGAATTTGAAGACCTTTGACCCTGACACGCTTTTCGGTGCAAAGTGGCCCACATGTGGACCCCGCTTTAATCCGAAAATGACCTTTTTGCTCCTGTGTCCAAATTGGACGTAAGGACAGGCATTTCTAGCTATTTGACTTCTTCTGAGACTAGTGGTGATGTTTATTACAGCTTTTGGAGTAGTACCTACCGGATCCACCGATACAGGGACAGTTGTTGGTATTCGGACATCAGACAAGTGTACCTTGCCCAAACTCTGCAGCTTAGTTATCTATTTTCCTTGCTTTATATATATTACTGTACATGCTTAACCTAGGACCGTGTGACGTACTTAGCGTCCTATTATCAGTCGGGTGCCGACACTGTACGCAGTGTTGGGTACGGTCATCTAGAGATGGACATTCGTGACACTTTATATGCTCGTACTTGTCTTATCAAGTACCCTATGACCCAGGACACTTGACACTATTCATGAGACAGGATTTTCCCAAGATATTCGTGGTGATTCTGTATAGGATACAGGACATGGCCATTATATTCTTAGATACTTTATGACTTGTTGCATTTAGCTATGATCACGCTTGACATGGGCATGAGACGTTATGGTCATGATATGCGTGGTTACATTGGGTGGGGAGAGACACACAGGCTACAGGCTATATTTATATATATCTTCTATTATTGAGAGGTCGTAGACTCTCGTAGCAGAGCTAGACCCACTACCGGTTATTACCGCTACCGGCTCCCCGACACAGAGCTTGTAGTGGCTCAGTCTGAGTTTTAGTGTTGCTCTCACTTGCATTTCACTTAGATTGGTTACATATTTACCTATTGCTTCATTTAGTTATTTATTTGCTGCACTGTTATTTATTTATTGGCATGAGCTTTCTTGTACCTTGCTATGTCCCCTGAGGACCTGGATCCGGATTTTGTCCCCAGGATTTGAGGACGAGATTTATCCCGAGGTATACGGGACTGGAGCAGGAGCTGATTCAGGAGCTGTACCACCATCCGTAGACGAGGTCTTAGCTGAAGACTTTGCCTGAGCATCCATGTTCCATGCTCAGCTTTTATTATTTAGTTCAGTCTTTTATTTCTGGTCTGTTGAACCATTGTACTAGATATTTATCGGGTTGTTCCCCGAAGTACTTTGTGAGACTAGATGATGATTTACATTCCTTATTTATCCTGTGGATCATACTTTATATTTTGTGTGGATGAGATTAGTTGTGCCATGATTGTCGTAGACTTGTTTTACAGCTTAAGTATGCCCTGATGGATCCATTAAATTGGGTTGTCCATCGGTGCGTACTGCTGGCCATTGACACGCGTCCAGTCCCTCGGTATTTTGGGACTGGGGCGTGACATGGTTTTTGTGGTGGCCCATGCAGGTCTACGACTAAATTGTTCGGTTTCAACTTAGGGACCGAACCAGCCTGCCCTAAGGATAGTATAAATTATAGGATCTCATCCATTATTAACCATTTGTTGAACTCTATATCGAACTCGAAATTTGTTACTTGAATTGCATCCTGTATTGATTCTTCTTAGCGTTCTTATAGTTTATCTTTTTGCAGAGTAATGGATTCCGGGAACAGAGATGATATTCCCTTGGATACGCTGCACGACGCTGTGGTTACTTATGGAGACGGAGTGATACCAGGGGATGGAGGACAAGCATCGCAGAGTGATCAAACCGGACAGCCTAATCCAAGGTTCCGGAGAGATGACATCCCACCTCCACCACAGTTAACTCCCCAGATGCCAGTATTCCCGCCAGGACAAGCCATGGACGGGCAACAGATGTTTCAGATGATGTATGCTATGATGCAAGCACAGCAACAGATTCAGTAGGAGGCTCATCGGCAGGAGGCCGAGTATCTGAGGACCAGCCTGGTATCCGCATTGGAGCAGGCAAATCCCCCAACGAGGAGAACATCGACGGGATCTATCACCGACTTCCGTCATCTCAAGCCTCGCACATTTTCTGGTAAAGAAGGGCCAACGAAAGTTCATGAGTGGCTCACCAACATTCAGCATCAGTTGGAAGCCGCTGAACTTCCAAGAGAGAAGTGGATGACTGCCGTCAGAATACAGTTAACTGATAATGCGCATCACTGGTGGTTAGCAGAAGAGAGGAGGCTTGGACAGGACCGAGTCACATGGGAAGAGTTCTCCAGACTCTTCCAAGAGATGTACATTCCAGCAGTCGTACGGTCAGAGCTCAGAGACAGGTTCAACCGCCCTATCCAAGGCAACATGTCAGTAGAGGAATACAATGCGGAATTTATTCGCCTGAGCCGCTTTGCCCCGACATTGATCTCGACGGAGGAAGAAAAAGCAGAGAAGTTCTTTGACGGCCTGAAGTTCGAGCTTCAGAGAGTGATTGGATCGGTAGCACCTACCTCTTATACCGATGTCCTTGCAGCGGCCCGACGCTTGGAGCGCGTCACCAGGAGGGAGTCTAATCTGAAGAGGCCTATCACGTCAGCACCATCCAGGCCAGCACATGGGGATTCAGCAAAGCGAACCCAGAGGGGTATGCCAGATAGAGCAGCACATAGGGACAGACCTCTTCCTACTTGTCACCACTGCGGCAAGGTAGGACACATTGAGAAGGAATGCAGGCGTAAGTTGGGACTATGTTTGAGCTGCGGATCCAGCCAGCACTTTTCCAGGGACTGTTCCGAACGCAGAGACGGAGCACCAAGACTAGCATTACCTGCACCACGACCAGCAGCAGGAGCCCAGCAGACGGGAGTTGGTGGGGTCAGACCACCAGCCCCAGGAGGAAACCAGCAGAGACCACCCCTGGCACCACAGGCAGCTTTATTCCAGCAGGTTCAGCAGCAGAGAGGTCCAGCTCAGGGACGAGGACAGGCATTCCCATTAGCTGTTGAGCAGGAGACTACAGCAGGCGAGGTCATCGCAGGTACTATTCTAGTAGCTTCATTACCAGCTGTAGCATTATTTGATTCTGGAGCATCGCATTCATTTATAGCAGCTAGCTTTGTAGCCACCCATAGAGTAGCTATCGCACCCCTTCCGAAGATGAAGAGGATTCTTACGGGAGGTAGAATTATTCCGGTTAGTGACGTCTGTAGATCATGTTCTGTAGTAGTTTGTGGCAGAGAAATGCGAGCTCAATTTCTGATCTTTTCTATGCCGGATTATGATGTCGTACATGGTATGGACTGGTTAAGTCAGTACCATGCGACTCTTGATTGCCGACTTGGGCGGGTTATATTTAGACCGCCTGGACATCCAAAATTTGAGTTTACTCGAGGAGCAGTAGAGCAAGGAGTTCAGCCTACTCTTAGGGTACTATCTGTAGAAGAGGAGACAGGTTACCCAAGAGTCATCTCAGAATTTGTGGATGTATTTCCTGATGATCTTCCAGGTTTACCGCCTGATCGGGAAATAGAATTCACAATAGACCTAACTCCAGGAGCAGAGCCTATCACTTTATCAGTCTATCGGTTAGCACCTAAGGAGTTAGTAGAATTGAAGGAACAGGTTGATGATCTTTTGGAGAAGGGTTTCATTCGGCCCAGTATTTCACCTTGGGGAGCACCCATATTATTTGTGCCGAAGAAGGATGGAACGGTACGATTGTGCATTGATTACAGGGCACTAAATGCTGTAACCATCAAGAACAGGTATCCCTTACCACGCATTGATGATCTTTTCGATCAGTTGAGTGGTGCAAGGGTATTTTCGAAGATTGACCTTAGATCCGGCTATCATCAGATCAAGGTGAGGAAAGAAGACATCCCGAAGACAGCTTTCAGGACAAAGTATGGGCATTATGAGTTCTTGGTGATGCCGTTTGGTTTAACCAATGCACCAGCAGTGTTTATGAGCTTGATGAACAGAGTCTTTCATCAGTTCTTGGATAAATTTGTAGTTGTATTCATCGACGACATTCTCATATATTCCAAGAACCATGAAGAGCACGAGGAGCATCTCAGAATCGTGTTAGAGACCTTGAGACAGGAGAAGTTATATGCTAAACTCAGTAAGTGTGAGTTCTGTATGGACAAAGTGCCTTTCTTGGAACACATCATCTCAGGAGAAGGACTTTCAGTAGATCCAGAGAAAGTTGCGGCAATAGAGACTTGGCCTACACCCACATCAGTTGCAGAGGTGAGAAGTTTTTTCGGACTTGCGGGATATTACCGAAGGTTTGTAGAGAGTTTCTCGAGGATTGCAGAACCAATGACAAAGCTGACACGGAAGGACCAAGAATTTTTATGGACAGAAGACTGCCAGAAGGCCTTCGAAGAACTGAAGAGAAGATTAACAACAGCACCTGTCTTGACTCTTCCTTCAGGGTCAGGAGATTTTGTTGTTTACAGTGATGCATCAGGCAGTGGACTAGGATGTGTTTTGATGCAACATAGCAAAATCATTGCTTATGCGTCAAGACAGCTGAAGGTCCACGAAAAGAACTACCCAACACATGATCTGGAGCTAGCAGCAGTGATATTTGCATTGAAGATATGGAGGCACTATCTTTATGGAGAGAGGGTAGAAATCTTTACAGATCACAAGAGTCTGAAGTATGTGTATACTCAGAAGGAGCTTAACATGAGGCAGAGACGCTGGCTTGAACTGATGGTAGATTTTGACATCGATCTGCAGTATCATCCGGGAAAGACGAATGTGGTTGCAGACGCACTCAGCAGGAAGCCTATGGCTTATTTCTTGACGATGCAGCCCGAGTTGTTGAAGGATTTATAGGAGCTACAGATAGAGGTTATTTTACCAGGACAGAATAGCTTGATGGCTAATCTTGAGATTCAGTCATCACTCGTGGAGAAGATTAAAGAGGCATTGCCCACCGATGCTAGATTCCGAAGACTCAAAGAAAGGACAGAAGCCGGCATACAGACAGGACTTCGCATTCACGAAGACGGGACATTGAGGTTTAGAAATCGCCTGTATGTCCCAAATGGAGAATTGAGACAGGAGTTAATGACTGAAGCACATAGTTCTATGTACTCTGTTCACCCAGGAGGAACCAAGATGTATCGAGACTTGAGACAGTACTACTGGTGGCATGGAATGAAAAGGGAGATTGCAAGGTTTGTGGCCAAATGTTTAGTCTGTCAGCAAGTAAAGGCCGAGCATCAGAGGACTGCAGGTATGTTACAGCTGCTTCCTATACCAGAATGGAAGTGGGAGCACATCACGATGGATTTTGTCACAGGATTTCCGAGGAGCCCCAGCGGAAGAGACGCAGTATGGGTTATCATGGATAGACTCACTAAATCGACACACTTCTTGCCATTTAGAGTTGGACAGTCCACAGAGGTACTAGCCGACATGTATATGCGACAAATTGTCAAATTACATGGAGTGCCTGTTAGTATTGTATCGGATCGAGATTCGAATCTCATTTCTGGAGAAGCATGCAAGAGAGTCTAGGCACCAGACTCAAATTCAGCACGGCTTACCACCCGCAGACAGATGGCCAATCGGAGCGCACCATTCAGATATTGGAGGACATGTTGAGATCATGTATGCTAGACTTTGGAGGATCTTGGGAAGATCATTTGCACTTAGTAGAGTTCTCCTATAATAACAGTTATCAGGCCAGCATCCAGATGGCACCATTTGAAGCTTTATACGGAAGGAAGTGCAGGTCACCTATATGTTGGAGTAACATTGGTGAACGTCAACTACTGGGTCCAGAATTGGTCACACAAACAGTGGAGAAGGTGAAGCAGATTCAGAATCACCTACGAGCAGCTCAGGACAGACAGAAGCATTGGGCAGATACGCATAGACGTCCCCTAGAGTTCAAGGAAGGAGATCACATATTCTTGAGGATTTCGCCCACTCGTGGTACTATCAGATTCGGGAGCAGAGGCAAGCTGAGCCCAAGGTATATTGGGCCATTTGACATCCTCGAGCGTGTTGGTGAGGTGGCTTATCGGCTTGCATTACCTCCATCTTTAGAGGGAGTGCATGACGTATTCCACGTCTCACAGCTGCGAAGGTACGTGACCGACCCAAGTCACGTAGTCGATCATTCAGAGATCGCAGTAGGCCCAAGCTTGAGATACGAAGAACACCCAGTTGGCATCCTCGACGTCAGTGAGAAAACATTACAGGGACAGACAATCCGATTGGTTCGCGTAGCATGGAAACATCATTCCCCTGGAGAATCGACTTGGGAGCGAGAAGATAGTATGCGCCAGCGATACCCCCACTTGTTCGAGGAGGCAGTTGTAAACTAAGCAACCTTGTATTTCCATAATTCTTTTTGGTAGCTTATTCTTTGATTGCGATGACGCAATCCTTTTAAGGAGGGAAGATTGTAAACACCCTGAATTTTTGAGAATATTTTTAAGATGAGTTATTACGAATTTTGGTATTTTCTGGAATTTAAGGCAAAGATGATTATGATTTAAAGAATTTTCAGTGTGACCAAATGATGTCAAATTATTCTGGAAATAATAAATTATGATGCACCATAGAAAACCGGACCTACAGTATTTTTCGGTGAATTATTTGGACCCCGGAAACGAGTTTTAAGCTTAAAAGAGCTATTGGATTTCTAAGCCGAACCAAACCACCTTCGAGAACCCGACCCGTTGGCTGAACCCTACTCGCATGTATACTGTAGCAGCTTTATAGGTTGACCTAGGGATCTGTGCCGTCACCCCTCTCATCCAGCATCATCCGCCGACTCCCCTTGTCGATCATTGCCGCCGCCTTCCGCCGGGTTGCTCAGCCGACCGTACCCTCCCCCGAATCCAGCGTCCCCGACCGGCGGCTCTCCCCCGCAGTCGACTCGGCACCCCGCTCTGCCTGAGAACCCTCGCGCCGACCAACTCCGGTCTGCCGTAGCGCAGCCCTCGACCGGCCGTAGTGTACGCCGCTCCAGCAGCAGCGTCCCCGACCGATCGGAATAGCCCCACCCGCCGGCGGAACTGAGCCCGCCCGCTGTGCGAATTCCCAGACCGAGCGGAGCCCGCCACGCGGTGTCCCTGACCAGACGTGTTGCGGCGTCGAGTTCCCCGACTTCTTATAGCCTTGGTGATTCACAGCAGCGTCCCCGCAGAACCCGGACACGTCCAGGATACGAATCCTGGATCGAAGTGACTCACGGACACTTGAAGAACAGAACTCACGGGGCCCTGTACAGGTACTGATTTCTCTCACCTCGCAACTCCGAATTAGTTTTTGTCAGTTGCTATGCGTAGACTGTTTAACCCTCTCGGTGCCCGTGCAACTCACTCGGTGCATCGCGTCTTGTGGTGATCGCACACCGCGATCCAAAAACAGAAAAAACAATACCCTGTTTCACCCCGGAACTGAGTACGCCCCGCCAATCGGGATGACTTGGTCGTACGCGGTCTTTACCGAACCGTGCGTGACGTTGATACGGTCGTATAGGATTTCGCAGAAGTCGATTCGGAGGTGTGTGCACCCCGGAATCAACGCGTATCCGCCGACGACACCCAGTATCCGTCCTTTCTGGAACACGCTGTAACTTTGTGTACGCACGTCGGATCGAGACGAAACTTACGCCATCGGACTCGTAGCAATACGCTGGTCCTGTGACCCAAGTTTGGTCCGATTCCGAGAACGTTGACAAAATCACGTATCGTGGGCCCACAGGCTCCACTTGACGGGTGATTTTGAGATCGGCTCATCGGAATGCAATTCTGGAAGTTCCGTTGGGTTCGTATCATCGTTCCTGACTTGTAGACACTGAGTTTGCAGAATTTGGAGACCTTTGACCCTAACACGCTTTTCGGTGCAAAGTGGCCCACATGTGGACCCCGCTTTAATCCGAAAATAACCTTTTTGCCCCTGTGTCCAAATTGGACGTAAGGACAGGCATTTTTAGCTATTTAACTTCTTCTGAGACTAGTGGTGATGTTTATTACAGCTTTTGGAGTAGTACCTACCGGATCCACCGATACAGGGACAGTTGTTGGTATTCGGACATCAGGCAAGTGTACCTTGCCCAAACTCTGCAGCTTAGTTATCTATTTTTCTTGCTTTATATATATTACTATACATGCTTAACCTAGGACCGTGTGACGTACTTAGCGTCCGATTATCAGTCGGGTGCCGACACTGTACGCAGTGTTGGGTACGGTCATCTAGAGATGGACATTCGTGACACTTTATATGCTCGTACTTGTCTTATCAAGTACCCTATGACCCAGGACACTTGACACTATTCATGAGACAGGATTTTTCCGAGATATTCGTGGTGATTCTGTATAGGATACAGGACATGGCCATTATATTCTTAGATACTTTATGACTTGTTGCATTTAGCTATGATCACGCTTGACATGGGCATGAGATATTATGGTCATGATATGCGTGGTTACATTGGGTGGGGAGAGACACACAGGCTACAGGCTGTATTTATATATATCTTCTATTATTGAGAGGTCGTAGACTCTCGTAGCAGAGCTAGACCCACTACCGGTTATTACCGCTACCCGGCTCCCCGACACAGAGCTTGTAGTGGCTCAGCCTGAGTTTTAGTGTTGCTCTCACTTGCATTTCACTTAGATTGGTTATATATTTACCTATTGCTTCATTTAGTTATTTATTTGCTGCACTGTTATTTATTTATTGGCATGAGCTTTCTTGTACCTTGCTATGTCCCCTGAGGACCTGGATCCGGATTTTGTCCCCAGGATTTGAGGACGAGATTTATCTCGAGGTATACGGGACTGGAGCAGGAGCTGATTCAGGAGCTGCACCACCATCCGTGGACGAGGTCTTAGCTGAAGACTTTGCCTGAGCATCCATGTTCCATGCTCAGCTTTTATTATTTAGTTCAGTCTTTTATTTCTGGTCTGTTGAACCATTGTACTAGATATTTATCGGGTTGTTCCCCGAAGTACTTTGTGAGACTAGATGATGATTTACATTCCTTATTTATCCTGTGGATCATACTTTATATTTTGTGTGGATGAGATTAGTTGTGCCATGATTGTCGTAGACTTGTTTTACAGCTTAAGTATGCCCTGATGGATCCATTAAATTGGGTTGTCCATCGGTGCGTACTGCTGGCCATTGACACGCGTCCAGTCCCTCGGTATTTTGGGACTGGGGCGTGACACCTAGACTTATGTATCGAATTCTGGTATTCTACTATTCGTGTCATTTATCTTCATTATAGATATCTTGTGATTAAATACTGGTATTATCATTATATTGTTCTCCTTTGGAGATGAAGTTTATTGATAGGATATATATATATATATATATATATATATATATATATATATATATATATATATATATATATATATATATATATATATTGATATTGTGTGTCATGACCCATACCCGAAAATTGGGCATGAGTAGTGGGTACGTCCAGCCTACGCCGCAGCATCGGCGGTAGAACGCTATCTAGGTCACAATACTATATATCATATCTCACAATAATATATAATATGTCAATGATCACAACTCCATAAAGAGGACAAGATGAATATAAATATAATGTCGAACCAATACTCAATCACAATAATGTCTATAGGAAGATGAATGGCACGATAAAGATATGAAATGATATAAAAGAGTTTCAACACAAGTCTAGAAATAAATATCTCAACAATAATAATAAGTCTAAGAGTCTAGCTAACTCAATACAATATATGTCTTAAATAGTACAACTCAGGATATCTCAAAGTGGAACAATCCCAAATAAAATATAAATGCTAGGCTCTAAGTTACTTCTAATGGATCCTCTACTGGAACGAGATCCTTCCGAAGCTCCTGGATGTAACCTTCATCTAACCCCGATCTATAGTGTGTGGGACAAAAGTTCTTTAGATCCTCTGAAAAATATATGCAGTCAGGATTGGAGCAAAGCACATAAACTAGCAGCAATTCCAATTATATTGATAAAAAACTATAAAATAGTGAGCAATGAATATACATGATGAAAATAAAATACTGGAATGTAAGGGAACTAAAGAAATAAATAATCATATTATGGAGAAATAACTAGCAATGAGTACACTGGTAAAAGTAAGCAGTGAAAACAGATAGCTGTGAATACTAGCAATGTATAAACTAAAAATAGAGGAATATAAATACTGGCTAAGTGCCTCGAAATATTAGTTTACTATGTGATCGGTTTGGGACTAGATCAGGCTTGTTATATATGATTGGCTATATACATGTGAGATCAGGCTAACCATCTGGTTAGCTATGATGTGAGCAAGAGTCACGTTAATCATATATAATATGCTATGAGGCATGTAATATGGTCAGGCTACACCCTACGTGGGTTGTGGGGTAAGCTATGATGCATGTAAGGTGGGCTATGATCACATAACTTGCTAATATTTCCTTGTCCCCAACTAGCACGATGGATCCGATCATGACTTCTCATGATATGTATCTATGATACTAGCTCGTGTATCTACTGTGTCGAAAATCAAGTATAACACTACAAACTAGAAATATAGTAATCATCAAAAATAATGGAAGCTGTCAGACCAATGCGCTTAAGTTTTTTTTAAAATTAGGTAGACTATTTAATGTGCATGGTTCCTTTGCGGATATTTAGCTAATTTGTTGGAATATCCCATTAGATTATTGATAATCCATTGTTTAATAATAAAAAATTGGTAAATATTCTTAATTATTGTGCACAAACCCACGCAAATCTGCCCTATATACAAGAAGAATGATCTTAAATGTCTATTAATGTTTAATTTATTTTTATTTAAATTAATTTTTAATGTCTAAAAGAAAATTAAGTATTTTTTTATTAATAATACACGTACACCATCCATCCAATATATGTAGGAATTCACATGGGTCTGTCTAACTTAGAAAATAAATTGTGCAAAAATACCGCTCCTTCGTGAGATCAAAACCACCCAGCGAGCAAGGGAGAATGTCTTCCTATTCAACCACATGAGATAGAGGTGTTTAGCAAGTAAATTAAGTTGGCAGAAGATTTACATAAAAACTGTACCAAATGTTATATCATGCTATGCCCTTATTAGGGAAGGTTTGGGTTTGGATTGACACGTGACAATCTTTAAATTAAAATCCTTAGTATTTGCTTAGATTGAGAGGGAAAAAATAGGGTTAAGTGGGATTAAGTGAGGTAGAGTTAAGTAAGAGAAAGGAAAGTCAATACATATAACTTTGCTTGGATTAGAGGAAGAGTTAAGTGGGATGTGTTTAATAACTCTTGCTTAGAATGGATATTTAGAGTAGAGGAAAAAGTTAAGTAGGGTGTATTTATGACTTTTTAAACAAAACTCCACTTTTCCCTCATTAACCTCCCCGATTTGGAGGGTTACAAAAATGGACAAAAGAGGGTTAACTAACCTCCACTTAACCTTCTATTACTCTCCATCCTAAACCGCCACCCTCAATTCAAGTATGGTTCTTTTTTTTCCTAACTTAACTTTTCCTCACTTAACTCTTTTAACCTTCAATCCAAACGGACCCTTAGGCCTGTTTGGTTCAAGTTTTATAGACATGGAAATGCGTTTTAGATTTCTTACTTATGTTTGGTAAGCGTAAGATTGAAAATTGTGAAAAAATATAGGGGTCTTCCGATTCCCACATATGTAGTAAAGTAAAATCCAAGCCCTCCCATAAGAAATATTTTTGCTTTACTTCGAATGTTGATTGGGAACACTAATTAAATTTTTTTTTACGGTAATACTCTCAATGACACTATTAATATCATGAAATTAATAAAATGCTATTATAGAAAACTAAACAAATTAAGATTTCTATTCGTATCTAAACAAAACATGGGAATGAAAATTTTCAAAAAAATGGATTACATACTTCCAATCTGATATAAAAATGTTGAATTATTTCTCATAAAAAAAGAAATGGATTCCTACAAATATAAAAAGGCAAATTCTAAATGCACTACAATAGTTACTTAGGACAGTCCATTACTTCAGGATATCCCAAATTTTTGTAACTTTTACTTATGACATCCAAAAATTTACTCAGGACAGTCCAACCCTCCAACCCTTCCCAAAATCCTTCATTCTAAATTTCTACTCTCTATTCAAAATTTCAAACCCCCAAACGTTAACTCCAACAGCCGAAGGAGGAGGAGGAGGAGGAGGAGGCAGCGGAGGAGGCGGAGGCACACGGGTGGTGGTGTCACGCCCCAGTTCCATAGGTAAGGAACCGAGTCACGTGGCAATGGCCAGCAGCGCACTTCGGCGGGCATCCCAATCTAATGGGCCCGTCGGAGTACACTTAAGCTGTAAAGTACAATGAATAACCCATCACATAACACATAAATAGTCAATCTAAATCTCATCCACAGGCAGCAATATAAGAGCACATTAGAGGTAAATACAACAACTAATGTGCAGAAAGGAAATATCCAAGATAAGTATCAAGTACAAATACTATAGTAGTCACACGGGAACAAATCCGCTAGTACAAAATATTGGAATGAAAGTAAGCAATAAGATAACTTGGAACGACATCAGGTAACTAGGTAATGATACCGTCCCAAGAAAAGAGTCACTACCAGCGATCAGGCGAAATCCTCAGGGATGACCTCGTCCTCGGCAGTGAGTACATCTGCTGGATATGTGCCCGGCCCGTACTCCTCCGGGTAATCCTCGCCTCCTACACCTAAAAGGGAACCAGGTCCTCAAAGGGACGTAACAAGGTACAAAAATACAGCATGCCAAGTAAACAGAAAGTACAAGTGCAACAACAGGGTACTCTATTATAACCAAACAAGTGTGACACAGTTTGAAGACAATGTTCGACGCGTGGGCTATCTAAAATAAAATCGTAGCTCCGGACACGGAAACACACGGGACGTACCGCAGCTCCGGGCAAAGAGTCACACGGGTGATACCACTACACCAGATACATGATCACTACATAGATATTACATAAATATATAAGCGCATGCAGAGGAGCCCAAACGTCTAGTAATTGTCTTCCCCTTCCCAAGCGGTCAACGATGGTGCGCTGAACCTGAACCTATATCTAACAGTCTCAACACACAGAAATAACTCAACAGACGCGACCCTAAGGTCGTCCCAGTCTCTGATCATGATGTCAGTATTAGGATACAAGAATCTGGCACGATCACAATGTATGAGTGTGTCCTAGGGTGTCGATATACTCAGGTACGTACATCGAAGTGCTACGAAGCATCTATCAATTATTCTAAGATGTTACGACGAACGTCAGCACCCGGTTGTGATCCGGACGCGAAGTATCGAACGTCAATATAAATACGTGCACAATATACATAAAGAACAAAAAATATCTGTAATCTGAAATACAGGATGGCAAGGTACACTTGCCTGCGTGCGGCTGCTGATGACGGGGTCCCGATACCACGTCCAAGCCCTTAGTATGCACGTTTAAATATGCACGGGGTCCAGATTTTTACCCTGGTATTCACCGACATTAATATGCACGTTTAAATATATCAACCTTGAATAAGATAAATATTAATCATTTAAACCCTCGATTATACAAACCATTAATTTAATTATTTGAATGCCGCTTTCCAATAACCTAGCTACTACTCAAATAAATTTATTATCAAAAATTAGCTTTCCAAGTAACCAATATTTTGTTATCCCCGCATTATTTCACTACAATTTAACCTGCTCCTCCATTAACCATCAAATGCTTGGAACAATTTTATCCAACCCTAAAACTCAATGCATTCATAAGCCCTAAATCCAATATAGCATACATAAACCCTAACTATGTTCTATTTCATAACACAATACTACACAAGGAGAACTCAAGGGAGGGGGAGAAGTATACCTAGGCGACGAGGTGGGTCGCTGGCCGGAGCGAGGTGGTGAGGGGGGGGATGATGAGGAGGTCGGTTACCCGCCGGAGAAGAAGAGTGGAGGAAGTGGTGGTGGTGGTGGTGGAAGCTTGTGGTAGAGGAGAGGATGGACAGGGAGGTGGTGTGGATGCTTGTGGTGGTGGTGGTGAAGCCGGACAGGGAGAAGGTGTGGGGGAGCTCCGAAGTGGTGGTGGTGGTGAAGCCGGAAAGAGAGGAGGTATGGGGGAGCTCCGAAGTGGTGGTGGTGGTGGTGGTGAAAGCTGGACAGGGAGGAGGTCGGATGGATGGGGCGGGCCTGAGCTGCCGCGGGGGAGGGTCGAACTGCTGTGGGTCAGTAGCGGACCGGAGTGGAGTCGGCGCGGTCGGCAGTAGGCCGGAGCTGGGGTACGGGTGTACAGCCGCCGGAGTCGGGGTGCGGGTGCGGTGGTAGGTCGGAGTCGGAGTGGAGTGCGGGTGCACTGACCGGAGTGAAGTCAGCCGCCGGACCGGAGGTGGTCTTCAGGAAGAAGAAAGGAAGAAGAAGAAGAAGAAATAAAGAAGAAATTTGTAAAGAATAAATATGGAGGAGGGAGGAGAGAGAGAGGGGGGGTTTCCAATGCCTAGGGATTAGGACCTGCTTGGTATGTGTGCATTGAAGAGACACTTTATAGGGGTTGGTGATGTGAGTGTGTGGTGGGGATGCTACAATTCAAATGGAGGGCTAGGATTTAACATGGAGGATTGGGTTTCTCCATGCAAAAGAAGGGGGGAGAATGTTGACTAGGTCAAAGAATGGTATGCTCTCCATTTGGTCATGGCCAATAAGGTGAGGATACCTAAATTAATAAATTGCAACTAAGCCCCTTAAATTCGAGAAATTGCACGAACACATGAAATAATACAAAAATTATGGAGAAAATAGTGTTTGATGATTTGCATGGTGAGGGGGTGTTGTGTGTTTGGCATGGGTTTAATTAAATGGGCATTGGAATTAATTGGGGATTAAAAAATAGGATTAGACAAAAATTGGTATCCCCGATTTAAATAGAATTAAAGTGTCCCTCGCTTTTAAATTAAATGAGGGCACTTAGGGTCAAAATTTGGAAATAACGCAAAGGTCAAAAATGGTGTGGGCTTGGAGTTAGTCTTGGACCCTTTAGTTGGTCCGGCTCAACGGGTTAAGTTGGTATCTATAAATTAAGGGTAACGACACAGGTGTCCGACACGAAATTAAATATGGGATTTAGGATACGGGAAATTGTGCGATTAATTTAAGGCACAACGGATTTAATTTTTGTGTGACGAAAAAGTCCAGTGCCTAAATTGGCGAGTCAAGTCAGAAGTACAATAGTCCGATAGAATTTATGGGCTGATATTGGGCTCCGAATAATTAAGCAATGATAAGGCACGCCAAGGGTTTAATTAAATAAAATAACAAACAAAAGCAACTCTACTCTAAATCTCAACATCTGATGCTAATCCAAAATCTTCTAAATCCATACCTGACTATCTATAGAATTAATCGAGGGGGTTTACATTCTTCCCAACTTAGAAAAATTTTGTCCCAGAAATTAAAAGCAAAGCACGATAATAGCTAAGAGAATTTAAAAACAACTAGTAATCAAATACCGTACGTAAATTCGTACCTTGCTCCTCAAATAAGTACGGGAACCGCTGCTGAATAGAATCCTCTCACTCTCAAGTAGACTCGCCTGGCGAATGGTGCTTCCATGCAACTCTGACCAGTCGAATAGTCTGCCCTCTCAAAGTCTTCTCGCTGTGATCGAGGATCTCAACTGGCTGCTCTACGTAAGATAGACTGGGCCTGACTGTAATCTCCGAATGATCAAGCACGTGGCTAGGGTCTGCGACATATCTTCTCAGCTGTGATACGTGAAATACATCATGCACTCCCTCTAATGATGGAGGCAATACAAGACGGTAAGCCACTTCGCCCACTCGTTCCAAGATGTCAAAAGGCCCGATGTACCTCGGACTCAGCTTGCCTCTGTCTCCGAATCTGATGGTACCCCGAGTAGGTGATATCCTCAAAAATACATGGTCATCCTCCTTGAACTCCAATGGTCTACGGTGTGCATCTGCCCAATATTTCTGTCTGTCCTGTGTTGCACGCAGGTGGCTCTGAATCTGCTTGACCTTCTCCACTGTCTGTATTACCAACTCTGGACCAAGTATCTGACGCTCTCCCACGTCACTCCAACAAACTGGCGACCTGCATTTCCTGCCATACAGTGCCTCATAAGGTGCCATCTGTATGCTAGCCTGGTAACTGTTATTGTAGGAGAATTCCACCAAGTGTAGGTGATCCTCCCAAGATCCTCCAAAATCAATCATGCACGTTCTCAACATATCCTCTAATATCTGTATCGTACGCTCTGACTGACCATCAGTCTGTGGATGATATGCAGTGCTGAACTTAAGACGAGTTCCTAGGCTCTCTTGTATACTCCGCCAAAAATACAACATGAATCTAGAATCACGATCCGATACGATGCTGACAGGCACTCCATGTAATCGTACTATCTGCCTCATATACATGTCAGCTAAAATCTCCGTGGACTGCCCAACTCTGAAGGGCAATAAATATGCAGACTTGCTGAGTCTGTCTACGATAACCCAAACTGCATCCTTCCCGCTAGGGCTCCGCGGGAATCCTGTGACGAAGTCCATGGTAATGTGTTCCCACTTCCACTCGGGAATGGGAAGCGGCTGCAATAATCCTGCAGTCCTCTGATGTTCAGCCTTGCCTTGTTGACAAACTAAATATTTTGCCACGAATCTTGCAATTTCTCTCTTCATCCCATGCCACCAGAAATGCTGCCTTAAGTCTCGGTACATCTTCGTACCCCGGGATGAATGGAATAAATTGAGCTATGTGCCTCGGTCATCAACTCTTGGCGTAGCTCGCCACTCAGAACATATAGGCGATCTCCATACCTCAACGTTCCATCTTCATGAATCCTGAGTCCCGTCTGCATGCCGGCCTCTGTCCTCTCTCGTAGACATCAAAATCTCGCATCTGTAGGCAGGGCTGCCCTGATCCTCTCAATCAGTGTAGACTGAACCTCGAGACTGGCCATCTGTCCATCCATGCTTGGCAATACAATCTCTATCCCAAGCTCCTGGAGATCCTCTAGCAATTGCCGTTGAGTCGTCAAAAAGTATGCCATGGGCTTCCTGCTTAAGGCATCTGCTACGACATTCGCCTTGCCAGGGTGGTACTACAACTCAATGTCATAATCTGTCATCAACTCTAGCCAGTGCCTCTGCCTCATGTTGAGCTCCTTCTGCGTGTAGACGTACTTCAGGCTTTTATGATTTGTGTAAATCTCAACACGCTCACCATAAAGGTAATGTCTCTATAGCTTTAGTGCAAATATCACTGCAGCTAGCTCCAAGTCGTGCGTCGGATAGTTCTTCTTATGAACTCTCAGCTGTCTCGATGCGTAGGCTATCACCTTGCCGTGTTGCATCAATACACATCCTAATCCGCTCCCAGACGCATCACTGTACACTACAAATCCTCCTGATCCTGAAGGTAGTGTCAAAATTGGTGCTGATGTCAGACGCTTCTTTAGCTCATCGAAAGTCGCCTGACACTCGTCGGTCCAGATAAACTCCTCGCCCTTACGCATCAGTCGCGTCATAGGCGCAGCTATCCTCGAGAAGTTTTTCACGAACCTTCGATAATATCCGGTAAGTCCGAGGAAACTCCTAACCTTTGTAACTGATGTAGGGGTAGGCCATGTCTCAACTGCAGCTATCTTCTCCGGGTCAACTGCTAGTCCATCTCCGGTGGTTATATGCCCCAGAAATGGTACTCTATCCAGGCAGAACTCACATTTGCTGAGCTTGGCGTACAACCTCTCATGTCTCAGCGTCTCCATCACGAACCTGAGATGCCTCTCATGCTCCTTCTGGCCCTTGGAATATACCAAGATGTCGTCGATGAATACCACCACGAACTTATCTAAGTACTGGTGGAAGACATTGTTCATCAAACACATAAATACATCTGGCACGTTGGTTAAACCAAACGGCATGACTAAAAACTCATAGTGGCCATACTTCATCCGAAAGACCGTCTTCTGGATGTCCCCTCTCCGTACCTTGATCTGATGATAATCGGACCTGAGATCGATCTTTGAGAATACACATGCATCGCTAAGCTGATCAAACAAATCATTGATGCACGGCAGTGGATACTTGTTCTTTATCGTTACAGCATTTAGCGTCCTGTAATCGATACACAAGCGTACCGTCCCGTCCTTCTTCGGTACAAACAGAATGGGTGCTCCCCATGGAGATACACTAGCCCGTATGAAATCCTTATCTAAGAGATCATCTACTTGGACTTTCAGCTCAACCAACTCCTTCGGTGCTAGTCTATAAATGGGGAAAGTAATTGGCTCGGCTCCTGGAATCAACTCTATAGTGAACTCAATCTCTCTGTCAGGTGGCAGTCCTGGGAGATCCTCTGGAAACACATCCTCAAACTCTGCCATAAAGTAAGGGTACATCGGTTCACCTTCTGCAATGTGTGTCACTAGGGTAGGTTGGACACCATGCTCTCGGGCTCCCCGAAGAAACTTAAACTCTGGGTGATCTGGGGGTCTAAAGATGACACAACCATGACGACAATCTAGCGTTGCATGGTATTGGCTCAACCAATCCATGCCTAGGACAATGTCATAGTCCGGCATGGAGAAGACCAGAAATCGGGCACGCATCTCTCGCCCGCAGACAACTACTGAACATGATCTACAAGTGTCGCTAACAGGTACTATTCCACCTCCCGTAAGAATCCTCTTGATCTTCGGAAGGGGTACGGTGGCTATTCTATGGGTAGCTACGAAACTAGCAGCTATAAAAGAGTGTGTGACACCAGAATCAAATAGGACTAATGCTGGTAATGAAGCTACTAAGATAGTACCTGCGATCACTTCTCCGGCTGTCTCTGCCTCCTCTACAGTCATCGCATAGGCCTGACCATGTCTCGGTGCCGGTGCCCTCGGCTGATGTCGAGCCTGGTGGAACTGATCTGCCTATGGGGCCAAGGGTGGCCTCCTCTGATTTCCCTCTGGTGCTGGTGGTCGCTGTGCTCCTGCTCCTGTGTAAGGCGGCCTCGGTCCAGGAGGCTACTGATAAGGCCTCGGTGCTGGCAGGGCTGGCCGATGAACCATCTGTGCTGGAGCCCTCTGGTCTGGGCAATCTCGGACTACAGGCTGGTCCGACCCATATCTCAAACAAGCGCCCAGTCTCCGTCGGCAGTCCCTCAATAAATATCCCTTCTTGCCGCAGTAATGGCATGTGGGAATGATAGCTCCATGCTGTGGTGCTGCCCTCTGCTGCTGCTGTACTAGAGGATGCTTCGCAGGTCCTCCATGCGGGGATTGAACTGCTGATGATGAAGCATATGAGCGCTTCAGGCTGGCCTCCATCTTGTTGATGCGGTCCTGGCGTCGTGCTGCTAGTAATACCTCAGAGTAAGAGGTGGAAGCTATGGACCCGATAAACCTCTGGGTCTCGAAACTCAGGCCTTCATAAAACTTCTCGGCCTTCGCCTCCTTGGTAGGGATCAGGTACGGTGCAAACCTGCTCAGGCGGAGGAACTCAGCATTGTATTCCTCTACAGTCATACTCCCCTGCCTGAGGTTCTAAAATCTGTTCCGAAGCTCTGCTCGGGCAGTGGAGGGTATGTACATCTCCTGGAAGAGCCTAGAGAACTCTTCCCACGTGGCACGATCTGGTCCCAAACGCTGCTCCTCTGAAAGCCACCAGTGATGCGCGTTGCCAGTGAGCTGCATCCTGACGACCGTCATCCATCGATGTCGGGGGAGGTCGGTAGCCTCCAGCTGGTGCTGAATGCTGGTGAGCCAAGCGTGGACCTCTGTCGGCTCCTCTATGACAGTAAATGGTTGCGGTATCAAACGACGGAAGTCTATGACAGACCCCAACGTCGACTGGCGTGCAGGTGGTGACGCCTGCCCCAAGGCCGTCACGATACTCTCTCCCAGGGTCTTAGCCTGGCGCTGCTAGGCCTGTTGCTGAGCCTGCTGTTGGACCTGCTGCTAGGCCTACATCATTGTATACATCATCTGGAATATCTGTGTCCCATCCATCGGTTGTCCTACAGGGAATGGCATAAAGGGCATCTGGGGTGGAAATGGTGGAGGTGGTGGTAGCTGCTGCTCCTCCTGACTCGGGATCCTCTGATCCTCAGGTCCTGCCTGATGCGGAGTCTGATGCCCGTCTGACGGCACCTCGAGCTGTCCTGATGACTGCCCCATGGGAGCTGGAGTCAGTAGAAGGACCTGCTCCAGTTCCGGTTCCCCGGATGATCCTGCGTCACAGGAAACATCGTCAGGCTGTGCGATGCGTCCACTGCGGAGATTCATAACTCTGAAAAAAAGTCATGACTGCGATCAACGTTGAGGAAAAAAAATAAGGTACAATTTGTGGTGGCCCATGCAGGTCCGATTTAAATCGTCTTGGTCACCTGACTATGCCAAGCGAGCCTGCAAATTAGGAATAGATATTAGGAATCTCATCTGCAAAGTTTGAAACCTTCACATGACACCTCTATCTCGATATCTTTACTAGAGGGATAGTCTGGCCTTGCAACATCTTCTCGTTTCGTTCTAGGAGTTCTATGGTGCTTCAACAGTGATTTCAATGGTCCAGCACATAACTTGTATCCGGAGCGTATATCCGTAGCTGGGATATGTAGAAGACGTCATGTACTTTCCAATGTCTGAGGTACTTGTTAATTTGTATGCAACTTCTTTGATGCGTTCCAACACATCGAAGGGTCCGATGTACCTCGAGCTTAGTTTTCCTCTTCTTCCAAGTCTGGTAGCTCCTCGGATAGGTGAGAACACATGTCCTCCTATTTTACTCTATGTGTGCCCTTTATCCAAATTATATGGGTATCACCAGGTTTACAGCTGGTCGTACATTAATGGTAGTTTACGATGTTTTTCTCAAGGCTAACATCTGCCTACCCTTTCTCCTTCAATCTAACTGCTCTATTCCCAATAGTAGCTGAAACTAATCTATTTATCGATGGTGAACCCACAAGACTAGAGGTTACTGACTACCCTAATAAGTCATGTACATCAAATCTAATTTAAAAACTACCTGTAGTACTTAGCTATCATTTTATTCATATGATTGAGCCTAGCAAGTAATGTCTAGCAATCTACCTATCTATTTTTGCTTAGTCCTGATTATTATCTAAGGGTGGAACATAATTTAGGTCGGATACTATAGGTCATCAGGTAACTAGGGTTAACTACCTAGGTACTATCTATAACTGAATGGGTAACTTGGTAGTCTAAAGATGACGCTTCTCTTCCCGTAGTCTAGTATAGCATTTGTACTGGGCTTAATCAGTCCATGCCTAAGACAACGTCGAAGTTTGGTATTGGATGTATCAAGAATTGCGTCCTCATTACTCTACTATATATGACTACTAGCATGCTTTAGTAATATTGGTAACTGGAACAAGGCCTTCTCCGGTAAATGTGGCTATTTGCATGGCTACGAAACTACTAGATGTGATGACAGTATAGCTCTTAGAATCAAATAATGCGGTTTGCAGGTAAAATTGCATTTATAAGGGTACCTGAAATGGTTTCACATTCCGGTTCTTTTGCAACTGCAGCTAGTGCAAAGGCCTGCTCGTGCCTTTGTCTTCCGGTTTGTTGTCTGGCTAGGTAGTACTGCGTGTCTTGGGTGGCCAAGGGTGGTCCCCTCTGAAATCTTTCAGCTGCTAGGAGATGCTGACCTCCAGTAGGAGGTTGCATTCCCTGGGCTGGTGCTGCTGGTCCTTGCCCATTCTGGAGTGTTGCTTCTCTGTGTTGTGGGCAGTCTCTGAACTTATGTTGATTGTCTCCACATATCAGGCATAGTCTATACTTCCTTCGGCAGTTTTTGGCATAATGTCCCTGCCTGCCACAATAGTGACAAGTCGGAAGTTTCTTGTGTTGATATGGCCCCGTCTTGTGTTGTGCCTGATTTCCCTGGTGACGGATTGGTCCTCCTGCTCTCGTCTGGTCTCTGGCTGATATGGTTGGATTTGAGCATCTTGCCTCTCGGTCAATGGCTTCTTGTATCCTTGCCTCTGAAAGAACTTCCTCGTAGGAAATCCTAGACTGTGCCGTAGTATGCCCTTGGAGCTCGAGGGTAAGGCCGTTATGGAATTTCATGGCCTTCTCCAACTCGTTTGGTATCAGTATGGCACCAAATTGACTTAGTCGACTGAATTCCTCGTCGTAGGCGTCGACGGTCATATTTTCTTGTTCCAAATGCAGGAACTGGGAGTACAGATCATCTCTGACCGTGGCTGGAAAGTATTTTGCATTGAAGTATTCCAGAAATTGTTCCCAAGTATGGTTTCTGCCGATGCTGCGCTCGATGGAGTTCCACCAGTGATGGGCGTTGCCTTTTAGTTGGGCCCTCACTGCAGTCATCCATAGGTCGGGGTGAAGCTGTGAACCTTCTAGCAGCATTTTCGTGTTAGAGATCCAGTCTGAGATCTCTTCCGGAGTTTCGCTGCCCTTAAAGGTTCTTGGGCTCATCCGGCGAAAGCCTTGGACAGTGCCAGCTGGTTGGGCAGGTGCTAGTGCTGGGGCAGCTGGTCTCTCCAGAGCTGTCATCAAGCTCTGTCTTAGGGCTTCTGTTTGTTGCCACTGAGCCTGTCTCAGGGCTTCAGTTTGTTGTAACATGGCTTGAAGGAACTGAAACATTTGAGGTTGTCCCTCAAATTGTGGCATCAGGGCTGGGTGGGCTAGAAGTGAAGACAAAAGTGTCTCCGCCTGCGGTGTTGGTGTTTGGGAAGTTTGCCCTTCTTGCTGGGCTGGTGTTGCTCCCTGGGCAGGATCCTGGTGAAGGTACGGGGTTGTCGGATTGACCAGCATCCTTGTCGGGGATTGGTCTCTCGGAGGGGTTGGGGGTTCTTTGGTCATCTGGCGAGAGGTCTGTTGCTTGGTCAACCCCATCAATCGCATGTCCACCGGGTATGTCCATATTTCTGAAGAAGATAGAAAAATTTAGAAAAGTACGAAGGAAAATAATAAATGATAATAAAGCAGGATACAAAAAATTTTATGGATGAAGTCAGTGTGGATGAGACCTAGTATTTCTATTCTATTGCAGGTTTGCTGGGCATGTAATCATACCACTAGCAATTAACTAGACCTGCATGGGCCACCACTAAAACCGTGTCACGCCCCAGTCCCAAAAATATACGGAACTAGGCCACGTGGCATTGGCCAGCTGACACGTCACTAAGGGATTACCTAATTTAATGGACCCAAAGTGATGTGCTACGCTGTCCTAAAATACTACAAGTCTTGATACAGGTAATCTATCTCATCCACAAAAATATCAGGAAAGGTGCTGAATATATAGATGCTAAATCTGAAATGTCATATACAAATCAGATAAGTCAGGTGGGAACAAACCCACTACAAAAAGGTAAGCAGAAAGTTAAATAAGATAAACTAGCGCATCATCCTCAAAATATATAGCTCTAACTCCAGATGTACTCAGGCAGACTCTGATGGCATCTCCTCTAACTCCATCTCAAGGGCATGTCCAGACTCCTGTCCAGGTCCAGGTACTGTGGGGTAGAATGTCTCAGCTAAACCTGGCAGGGAACCAGGTCCTCAGAGGGACGTAACAAGATACAGAAAAATAACATGCCATGTATGTAAATACTGAATAAATAAATACAGGGTGCTAACCAGCTAAGTGAATGCAATTTGAGACAACCTAGTACGTATGGGAAATGTGTGGCTAGACATATGCTGACGTAATTCACCAATCCGTAGTGACTGGCTAGTATATGCCACATATGCCCCCGTTCAAGGGCACTATACAATTTTTCATCTACAATGAGTATGGTCACATGAATATATATAACAACCGTATCACTCCGTCGAGTGCGACCACATGATAAAGAGGTGGGTGTCCCATACATTTTTCAGTCGTTCTCCCCGCCCAATGTAACTAATGCCAAGTCGTAACCTTCCTGATTTGGTTCTAAGCCGTGATGCACGTCGTACGTACTGGTAGCTAATCAACTACGCAAACTTGCATCCCAAAATGAAGTGCAACCTTGTTGCGTGTACCCGTGATAGGGTCTAAGAGAATATCAAAATATTCTCACAGTAGTTGGTGAGTCTGTAAACTAAGTTAAATATACTAAATTTGTCAACGTATCAGTTGACTGTACCCGAGGCAGTCCCAGGTACGCATGATTATATGAAATTCAGAACAAGAGCATATAACAATATTGAATTTTAAACAGTAAACTTGGCAAGGTATACTTGCCTACTCCCTGATTGTGTTGAAAAACCTGTGCTCACAGTCAATGTTTGAGGGTTCCTATGACAGGGGGTCACTGACTGTGCTTGGAGATATAATCTGTTTAAGACATTTACAGGGCTTTGTAAATATCAAATTAAAATAAAAGAGCACAATATACTAGTATATATATACAATATATATATAGTCATATATATAGTATAAGGTACATATATATATAGAGTATATATATATAGATATAATAATATAGTAGTATAGTATTATCAGGGTGTATCCACTGATATATATATAGTAATATAATATTATCAGGGTGTATCCACTGATATATATATAGTAATATAATATTATCAGGGTGTATCCACTGATATATATATAGTAAATAAATGAAAGACAGTGCAGAAAGTAAATAAATAAATATATATATATATGTATATGTACTGTATTATTCAGTACTATATTTATAGTATATATTGTAGGTAATATACATACATATATATATATATATATATATATATATATATATATATATATATATATATATATATATATATATATATATATATATATAATAAAGAAAAAGAAAGTGTAGGAATTGGAAATACGTATATAAATACTGTATATCTAGTATTATATAATATATATAATTATATAATACATATTATATAGAGTAATATATATAGATATATATAAATATATATCTACATATATTTATATACATAATATATATTTATATAGGTAATTCATATATATACATATATATATATATATATATATATATATATATATATATATATATATATATATATATATATATATATATATATATATATATATATATATACATATATATATATATATATATATATATATATATATACATATATATATATATATATATATATATATATATATATATATATATATATATATATATAAAAGAAAAAAAATGCAGGAATGAATTAAAAGAATGAAAAGCATACATATGCATATAATTATACCACACATAATATATATATATATATATATATATATATATATATATATATATATATATATATATATATATATATATATATATATAAGAAAAAGAAAATACATATGTATATTTACATATATATATATATCTACACACATATATATTTATATATATATAATAATGAACAAAATATACAAATATATATATACTGTATTTATTATATATAGTAATATTAATAATAATAATAATAATATATATATATATATATATGATAACATATATATATTGAATACATATATATACATATATATATATACATATATACATACATATATATACATAGATATATACATATAATAATAATAATAATAATAACAATAATACATATATATACTGTATTTATACAGTAATATATAATATATATTATATATTATAATATATAATATATATATATATATAAATACATATATATGTTAATATACATATATATATATATATATATATACATATATATATATTTACATACATATACCTATACGTATTTAAATACGTAGAGAAAGAGAGAGAGGTGAGTCACCTGCCACGTCAGGGGGGGGCCCGCGTCGTCGCCGGTGGAGCTCCGACGAGGCTACGGCGGCGGCTGGCCGGAGCAGCAACTGCAGCAGCAGCTTCAGTCAGCAGTAGCAGTGGCAGCTGCAGCAGCTTCTGGCGGCGGTTGCGGTGGTGGTGGAGGTGGCTCAGGGTGGGGGATCGACGGAGGGAAGAGTGGCGGTGAGGTTGGTGGTGGTGGCGGGGGTCTACGGTGGCGGTGGTGGTGGCTGGAGGCGGTCGGGAGGGGGTGTGGTGCAGTGGATGGGAAGTCGGGGAGGAGGCTGCGGTGGAGCTACCGGCCAGGACGGTGGTCGTGGGGAGGTGTGGCGGTGGTGGTTGGGTAGAGGAGGTCACGGCGGAGCGGATGGGGTCGGTGGCGGAGGTCCACGACGGTCAGGGCGGCGGTGGTAGGCGGTCGGAGGTGGAGTTGGCTGTTGGTGTTGGGGTCGGGTTGGTTACTGCGGGGGCTGCCGGAGGTGGAGGCGGTGGCCGGAGGGGGTGGCGATGGTCGGAGGGGGTAGCCGAGGGAGGGGCGAGGAGGTTGGCGGCGGTCCGGTGGGCGGGGGTGGCCGGAGTTGGGTGTGGGGAGGAGCTCGGGTAGGGGGGTTATATATAGGGTTAGGGTTTAGGTTTTATTGTAAATAGTTAATAGCTTAAGGGGTATTTTAGTAATTTGATTTCTAGGATATTTTGAGCTGATTTTTCTGGATATTTAGGTGGGTCCCATGCCACCTATTGTCTAGCCAATGAGGTTATGCCACCTCACATGCATTTTTGCATAAAAACCCTTGACTTTTCACAATTTGCATAAAGGTCCTAAAATTGGGAAATTGTGCAATTATGCAATTTTTCTGGAAAATCACCTGGTTCTAAAAATTACTAAAATTCACAGAATTGAGGGAAAAAGTTGGGGAAGTGTCCTGGGGCTGTGGGGGTGAGCCTGGGCAGGGGCAGGGTCTGATTCTTTTAGGTAATACTGGTCATCGTATTTATTATTTAATAAATACTGCGCACGGTGTTCACTAATTATTTAGAGGCAGTTAGGGTCATAATTTTTCTACGGTCTCAATATACTAGTTGTAGTATATTCAGTGTAGAATATTATCGTATTTTTGTTTGGGCAAAACAGGTGCCTACTGGTCCTAAAATCTTTAGGGGTACAGAGATGGGTAAAGAGCAGAAAATTAAATAGGGAATAAATACGTACGTTTGTAACGATATTTGTGCGACTAAAACGAAGCACGAAACGAAGTATCTGGGAGTTGCACAAAATACAGAAAAAGTAGTCTAACATGTCTAGGGCAGGTATGTGAACTTGTTTGGGAATAACAGCTAGTGTAATGCTCTTAAATAAATTGGGTAATGGACAGGTGTACAATCTATAGGATATGTAACAAATAAATTTTTAAAAAGTTGCAAGAATTATAATTAGCATAAAAATAATTTTAAAATACTGAAATCTGGTCAAGGGAGTTTACATGGACACCTCGCACAGTACATTTTGCAGATAAAATCATGCAGTTTCATAAATTGCACAGAAGTCCTATTAAATTGGGAAATTGTACAATTACGAATTTGTTTGAGAAAAATACCTCATTCCTGAGGGCGATGAAATGCACAGAACTGAGGGGGGGGTGTTCAGTGAGGGACTTGAGGGTGTGAGGGTGCGTCTGGGTAGGGGCTGGGCCTAGTTTTGGGCGATGCGGGTCACCGTATTAATTTATTAGAAATTAATGCGCACGGTATTTTCTAATTATTTAAAAATGTGCAGGGTCAGAATTTAGTGTAGTGCAAGTATACTAGACGTAGTATACTCAAAGTAGAATAATAACGTAAGTTAGTTTGGACAAAACAGGTTCCTGTTTGGCCTCTAATTTCGATTGGAACGGGCAAGGGTACATGCTTGGAAATTAATTGAAAATTAATACGGACGTTTGTAACGATATTTGTGCGACTAAAACGAGACTCATGCCAGGGTATTTGTGAGTTGCACAAAGTTCAGAATAGTAGACTGGCATGTCTAGGAGAGGTACGCGAACTTTGTTTGGGGGTAACAGTCAGTGTAATGCTCTAAATATTCGATGTAATGGACATGTGCACTAAGCAGTATAAGATATTGCATAAATAATTTAAAAAGCTGTAATAAATCATAATTTGTTAAAAATAATCCTAATTTCACTATCTAATGCTAAAATCTGGTCGAGGGAGTTTACAGTTGCTACCGCTGTTATTGCTGCTACTGCCGCCGTGTGCAGTTCTCCGCACGCGTCCTTCCCGCGTAGCCCCCGCACCCCGCACGTGTCCGTCCCGCACAGTCCCCGCACCCCACACGTGTCCGTCCCGGGCACGTCCGCCCCGCGCAATCCCCGCACCCCGTGCGCGTCCGTCCCATACCCTGTACCTCCGTCCCGCGCCGCCCCCGCTCGCCCCAGCCCCGCGCCGCTCTCCGCCCCCGCACCCCACCCCTGATGTTGCTGATGTTGTTGTTGCTTCTTCTTCTTTTCCTTCTTGTTAGGACTGTAAACAAAATTGACACAATTTTTTTACAGTCCTAATTATTTAGGACTGTCAGAAAGTTGATAATTCTTTCAATTGTGGATGGACGGTCAAATTGGAAGAAATGTCAACATTTTGACACTCCTAATATTGCAGCATAATTATTTAGGACTGCAACAATGTTGGAAGGACTATCAACATTGTGATAGTCATAGAAAAAAAATTGGACTGAAAAATAGAAGTCATTAAGTTTTATATAAGAATTTGAACTGCCCTTAACTAAAAAATTAGATGTCAAATTTGTAAATAAATTAAAAAAATATTTAAACTGTCATGAGCAATTATTTGAGTGCGTTTAGAATTTGCAATATAGAAACGTCATCTAAATGGAACGGTGAATATCATCTTAAAATTTCGGTGAGCGAACAAAAATGAAGTCCCATTCGATGTACCCAAACCCGACCCATTAGTGATTCGGTGTCTTCGTTTTTTATTTTAACCCTAATCTTTTATTCTTCCGCCAAACCTTCTCTTTCTCCGTCTTCACTACTCCACTCCATCCTCCATCCGCCGCCTCCTCTAACCGCCGTCGCCGTCGCCGTCGCCGTCGCCGTCGCCATCGTCATCGCCGCCGCTGCCGCCGCTTCTCAGCGTATGTTCTTTCTTCTATTTTTGTTTTCCATGGCCGCTTCGTGTTTTTTTAGCCGTTCTAAAGACGTCATTTTTTTTTCCAGCTACAAACACCATGACTGCAATAGGTCAGACACCAACAATACAATTCTTGACATGGAAGGTGTTTGTTGAAACGAACTCATCATCATCATTCATATTTTTTTTCCCCTTTCCTTTTCGTTCCATCCCATCAACCCGTGCTATCAATCTCTACAGGGTCTGCAGAGGAAAAACGCTCCGCCGCTGCATCGGAGGAGCTTCAGCGCCGCGCTCGGCAGCAGCTTCGGCCACCACCTCCGTCGCCGACACGGTTTCGGAGCACTCGTCACGACACCCCTTCTCGTCCCAAGAGCAGTTGCCTCGAAGGGACCCGAGACCGCGGTCGCCGCCGCCGAAGACTCTTTATCGGAGGACCGCGAGGGGATCGTGCACTTCTACCGCCTGCCGCTCGTCCGCGACAGCGCTGCCGCCGAGCTCCTCCGGCAGGTCCAGGCCAAGATCTCCGCCGACGTCGTCGATATAAGAACCGAGCAGTGCTTCAATATCGGGGTCGGAGGCAGCTTGTCGGAGGAGAAGCTCGGGATCCTCAAGTGGCTTCTTCGGGAGACCTATGAGCCGGACAACCTGCAGAGAGAGAGCTTCCTCGAGAAGGAGGTCATCACCCAGAGGACCGTGCTGGTCGAGGTCGGCCCCCGGATGTCCTTCACCACCGCCTGGTCCGCGAACGCTGTCTCGATCTGCCGATCGTGTACTCTGACGGAAGTGAACCGGATCGAGCGCTCCAGGCGCTATCTTTTGTATCTCAGGCCCGGAAGCAACCCATTGGAGGAGAGCCTGATCGACGAGTTTGCCGCTTTGGTTCATGACAGAATGACGGAGTGCGTCTACAATGCGAGGCTGAAATCGTTCAGAATTGATGCTGTTCCGGAGGCCGTCACGTCGGTTCCGGTGATTGAAAGGGGGAAGGAGGCGCTCGAGGAGATAAATGCTAAGATGGGTCTGGCGTTCGACGACCAAGACATAGAGTACTACACCCGCCTGTTCAAATACGATATCAAGCGCAATCCGACTACCGTCGAGCTCTTCGACATTGCTCAGTCTAACAGCGAGCACAGCCGGCACTGGTTCTTTAACGGGAAGCTCATCATAGATGGAGAGCCGATGGACCGGACATTGTTTCAGATAGTGAAGGGCACTTTGAAAGCTAACCTGAACAACTCAGTGATTGGGTTCAAGGACAATTCTAGCGCGATCAGGGGATTCACAGTCAGTTCGCTGCGCCCGTCGTCACCTGGTTTACCATCTTCGTTGCATTCTTCTGTCCGTGAGCTTGATGTGTTATTTACGGCAGAGACGCACAATTTTCCATGTGCTGTGGCACCTTATCCTGGTGCCGAGACTGGAGCTGGAGGTCGGATTAGGGACACACATGCGACTGGGCGTGGCTCGTTTGTTGTTGCTTCCACTGCTGGCTACTGTGTTGGAAACCTGCATATGGAAGGGTCGTATGCTCCATGGGAAGACCCGTCTTTTGTGTACCCATCAAACCTAGCTTCGCCACTCCAGATTCTAATCGACGCGAGTAATGGCGCATCCGACTACGGTAACAAGTTTGGAGAGCCTCTGATACAGGGGTACACAAGGACGTTTGGGATGAGGCTCTCTAATGGGGAGCGGCGTGAATGGTTGAAGCCGATCATGTTCAGTGCTGGCATCGGGCAGATCGATCACAGCCACATAACGAAAGGAGAGCCAGAGATTGGGATGTTAGTTGTGAAGATTGGCGGCCCTGCTTATCGTATTGGCATGGGAGGTGGCGCTGCTTCGAGCATGGTCAGCGGACAGAATGATGCAGAATTGGACTTCAATGCAGTGCAGCGAGGAGATGCTGAGATGGCACAGAAGCTTTACCGGGTGATCCGATGTTGTGTTGAGCTGG
Source organism: Iris macrosiphon (assembly GCA_036927795.1). Classification (NCBI taxonomy): domain Eukaryota; kingdom Viridiplantae; phylum Streptophyta; class Magnoliopsida; order Asparagales; family Iridaceae; genus Iris; species Iris macrosiphon. The sequence continues at coordinate 307,678,969 of JAYESA010000004.1, forward strand.
GAGAAGATAATCCAATCATCAGCATTCATGATCAAGGAGCTGGCGGGAACTGCAATGTCGTGAAGGAGATTATCTATCCTAAAGGGGCTGAAATCGACATCCGCTCTATAGTAGTTGGTGACCATACCATGTCAGTTTTAGAGATATGGGGTGCCGAGTACCAAGAACAGGATGCTCTGTTAGTGAAACCTGAAAGCCGGGACCTATTGCTTTCATTCTGTGAAAGGGAAAGGGTGTCCATGGCAGTGATAGGTACCATTAGTGGCAGTGGACGAGTTGTGTTGGTTGATCGCTACGCTATAGAACAGTGCAAGTCAAATGGGCTCCCTCTCCCCCCTCCTGTAGAGGATCTCGAGCTCGAAAAGGTACTTGGAGACATGCCCCAGAAGTCTTTCGAATCTAAACGGATGTCGCTGATACGAGAACCACTTGATGTTGCCCCAGGAGTGTCGGTTATGGATTCTCTAGCAAGGGTGCTGAGGCTACCTTCAGTTTGTTCGAAGCGGTTTTTGACGACAAAAGTTGACAGATGTGTAACAGGCCTTGTGGCACAACAGCAGACTGTTGGACCGTTGCAACTTCCACTATCAGATGTTGCCGTCATCTCTCAGACCTACAGCAACCTAACTGGTGGTGCTTGCGCCATCGGGGAACAACCGATAAAAGGCTTATTGAACCCGAAGGCCATGGCTAGGTTGGCAGTTGGTGAAGCATTGACAAACTTAGTCTGGGCTAAAGTTACATCTCTTGGTGATGTTAAAGCTAGTGGCAACTGGATGTATGCTGCTAAGCTCGACGGTGAAGGAGCGGCTATGTATGATGCTGCTACAGCTCTCTCCGAATCCATGATTGAGTTGGGAATTGCAATAGATGGAGGAAAGGACAGCCTTTCGATGGCAGCCCAAGCTTCTGGTGAGGTCGTCAAGGCTCCTGGAAGCCTAGTCATCAGTGCATATGTCACATCTCCTGATATAACATTGACGGTAACACCAGACTTGAAGCTAGGGAACAATGGTGTTCTCTTGCACATCGACCTGGCAAAAGGGAAGCGGCGGTTGGGTGGTTCAGCGTTTGCTCAGGCTTTTGATCAACTTGGTGATGAGTGCCCCGATCTAGATGATGTCCCTTATCTAAAGAAGGTTTTTGAGACTGTTCAGGAGATGCTCAGTGAACAGTTGATTTCTTCTGGTCATGATATCAGTGATGGAGGGTTTATTGTTTGTGTTCTTGAGATGGCATTTGCTGGGAATTTTGGTGTGAAGCTAAATGTAAGCTCGAGAGGTTATAGCCCTCTTCACACACTATTTGCTGAGGAGCTTGGCCTTATTATTGAGGTCAGCTCGGAGAATTTAGGTCTGGTTAGGGGAAAGCTTGAAGCTGCCGGTATTTCTGGTGAGGTAATTGGAAATGTTACTGAATCACCAGTGATAGAGTTATCACTTGATGGCATGCTGCTGCTGAAAGAGGAAATGACGTACCTTCGGGATTTATGGGAGGACACCAGTTTCCAGCTTGAGGGCTTCCAGAGACTGGCTTCCTGTGTCACACTTGAGAAAGAAGGCTTGAAGAGTAGACGTGTTCCTAAATGGGAATTATCTTTCACTCCCAAGTTTAGTGATGAAAAAATTATCTCAGCATCTGTAAAACCGAAGGTCGCTATCATTCGTGAGGAAGGGAGCAATGGGGACAGGGAAATGTCTGCAGCATTTTATGCTGCTGGTTTTGAGCCTTGGGACATCACGATGTCCGATCTCCTGAATGAACGTGTTCATTTGGATAAGTTTAGGGGCATTGCATTCGTAGGAGGCTTCAGCTATGCCGATGTCCTAGATTCCGCTAAAGGTTGGTCAGCATCCATAAGGTTCAATCAGGCTCTCCTTCAGCAATTTCAGGAGTTTTACAATCGACCTGACACTTTTAGCCTTGGTATATGTAACGGATGTCAGCTCATGGCTCTTCTTGGATGGATTCCTGGGGCTGCAATAGGGGGTTCCCTTGGTGAAGGAGGAGATGTCTCTCAACCCAGGTTTATTCACAATGAGTCAGGTCGCTTCGAATGCCGTTTTACTAGTGTGAGAATTGGGGACTCTCCCGCTATAATGTTCAAAGGAATGCAGGGCAGTTCGTTGGGTGTATGGGCTGCTCACGGTGAGGGGCGGGCATATTTTCCCGATAAAGTTGTCCAAAACCGCATTCTTGAATTGGACTTGGCTCCATTGCGGTATTGTGATGACGATGGTAGCACAACGGAGGTGTATCCTTTCAATCCAAACGGTTCACCACTGGGGGTTGCAGCCCTTTGTTCTCCTGACGGAAGACACCTTGCTATGATGCCACATCCAGAACGTTGCTTCATGATGTGGCAATTCCCATGGTATCCAAAAGAATGGAATGTTGACAAGAAAGGTCCAAGTCCATGGTTAAAGATGTTTCAGAATGCTCGTGAATGGTGTTCTTAATTCATGTAAGATCATTTTTTTTACAAAGTGAAGTATGTATGGTTTCCTGATTATGGAGTTAAATGTTGCTTCATTACTTCCTCAAATTTCTATCTTCAAAGACCATGTCTTTGTGTTTTCATTTGTAACTTTAATGTCCACTCTACAGATTATCGGAAGAAGATAGTTCAAATATGGAGTTGTGACTGAAATAATCGAAGGGAGTTTGCTGGTTCAATCCAGCTTTAGGTTTTTTAATAAGGTTAATGTATTCATAAAATGTGAGATTAGAGGAGATATCTTGTTTAAGATCTTTGAGAATGATTTACCTCATTCACAAAAGTTTTATAGTGGTGCTTATTGATTGCTTCACCGATATAAAATCTACTAGTCTTTCATGTTTGGAGCTTCATTCATTTTTATAAAGAGATTGGCTGATATACTATTCTGCTTAGTTCTATTTTGTTTAATATTTTTTTCTTCAAGAATATTATTTCTGTTATATTACCTTGTCTTTTACATGTTGGACCATTAAACTCTATGCAGTACATGCTTGATAAATGACTTACGTAGCTTCTGCTACCCTGCTTCTTTATATATTAAGTTGGAGATGGCAAAGCATTATTAGATTGCGTCAGTTTTGTACAATGTTTTGAAAACCCCTCAGAGAAAGTCTATGATGAGGTCTGTATTATATGATTGACATGTTTTTTCTCCATATATATTCTTCATACTTCTGCTTTATTGTCAGAGCTTCATAACACAGTATAAGTTATATGTTGAATTTGCAGATAAATAGGTATGCTAGAGAGGTTGACAAAAAGAAAGTTCACTTACTATAATATTCTTCCTCTACATGCTTCGGGTGCTGCTCCAGCAATTAGGGAGCTTCCAGAGGCTAACTGCACTTCTCTTGGCTTACTTTTATGTTTGGAATTTTGCCTATTTCGAGAATAAATGGGAGACATGCTCAATAATCATGTGATTGAATATATTCTAAACCCCCCCCCCCCCCCCCCCCCCCCACACACACACACACACACACACACACACACCTCTTCTTCTCTCCCGAGTTGTTTGTTCCTAATTCAAGTTATTTAACTCGGAGATCAAACAGTTCCCTATCATGATCTTGATCTTATGCTCCATAGATTATCACAATACTTTATTAACAAATACTTCTTTGTCATTGTTTTCTGGAAATAGATCAAAGCAGCTGTGAGTGCATTACTTAAGATGGACAATCTACCAATGCCTAGAGTACAGGCAACAGCAAGTGCTCAACAAATAGTTGGTGACCTGTTGATGGCTGGTGGGGATAAATCTGTACACGATTTGCTTGACTGGCTTTGGCTAACTTTTTGTTTTCAGGTATCGTCTCATTTGAATCTTTTCATTAAGGCTAACATATGTATCAAACAAGGTTCCAAATAATTCTCATCATTTCAAAGTAATAACCATGTTTTACATTTTTCTAGACATTAAACTACTAATCATTTTGGCAAATTACCTCTATGTTTATAACCTCTTGAACCTTTTGGACTGAAGAAAGGGAATGTAGAGAGTCAGAGAGAACACCTGATTTTGCTACTTGCGATTATTGACGTATGGCATAAGGGCCTGGAAGAATATTCATTGGTAATTCAGTCTCTTTTTACTCTTTCTTCACTATTCCAAAGGGTGCCCTTTTTTAGATTCATTGTTTAACTCAGAAAATTTAAACTGTGTCATAAACAGTTAAATCATGACACTGTGAAGCAGTTACAGTATAAAGTCCTTAAAACTATATCCTTCATGGTGTGCCTATTTGCCCCGTGAGTTTAATCTCAAGTAAGACACCAACTGATCAGTTCATCTCTTTTTCCCTATTGACATAAAGCTTTTGATCATTTTATGGAAATCTCATTTGGGCATTCATTTTTTCTGTCAAGGCTTCCAGCCGACGAACAGCTGGACTTTATATTGGGCTATATTTTCTTATTTGGGGTGGAGCGCTTGATGCCTGATGCATTTGTTATAGTTATATTTTTCACAGTGTAATCAAGTTAACTTTTATCATTATGCTTCTATATCATTAACTTGGTGCTGTTTTAACTATAACATACACTCAAACTGTTTTTTCTTCCTAAAATATAGGGTTAATTACACTAACCTCTCCTATGTTTAACGTAGTGTTCTAAATTGCGGTATAGGCGGCCGCATGCCGTACTGGAAATCCCCTAGGCGGCAGTCCTAGGCGGGTTTCCACCCTAGGCGGACCTATTTGGCCGATTCGGTCGATTAAAATTAAAAAAAAAAAATTGCCAACGCTGCTGATTTTGATGCTGCTGTTGTTGTTGTTGCTGTTGTTGCTGCTACTCTTCTTTGCCACCGGAGAGTAGAGATGACAATTTCCTCCGAATTTGACGGGGATCCATTTTTTTCCTGACAGGGACGGGTTTGGGGATTTAAAAACGGGGGTGGGGATGGAGATTAAAAAATACCCCAGTCGAATTTGGGGCTGGGTATGGGTATAGTACTCTCCGTCCGTAAATTTTCGACCCCGATTACGTATACCCACAAGTCTTTGTTGTATGAAACTATAGATCTTTATATGGAATATGTTTTTATGGGATTAACATTATCTCTTTATTGCTTATTGCTTTGTATTGTAGACTTCTTTTTAGTACTTCTATGTTTTTGTTGGATTAATATTTCTTTTTTGTTGTATTATATCATTTTCTCAATATTGTGGTAGTATATGTTTTTTGATGGAAGTCAGGTTTTATTAACATGTCTTGTATATTTTTCTTTAGAACGAAAATATTTTTTAAGCTTATAATGTACATAAAAATTGTTAACGGGATAGGGGACGGGGACGAGGACGAGGATGGGACAACTCGGCCTCAAAATTATTAACGGGACGAAGACTGGGATGGAGACGAGGACGGGGAGTGCATTGTTTAACGGGGACGGGGATGGAAATAGAAAACTGAACCCGAACGGGGATGGGGACGGGAATTCAAACACTACTCAAAATGGGGATGGGGAGTATGGTCTCCGGCCCCTACCCGACCCGTTGCCTTCCTTACCGGAGAGATTGGAGAGGAGAGGAGTGATGTAGAGGAGAGGAAAGGGGAGATGGAGGCAGAGCTGGACCCTCTCTCTCCTCTCCTCTCCTCTCCTCTCCTCTCCTCCCCCTTTTATTATTAGGGTGGGGTTAGGTTGGAGTTCAAAAATAAAATTGAACCTGGGATTCGAACCCTCAACCCACACACCACACAATACATCACTTAAACTTTCCCAACTAGACAACTAAACTTTTGTGTAAATGTAGTATATCCAATGTTATTGTCACGACCTATACCCGATAATTTGGACATGAGTACGTGGGTACGTCCAGCTTACGCCGCAGTGTCGACGGTAGAACGCTGTCTATATAGTCACACAATCTCACATAGTTAAATATCCAACCTCCTCTAATCGGAGGAAAAACAAAATATATGGCAGTTATAAATACTACAATCACAAGAGTAAATGAAGATGTCACCAGATGTATCGAATATAAGGTCCAAAGAGTTTGTAGTCTCAAGTCTAAATAAACATAATATCCAAGAGTCTAACAAAGGAATAGTACAAGCATATCTAGTCTACCGGAGACAATGTTCGGGACAACTATAGAAATAGGGAAATAGCTAACTAGATATATCTAGAGAGTCGCAACCTGGACAACCACTGCGACCTCATCATGATCCTCCTGAGGAGCAGGATCGAGCGTCTCTACAAAATCATCCTGGGGTCCGTAGTGAGTAGGACACTGCTCCTTGAGATCGTCTCCTAAATTTTTTAACATATCCATGTCAGGATTGGAGCGAAAGTACATCAATGAAAGCAGTTCCAAATACTTGGCAGAGACTTGTCACGACCCGCATCCTGTTGATCGGACACGAGTACGTGAATACGTTCAGCCTACGCCGCAGTATCGACGGTAGTACGCTGTCTAAACCTCTTTTGTAATCATCCAACATTCCATATATAATTCTCACATCCACAATAATCTCTATTCTAGCTCATTCCCAACAGATAACTAAATAGACAAGAAATAAGAAGTACTAGTATATCAAAACTATAGTTTTTGTACATATATTCATTCATAGTTTTAGTACAGGCCAAAAGACAATTTAAATCGAGAACAATCCGATTAGTATGTCAAAAAAAGAAATACTAGTCTAGCTAATTAACTACGCTTCAAAAGTAATCTCCTGAGTAGAGACAAGCTCCTCAACGTGGCCCATCTGCTATGTCCTGTGGGTCATAGAAGGTAGGAGCATAGTCTTCATCATTTCCTAACATGTCAACGGATCCGGTCAGGATTAGAACAGGTACCAATACACGACAAAATTATACTAAATAATCATAATAAATAGTGAAAATTGAAACTAAGTAGTAATGTACTATAAAGTATGGAAATAAGTAAAGCATAAATATCACAGGACTTGAAAATGAAACTACTACAAGATGATAATGAACTACATGTGTGTACTTGTGTATTTAAAATACATAGTTGGCATGTAGGGGTTATAAGGCTAATAAGGCACGTCATAGACGACTAGCAGTCAGGAATAATCGAGGATAAGGCTGTTGGTACAGTCGTATACGCAACAGCTAGCAGTCATGACATGATAGAAAGGGTAAACCATATACCTCCTAGTATTCTCCCTCCCGACACGAAAATCAAGGTACATAATACGAAAATTCAGTTTCTACAACTAAGTGTGACCATGGAAAATGTGCGCTAGTAGAGTTGAGAACTAAATATCATATTATAGAGGATAAAACCGAAGTGCATGATACTTGCCTCAAAATATGTTGAAGTCAACGTATCTATCACGAACGTGAAGATATGAAATAGATACTCACTAGATGCTCATCCAATCATAATCTCAACATAGTCCAGAATTTTGCATCATAATCGAGAATAATAAGAGTCCGAAGATCCATGGCGAGATAAAAGTTCTATCCAAATTTCAATGTTTCAACAAAGCGGCCCAAATCCACAATAGGTCTAAAAGTTAGTTAAATGATAAAAATTACTATTTAACTATAAACATGAGTTTAGAATGACGCCATGAGTCTACTCATGCTGTCGGAAATAAATTTTAGGAAACGAAACTCAAAACGTCATTTAAATACGAGAATTGATATTTTCTAAAAGTCCACTTCTTCCTAACTTTGGGCTTATGAACGAACAGTAAAAATAATAATGAACGGTTCTAACTTAAGGATCTGGTAGTACAAAAGTTCGACTATCAGTTGGTGAAAATTCCAAACCAATCCAACGGTTGGATTTTCCAGAATCGAATCTCAAAGTTGCAATCAAAGCTGGTTTCAGACGGCAATATTCAGTGTGCAGAAATATATATTTTCTCAGTTTTTTAGGATAGATTATGAGTAAGAAAACGATATCATTTATGGCTTAAACACCAGGAATTTCAACTAGATATTAATTAGGAAGAAACTAGATGAAAATCAAATGGTTCGATTTTCGAGAAACTGAGCCCAAAGTGACCTCCAAGAACAATTTTAGACTGAATGCTGCCAACGCAGTTCATGAAGCTCACTTTGCTCTATGATTTCGTAAATTAAACCAACCCAATAATTCATGAAACCTCAATAATCTGATTTACAAAATAACCAAGATCAAATAGGTAATACCGGATTCAAGATTAATAATTTACAGAAATAGTGGTGTGAGTCTAAACTTGGTAAAAATAATTCCTGACTTATAATTTTCTGAAACAAAATCAACAGTTTGAGAACCAAACTTGGAAAGATCATTTGACCTATCAAATCATGATGAAATGTGCTGAAACTCTAGATATTGGTAGAGTAATATACCTTATGTGAATTTATGAAGGAAAATCGATGATCCCCTGGTTTGATGTGCGAGAAATGAGGTCAAAGTTCACTCCAAAAACTATTTCTGAAACAAATTTTCATAGTTTTATGGGGCAAACTTTATACTAGAATTTGATGTACCAAAACTTAATAATTTGAAACGAAATTGGAGGCTATGACTGAGTGTAACTTACCAACATCATCATGGAAAAATTGGATCGAGGAAAGACAAATCGAATGAGAAGATATGATGCTTCAAAATCAAAGAAATTTTTTATTTAGAGTCGCTTGTCGCAACGGAATTTTCATAAAAATGAACCACCATGTTAGAACTCACCTAGCTAACTTCCACGAAAGTTGTTAGGGTCAGCGTTGGCACCAAAAGGTGGCGGCAAGGAGTGATGGTTAAGGTTTTATGGTTGGTAATGGTGGTGGGGAGGTTTAGGGATGGTGGGAGTGGTTAATATATAAAGAAAATGAGTAGAAGAAGATATAAGTGGAGGAGGAAGAAGAAATGTAAGATGAAGAGGTAGAGAATGAAGAGAGGGGAAGAGTGGTTCGGTGGGTGGTATTACAAAGAGATGTCTCTCTCTTCATTCCAAAAAAATCCATCATTATGTTTTCTATGGAAATGATCTTTTTACCCTCTCCTTCTCATGCACCATGCCACGTCTTTTTCCTCCTATTTGAATGCCACATTAGCTAGCTTAGGTGGTGGATAATTTGTGTAATTGCATAATTTAACTAAGGGTTTATATGTAAACATTTTAAAAAAATGTGTAAATAAATTATTATGCATTTATACAAATGTAAAATAATATTTATTGAATAATAAAACATAAATATAAATATATTTATATATTCACATGGAAATAGGTTATAACAAGACTATACAACATAAATAGCAATGTAATATATAAAAGACGGTAAAGAAGAGATCCGTCATAACAAGCAAGAGAAACAGGTAATATATGGCATATGACGACATTATAGAGTGACAAGAAAGACTATAATCATAATGTGATTTTAAAATACTATTGTCAAAATGTGATCAGCTGCAAGGGGTAATATGACACATTGAAAAGATGGTCGAAAGCAACAAGCACTACACTACTGGGTAAGACTGAAATCATACGTGAAGGATATGATTTCAGCTATTCACAAGCACTACACTAATGTAATTGATCACATAATCACATAATATTTTTCCATCCGGAAACAGTCATGGATTTGAGTCCGATACGTAGATCAAGAACAAGTAGGATAACATAAGAAGTGCCAGCAACAAGCAAGCAAGCATGATTTATCCAACAAGTTTGAACAATGTATTTCGTGACAACGAATCCATATAACTCTAATCCGTGATACAAGCGTGTCTATAACTCAAATAAAAGCATTACTAGAACATGCAATATAGAGACTATCAAGTAATGAAAACAATCAGAGAATGTACTCGCCTGTCGTAGTGTGATGATGATATGAAATAGAATCCGTATCGAGATCCAAATAACCTATATTAATAATTTACCATGTCAATAGACGATATGCATATCGAAATCAACATATTTACTAAGTTATTGATTTCTAGGTTCAATACATATATCTATTGGCATCTTAAATAGGTAATTTACCTATGGTTTACATTTACCCTATTTGAAGTATCTCATAACATTTGCTCGTCTCGGTATGCTCTCTCTCTGTATTGGGCGACTCCCTATGTCCGTCCTTTGTTTGGGCAGGCCATCCGGATATATATAGTCATCATTGGACGCGCATATGTTGGACCGTATGGATGCTAGAGGGTGCCACGTGTGCCTCCTTAACAAGGTGCAGCTGTAACTGTGAGCTGGTCAGGCTGTCGTGTGGACGTTTATTGAGATTTTCTGTTGCTGAAGATCTGGGTGGTTTCTCGTCCTTTGTGGGCGTGACTTGGTCAGCTTGACACATAGTCCGCACTTGGTTGGAGAGAATCACTCTTGTCGTAACAGCAAGATTTGGTCTTCATGGAGTCTGAAACATGTGACCAGAGACGCAAAGAACCGCATGAAGCCCGGCTAATAAATCATATTTGTTGCAGTGCTATTTTCTTATCATGATGCTGCTTATTTAATATCTCACCTTCGCTGGCTAATAGATCATATTTGTTGTTTATAATTTTTTTGTGATGTACAAGTGCTCCCCAAATCATTATAATCTCTTAAACTCTGTGGTCATATGCTACTCGTCTTTCTATATGCCTTCTTGGCTTTGCATGCATAGTTTGGAAGTGACACTGACTACTTAGCTGACTCCTAGTATTTTTGGGCTCATTGGAATAGTGGAAAATGTTGCCGATTTTGAGTAACTTTGCTTGCATCTTTCAGAAGTTTTTAATACACCCCTGTGATTTTAAATTTGCTTGGTTTATCGCACTCACAATCTCCTGATGTGCATGGGATTTCTTTATTCAGTGTGTAAGGTTACCACTATGTGAAACCTAGCAAGTGCCCATTGGGCAGAATGCCACTTGCGATGATCTGGATCGTGGAAGGGCTTGCTTTGATGCGAAATCAAGGAATTTGGAAGTAGATTATGAGGGATTTTTTAAATCTTAGATGCAATCAAAATAAGAACCGCTGTTATTTTGCATGATATTAAAGACTTTTAAGCTTCACTGTACAATATGGTGAGGTGAAGAATGTACAAATACTATGGAGCCTTGGAAGCAGATTTCATGAGCGTGGCTGATTGGCAACAATGGGCTCTTGGATCCCCATTTTTCCTGCAAGACATAACTATCTATACCACCACCATGTTATCTTGGTAGAAGCAATTAATTGAGTTGAAGTATTGACCTAGGAAACCCCTTATTTCGAATCCTTCTTAATATGTTGTGATGAGAATGGGATGTCAATCTATTACAATCTTCTGTTACCAAGTGTGAACGCAATTTTGATTATTGAAATAGAAGTTTGTGTAATCCACTATGTCAGTATATTTCTTGGTACAAGTTCTTCCTTTGTGTGTAACATATAAGTATTGTGCAAAGCTGAAACATTGGTATCTAATTATCAAACTTCAGGTTCATTGAAATAATTAAGGACCCTTTGGTCTAGTTTTCTATTAGTCCTATACTTGGTTGTTGTCATATAGTATTTCTATATTATTTTATTAGCGAGCGCTTGCATTTTTTCTAAGTCGTGGCATTGTCTTCCTATCTGCAATTTTGCTGCTTGCTGATCTGGTTTATTCGTACTCATCTGAGATTTATATACCTTGTTCCAGACTTCCATGTTAACAAATGCACTCTTTATATGTCTGCTCTTGTTACCTCTTATTTCAGTTGATCCTCCTGTAATACTTGTTTCTTGAATAATCAGTAGTACTGGTACGTATGGTTTTCCAGGAAATAGCAAAATGTTAACATGAAAAAGAAAACTTGTGAGAAGTTGTGAGAAAGCCAAAACACCAAGTATCGTGTTCTTTGATCAAATGTAGCTCGTATATTGCAAATATTAGCGGACATTTGTTCCCAATCAAGTGCTGTTACTCCTGACACTTATGTATCACTTGTATATCGAAGCACACGGATCTTTGCTCATTTTGAATGGTTCTGACGTGAGAAAAGTTGGTCCATTATTCTTAGGGGTGCAACCTAGGCGGTTCGGTCGGACTTGAACTCACCCGTCATAAGTCTAGCTCGAGTCTAACCTCAACCCGACCTCGGATTACATAAGTCTAGCTCGAGTGTAACCTCAACCCAACCTCAACCCGACCTCGGATTACATAAGTCTAGCTCGAGTGTAACCTCAACCCAACCTCGGATTACATATGAAGCTCAAGACCGAGTCACTCAAATTTGGGTTATGGGTTAGATTCAGGTCCATTTATCAAACTCTAATATAATATTTAAAATAAGTTTAAATATCAATTAAATTTCAATTATTACAAAAATAGAATTAAAGAGTTTGAATAAAAAAAAATTTAGAATTTAAATATTTTATTTAATAAATATATATATATATATATATATATATATAGGATAAATATGATATAAATAGATTCCAACATATCATATACGTATATGTGTACTCCATTTCTATTGATCCACATATACATTCTTATGATACATATCTTTTTTCTTTTTCATATATATATATATATATATATATATATATATACACAAACACACGATGTCAGAGTTCTTGGATAATCCAAGATATGAATCTTTTTATCAGATTCAAATATTTAACCGAGAGAGAAATCTTTTTATCTATCGGATTCAAATATTTTAACTCTGTCTCTGAGACTAATTTATTTTTATCGGGTTCAAATTATCGGATTCTCAAATATTTTAACTCGAGCATGAACATCTCCGACCCTAATTTATCAGGTCTAATCAGCCCGAGTTGCACCCCTGTGGACCTTGATTTATGATTGAACGTGATGTTAGTGAATTTATCATTATTCAGTGGAGAATGCTATTTCTATCCTAGGTTATGTTATCCTGGCTTTCCTTGGACAAGGCAGAGGCTTCTAAATAGCGAGAGCAGGGGTAAAACAAAACAGAAGACTCGATTTAAGCACCACTAGTATTTGGACATGGCAACATATTCATACGAAGACCCGCTTCTAAATAGCGAGGTGGAGAGGGGGAAAAATAAAAAAAACTGAAGAGACTCGAATTAAGCACAACTAGTATTTGGACATGGCATCACACTCAAAACGAACTCCCACACATGAACTCGCACGCACACACAATTTTGATTTTATTTAACATCCATTCATTCTCGCTGCTCGCTGCTCACTGCTCACTCATCATCTCATGCGACTTTCACCTCGATGGTCTTGGGCTTCTTGGGCTCCGGCGGGGGCAGCTTTTTGACCGTCACGGTGAGCACCCCGTCCGCGCACGCGGCGGAGACCCCGTCCTCCGTGTTGGCATTCTCCGGCAGCGTGAACTTCCTCATGAACTTCCCCATCCTCCTCTCCATCCTCAAGTACTTCCCTTCCTTTTCCTTCTCCTCCTCCCCGCGCTTCCGCTCTCCGCTGATGACGAGGAGGTTGTCGTCCTCCACCTGCACCTTGATCTCCCCGGACCTCACCCCGGGCATGTCGACCACGAACACGTACGCCGACGGGAGCTCCTTCACGTCCACCGGGGTCGACGCCATGGCGCGGGCGTCGCGGACGTAGGTCCGGCTGCTGCTTCCGTTGGCGGAGGACTTGCTGTCGGTCGCGTCGTCGGAGTGGTCCATCAGGTGGTGGAGCGTCGATATCAGAGGAGCTTCCAATCCCATCACTCGGAAATCCATTGCTGAGCTTCTCTCTTTTTGTTTGCAATTTCTTTGCTCTCTTGATTTGATGATTTGTTTGATAAAAGAGTGGTATATAAAGGAGGAGGAGGAGGAGGAATAAGAAGAAGAGTAGAGAAGGATGGAGTGGCTTCTATAATTTTCTAGAAGCTCTTTTCGGTGCTTTCTAGAAGCAGCAGAGGTGGTGGAGCGGCCGAAGCGGAGTCCCCCTTTGGACCAGGTCATTTATCCATTGGGCCCCTATGGGTTGGAAGCCCAGTCTACCTAACCGAACCCTTAGTCTGACAAATTAATTGAAACCTATATGATTTATATCTATATTGCTAGCATAATAGACCCTTAGGTAGATTAAAACCGTCTTAGAACAGAATAGAATAGAATAATATTATTCATTCGCAAATCATCCGTCCTTATGAAAACTAACATGACGGTTGACATGAGAGTTGACATGATAAATTTTAAATTTTAAATTTTAAATTAATATTAATATAATTTAAAAAATTAATTTTTTGGGTTATAATTTGTTATGTTAGATGTCATATAATACTATTTAACATATCATGTCAGTTTACACATAAAAAAGAATAGTTTGAAGAAACACATTGGAAGATTGAATAACAACAGTCATTATCTTCGTAAATAACGCAACCAATTAAATTATAAAAATAAGTAATTAAAAACCAACTAAGCTAACTAAATTACTTGTCAGAGTTAGCAAGATTTTTAACTTCTGACAACAACGAGTATGCTAATCAGAAAATTTTCTACAAAGAAAAAAAAATTAGTTTGAGAGATTAGTTTGGAGAAATTGTACGTAGAGAACAAAAACGTACGTAACATGTGCGTTCATATTCCTGCTATAAAAAATATAATTAAAAAAATCCAAATCGCATATAAGAAATGCGTTTTAAAAAAAAAAAAAAATATTGCGGAAGAAGCACATGTTTCGTGAGTTGTCAAATTTTTTTTTAAAAGAATACACGCGTAACAAAAAGAAGAAAAAAACAAAACAAAACAAAAAAAATACATATAGTACATGCATTCTTATCTTCTTCTTTTTTATTTTATTTATTTTTTTAAAGAAATGTACATAAGGAAAAGGAAAAAGAGAAAAAGAGAAAAAAAAAGAAAAAAAACGCACGTAATACATGAGTTCTCACCTATTTTTTTATATTATTTTTTAAAATGCATGTAGTACATGCGTTATCATCAAAAAATATTTCTTTTTTTCTCTTTTCTTTTTCCTTACGTGCATTTCTTAAAAAAATAATAATAAAAAAAATTGAGAACGCATGTACTACATACGTTTTCAGATTTTTTTTTTCTTACGTGTGTTCTCTTTAAAAAAAAAAAAAAGTCTTCAAGCAGATTAAAAAAAAAAAAAAAAAACGTATTTCTTATATGCGTTTTGGTTTCTGTAATTATTTATTTTTATATTAGGAGTAAGAATGTACATGTTACGTCCATTTTTGTTCTTTGCATACAATTTTTCAAACTTATTTCTCTCAAACTAATTTTGTTAAAAAAAATTTCTATGTAGAAAATTTTCTGTATACTAATACATCCAATGTGAAAATAATTTTGACTCCTAACTAACATCTGACACTTCATCCATTACTGATGCTCTTAGGAGTACTCGATCTGGTTTTCCTTTAATTAGTTTATAGCATGTAGTCTTGGAAAGCACGATTGGACCCAAAAAAAATTTCCATCAATTATTATAAAAAAATTTAATAATAATAATAACAAATAATATAACAATATATTTTAAATTTAAATTATATTTAAACTAATTATATGGTATTATCTAATTAACACATATCCAAAAATTTTAAAAATTATTTCTAAGAAATTATAATTAAAATTTATTCAAAATATATTTATAATATTTTAATATAATATTTTTTTTATAATATTATAATTTTTTTATACGTGCAATGCTTAATAGTTTAACATAAGCATTTAATATCTCAAGTTTCAATAAAATAAGATACAAGTTTATTATTTGTGCTAACATGTACGTGACAACGTAGATTAGATTCTAGAACTCGAACATAGACTTTTTTTGTGATCAAAATATGAAATATTACAAAAAAAATACAAATCCATGCTAGATTATAAAATTCATGTTGACTAATCTCTCATAGATTGATTATAATTTCTGCTAGCAAGCAGGAACACTCTTGAAATTATTGTTTATAGTGGAAAAACGTTTTCAAGTTGAGGAGCAATCGGGATCCCAGCACTTATATATTTTCGTATGTTTTTCGAAATAGCAGTCATTTGATTGTCTTTTTTGACGGTTCAGATTAGATCCTTAGGTTATCAATTTTTTTGCAAAAAATTAATCTAAGTTGAATCGTCAAAAAATATAATCTAACAACTGCTATGTCAAAAAAATGCGAAGATATATAAGTGCGGATTTCGATCCCTCCTCTTTCAAGTTTGTTTTGGAGACAACAAATTTACATTTGTCAAAGACCGAAGAGGCGTTAATTTGGTGGGCTGCACTGGCTCGGACTCTTAAACTGCTTTGCCCATTTGTCCATTTAAATGCAATGCACATTCAGCATTTAGTTGGATCGTAATAAGTAATAGTAACGAGTGGGCCAATAGCCTAGTCAAGTTGATACAATAACTTCATGGTGGGCCAGAATGTTTACTATTTGTACTTGTTTATACCGCATCCTTGGTGCATGATTAGATCTTGAGTGACCCTCGTTATTACCGGGAAAGAGATGTAAGATCCTGACCGGATGACAAAAAATTGGTAGATTAAGCCACTGAGACGTATTACACAACGTGTACAAAGTCCTGACAGTCTCGTCAGGCATCTCAAAAATATATATTTATTTTATGTATTTGGATACCAGAAAAATGAGCATGAAAAAAAAATGGTTCCCAACGAGGAACCCTAGATGCTGTCGGAGTAAATGATCATCAACAAGAGCGTTCTAGTGTGTTGTAGCGTTCTAGTGTGTTGTAGATTCTTATCCAAGACTTGTATCATTTGATGATACCATGTGAATCGCTAAAAACACATGAAGTGTATGGCTAACCCAATAACGAAAGTTTCATAAGGGGAATCGAGCAGGCTATCATGAGACAAACGATCTTCTTTCTTAAGAGATTCTATTCGGAACTATTATCTGTCCAAGGTTTCTTTTTATGTTTATTATGTTTGTTATTTAAAGAAGCTTTCCGCTATTTTTCCATTTCTCAAGTTCCCTTGTTCCTCGCGGGTCATTCGTCCGCTTGTCCGAATGCACCGGGAGTGCGATTGCCCTTCTTAGCTTTCATTCTCTCGAAGGCAGGGGAGTCGGCATTGCTACTTGCCAGACAACAAGAAGGATCTTATTCCAAGACCAATCGGATCCTGACGTACCAGTAGGTACCAGAGGAGATCGCTATGATCGTTACTGTATCTGTATCGAAGAGATGCGACAAAGTGTTCGGGTCATTGTGCAATGTCCTAATCAAAGGAAAGTAAAATAGAAGGAAAAGTAAAATAGGGGGTAAATGGTTCCCCAATCTCACCCACCCTAAGGATTCATTTTTCCTTTCATTTTGTCTGCATTTATTATACAAATTTAGTACTAAATCGTCACTGCTCAAAGATGCATTCTGACTATATTCATGGCCTTTTCAAATAACAGAATCTTTTTTGATAGGAATTGCAATTTGTCATGCCCATTAAAAGAGCAAAGAATTTATTTGTTTTTTGCGAATCAAACGAAACCTTAGATGTACCAACACAGTCCTAGGCTCCTACGTGCCATGGTGTTTAGGCATTAGGGTGTGCCGATCTTTTGATATTTTTAAGGATCCGGAACAAAGACTTAAAATGGGACTTTCTATTACAAATTAAAAGAAAATTACTTAGTAATTTGGGCCAAGTATTATAATAGACACAATATATTTTTAGGCTAACAAATATTTGAACTCTTTCTTAAACCTCCAAATCTTGGGTCTAGACGATCGTCCTTTTTGCCTTGGCCCAGGACCTATTACGTATGTTACTAAGGGTGACAATTCGGCCGGATCATTGGTCGAGCCGCTTAGACTCAACATTGACTCGGACCATGTTTAAAGCGGATCATCCTAACTTATCTTGATTAAGCCACAAGCATAACCATAACCATAACCATACTAAGGACATGAGTGACACGGTTGGTTGGAGAGGTCTAGGCAGAGCGGAGCTAGGCTCTAAAATTAGGTACATGAGGAGACTAGCATCGCACCGCCTAAAATGTTAATTTTTTGAGAACTTATTTATCACTTAATTGTTGCATAATTTAAATCCAAACAAAAGAATAAAACATTACCAAGAAAACATTACAAAAAACATAGTAGATGAATGACTTTTCAGTTTTGAGAGACAATAAGAAATCTACATGAGTAATAGAAGACAAATATTGAGTTTTTGATAGACAATAAGAAAAATGAACATCATTGTGACTTGAAGTAGTTGAAAATAAATCAGGCTGAAAGAGAGAGATACATGCATATAATTAGTTGACTGCAGCCCCACAAATATTCGTGGACAAGTTCCTTGAACCTGCATAATGCAAACACTTCATAAACAAATTTGACATGGTATGAAATAAATAAATAAATAAATAAATAAATAACATGGTATGCAAACACCTTCTATTCTAAAGTAGAAAGCTTACCTGAAGTTATATGTCTCATTCTCTTCTTTGAAGGTTGATGATGGTATGCAAATACCTCCTATTTGTAAGTAGAAAACTTACATGGAACGGTTTCTTCATTAGATGCATTAGGCGTATGACAGACTGATGCTTCAACAGCTCATAATCATTAAAAAAATTGAAGTTATAGGTCTCACTCTCATCTTTGAAGGTTGATGGTTGATGATATTCCATAACCTAAGATTAATTACAATATTAAAGCTTAAAATATAATATAGTAACTTTCTGTGAATATTAAAAGACAGACATAGAATTGTTTGTGAATTTGAAGTAAGAAACTTTTTGTGGGTTCATCAAAAAATAATCAAATAAGTGATAATATATAAAGAAGTGTACCCTTTTTTCAGTTGGTGGTCTTCTATTGCGAAATCCTAAATTTTTTCTATCTAACGCTTGGAAATTTTTAGGTAGACTCCAGCCTGCTGTCCACAATGTCCAAAGATAATTTTAGGTAGAGACAGACAAAGATAGATAAATATGTTGAAGATTAACTGCTTCTTTCTTCTCTTCTTCTAAATTCTAATACAAGCAATTAATTATCATCAACATTTAACAACACAATATTATATATTAATTAACATGTTTCAAAATAGGAGACATCGGAAATGTGAAAATTCAAAAATAATAAGAACATAACAGAAGCTACTAACTAGCTGATAAATATAATAAGACAAATTGAAGAAACTACTAAACTATTACCACTTACTAGAGAAGAGTCAGTCTTAGCGGCTTGCCGTCGGAATCTGGAAGTTGTTTGCACTTAGCGGCTCTTCCTAGTGGAGTATGGCGCCCGATGGCCGCTATTAGAACCGAAGAAGGGTATTAGCTAGCGCCTACTTCTGCCGGATGCTGCTGCTACTTATTTTAGGGTAGACATAATGAGTGGGATGAAACCTGACTATGGTGCTCATATATCCTAATATCCATATTTTTTTCACATTTTGGGGCGGGCTACATCCCACCCATGACCATTCTGGGCTCTGCATATGTATGCAAACACCTCATATTCATAAGTAGAATGCTTGCTGGAGCGATTTCTTCATTAGATGCATTAGGCGTATAACTGGATGATGCTTCAACAGCTCCTAATCTTAAAAAAAATGAAGTTATAGGCCTCACTCTCTTCTTTGAAGGTTGACGATGTTACATAACCTAAGGTTAATTACAATATTAAAGCCTAAAAAATAATATAGTAACTTTCTGTGAATATTAAAAGACAGACACAAAATTGTTCGTGAATTTGAAGTAAGAAACTTTTTGTGGGTTCATAAAAAAATATCAAATAACTGATAATATATAAAGAAGTGTACCCTTTTGTTAGTTGGTGGTCTCCTCTTGCGAAACCCTAAATTTCTTGTGTCTAACACTTGGAATTTATTAGGAAGAGTTCAACCTACTATCCACAATGCCCAAAGATAATTTTAGGTACAGACAAACAAAGATACATAAATAAGTTGAAGATTAGCTTCTTCTTTCTTCTCTTCTTCTACATTCTAATCGAAGCAATTAATTATCACCAACAAGCAACAACACAATATTATATATTAATTAACATGTTTCAAAATAGGAGACAACAGACATGTGCAAATGTAATTGCAAAACTAATAAGAACATAACATAAGCTACTAACTAACTAGTAAATATAATAATAAACTACTAAACTATTACCACTTACCAGAGAAGAGTTAGTCTTAGCGGATGGCTGTTTAAATCTAGAAGTTGTTGGCACTTAGCGGCTCTGCCTAGTGAAATTCGACGCTCGCTGGTTGCTATTAGAACCGAATAAGGGTGTTATCTAGAGGTTGCTTCTGTCGGATGCTGCTGCTACTTATTTTAGGATAGACAAAATGAGTGGGCTGAAGCCTTAATGGGCTGCTTATATATCCTAATATCCAAAAAAATTCAAATTTTTTTTCTTCACATTTTTGGCCAGGCTACAACCCACCCATGCTCTTTCTGGACTCTACCTCTGTATGCAAACACCTCATATTCATAAGTATAAAGCTTACCTGGAGCAGTTTCTTCATTAGATGCATTAGCTGTATGACTGGCTGATGCTTCAGCAGCTCCCGATATTTGAAAAAAAAAATGAAGTTATAGGTCTCACTCTTTTCTTTGAAGGTTGGTGATGTTTCATAACCTAAGATTAATTACAATATTAAAGCCTAAAAAATAATATAGTAACTTTCTGTGAATATTAAAAGACAGACATAGAATTGTTTGTGAATTTGAAGTAAGAAATTGTTTTTGGGTTCATAAAAAAAATTTAGATAACTGATAATATATAAAGAAGTGTAACCTTATGTCAGTTGGTGGTCTTCTCTTCGAAATCCCAAAAATTTTCGGTCTAACGCTTGAAATTTTTTAGGTAGAGTCCAACCTGCTGTCCACAATGCCCAAAGATAATTTTAGGTAGAGACATACAAAGATACATAAATAAGTTGAAGATTAGCTTCTTCTTTCTTCTCATCTTCTAATTTATAATCCAAGCAATTAATTATCACCAACATGCAACAACACAATATTATATATTAACTAACATGTTTCAAAATAAGAGACATCATACATGTGCAAATGTGCAAATGCAATTGCAAAACTAATAAGAACAAAACAGAAGCTACTTACTAGCCAGTTAATATAATAAGAAGAATTGAAGAAACTACTAAACTATTACCACTTGCCAGAGAAGAGTCAGTCTTAGCGGTTGGCCATGTAATGACCCGTTTCGCATCAATACGGATAGCCGATTCAAACGGCACAAGTGTGATGACTCGACCCGCCTTGCTCGGCGAGAAGACTCGCTTGAGGCAAAGAAATTCAGACTTGGCCCTTCAGGAGTTCAGACTTATACTTTCAAAGACGCGCTCAGAGTATTGCTCGGCCGATGCGAATCATCGCTAAGATGGGTGGCTACGATGAATATGTCTTTGCTTAGCCTACACACATAAAACATGGACGATACAAGCTAGTCGCTAGGAGAATCACCTCTTGCATGCTAATAAAGAATACAACGCACCTAGCTAAGAAAATAATCACATCATGTATTACTTGTCTAGAACATGAAAAAGAAGTAACTTTATTCGTGAAAGATTTTCTTATGTACCACTCTACATGTCTCTACACGGTTTCAATCCTCGGTGTAACCCTTTAGACTCGCGCTAGTGTAATGGCTTATGTTCTGTTGTTTCAATGCTTGTCTACTTTACGTGCTAACTAGTACTCGTTCGTCTCGTTTCAATGCTTGTCATATAGATTCATGCCACGAATCGATGCACTTCATATGATTATGGTTCACTCACCTGAGACACGAAGCCTATCAAAATAATCATTTCGAGCCAAGTATCAAAAAATATGGAAGACTTCGGGACCTTTGGGTCACCAAGGCAATACCCGAACTAGGGAATTGTATTATGTTAAATAAAGAAGAACAAGAAAAGCTGTTCGGGTGGCTTGTAGCGGGTAATGGCCAACCGCATCTACAACCATCGCCGCTTATGTACAAGAAGTTATAAGATCTAAACAAGTAAAGATAGACGTGCTAATGGCCTAGCACGAGTAAGTCACGATGGCATGTAGCGGGTAATGGCCTACCTGTGCTGCAACCATCGTCGTGTTACCAGAACAAGAGTAATAAACAAGAGACTTGCATGGTCACAGATAACTCGTGAACAAGAGTAATAAACAAGAGACTTGCATGCTCACTTTCGTGCCATATGTGGTGCCCCGTTCCCCTTTTTCGGGGAGCGCATCTAAGAAATACTTTCGGTATCGTTCGATCGAGATAGATTGAATCAAGATCTTTTCCTCGTTATGGATTTGCTTCTTTGGAATCGATTTCCATATTCAGTAGAAAGTTCTCCAAGGATGGACTTAGCGGCAGAGTCAAGAGGGACCTCTCCGCTGCAAGTTTTCTTGCCTAGTTTTCGTTGTCGCCTTGTTGCTTTCGTGCTTTTGAGTTTGTTTTCGGATTTGCATTTTCTTGAACGGTTTCGATGGATTTTATTGCTTTCGTTCGTTGAACTGCATTTTATTACGAGCTTGGAAAGAGTAGAAGAGGTATTGATCATCTATTTGTGGCAATGCAGGTAATTGTACAGTAAACGTCGTACGAGCAGAGTCTTGAAGCACCTCTTTTCTTTTCTTTCTCCAACCAACTCGCGAGTGGCTATAATTCAATTTAGTTGACCCTTCTTCTAAGTCTTTACATCTAAATTTTTTGCCTTCTTGATTGTTCCGATCAAACGATACCATAATAACTAAAAGATGTCAAGATAAAAAGGAATAGACTTAGATTACTTGTGCTTGTCAACCAACTTGTGAACGGTTATTTTGTTGCATGCTAGTTCGCTTAGAATGTTCTTTCATCATGTTTCAATTCTAGTTAGAATGTATACTTCTTCTATAATTGTGCTATGTATAGAACATACCTTGCTATGCAATAAACTGATCAGGGAGACTACGCAAAATAGATCATGCCATGTTACTTGTCTCGTGCTCGTGTTGCTATAAACTGCATCAATTGATAACTTAGTATAGACGCCGTTTGATCACGGACAACTTGTGCACAAGGTCATAGTTCTTGTGGACGGTCGCTGGGG
This sequence comes from Iris macrosiphon, assembly GCA_036927795.1. NCBI lineage: Eukaryota > Viridiplantae > Streptophyta > Magnoliopsida > Asparagales > Iridaceae > Iris > Iris macrosiphon. The sequence continues at coordinate 307,701,888 of JAYESA010000004.1, forward strand.
CACTGGCACCGATCCGATCCGGACGGTTAGTATCGTGTACTGGACGGGATGGCTTGTAGCGCACCATGTACTTTCATTGCATACCATTCTCGTCAAAGACTATAACTCGTCCATTATGGCATCATGCCAGTGATCCCCATGTATATTTAAACTGTGCAAGCTAACTATATCTTCGTGTCAGGGAAGGTCATGGTAGATATTTTTGTATGTGGTTCAGACGGACAGGTAAAAATCACCGAACGGTGGAATATTTATTTTAATAAACTTCCATATCAAATGCTTGCTTGTAAAATGAACTAAGGCAAGATATAAAAAAATTACCCTCACATTTTCAATCAAGGATAATTTGGTAATTGACATGGATATTTTGATTTTAGGAGTATTGTATTTAAATATTGTGCATGTGATTAATTATTTGTTGTATTAATTATTGATTGTTAGATGTAATATCTATTTTGGACTTATGTAGTGGACCTAACCATTTAATTAGATGCATGAACCCAATATTTTATTTTGGTTTAGATTGAGCCCAATAATTAGGCCCATGGATTAGGAGGATGGATTAATTAGTGAAACTATTAGACTAGAACCTTCCCTCCTTAATTAATTTTTTTATGAGAGGCCCAAGGGGTGTTTTGGATATTTTACATAGCTTGAGAGATGTCATGCCCCGATCTCCCGCAGGCTAATCGGTTGTCCCCGCTAGGCGAGAATCACCGCGCCAGCGCTCCCGCAGGACGATCGCTTTGGCCCATCTGGGCGTGATGCCGCACGAGCGTGAGCCACGCCCGTGCAAGACCGTGGTTCATTGGCTGGCGGTAAGAGATCTAAGCCACAGATTCGCATAGATTGTCCGAGTGCAGCGGAATATGAACGCATAGGCTATCGGTAACAAGTTTACTGAGTCGACAATAGCGGAAGCATTGAATAACACAAGTTGAAGTAAAACAAACTCTTTATTGATATAAACAAGTATTACAGGCGGCGCTTGACCGAGATTACAAGTCGCTCAAGTCTCTCTCTCTGAAACAATAAAAGCGTGCCAAGTGGCTACATTTGTGGAATAATTGTACAGGCGATGTTCAGGCAATGTTTCAACATTATGTCTTGTATATGTGCTTCAGTTCCAGACGCAGCGCTCCAAGGCTACAGAGTGAACTCCACGCCTTAGCACGCACGAAGGAGGCATCCGTACCGAACGAGGTTCTCCCGCACCCTGCAAACGATCTGGTGGATTATTAGTACATTGAATGCACTGGTGGGGAGGATACTCGCCTGCTCGACAAATCCAAACACGTAATACAGGTTCCGTGCACCAACTATTATGTTGTATTTCTAGTTGCCTTAGGATCAGTTTCATGGCAATGATTGAATAGCCTAACTCGTGTGGCAGTGCACCGTGCGACATAAGAGAAAATACGGCGAGACTTACCAACTTACCATTTGTCCTTCCCTGTCCAAGGCAAATAAGTTAATTTAAGCAAGAGCACTCATAAATGAAAACCAAGGCAATAGCACATGCAAACACAAGTGTTTGTTATATCATGATCGTTCAGGTGTTCCGTTGTTCTTGATGCGATACAATGACTCGCATGCAGATAGTCGCTAAGCGAGGATGACTTATCTATATGAACAATAGGTCGCTGACATAGCCATAAAGGACGAGTTTTAGTCGTGACGAGGATGGAATGCAACGAAAGCACAAGAGGCGCTACAAACCATCCCGTCAAAACACAAGCGACTATCAGCCTTTTCTGCAAAGGTGGCACGGCATTAGCGGAGACACCACCCAGCTCGTACAAGAAGGCTGCATGAGTTCCATCAGGATCGGATCGGCCCCGGTGCCCCGGAGGCCGCCCGCGGAACTGAGATCCGAAGATCACCTTTTTCAAGTTATCTGCGACATGCAGGTCTCTAGGGTTATCCAAATTCACATATTTAACAAGACAATCCATAACACGAGTACAATTGATTATTGCTCTGAACTAGTATTTGCTCCACGAGCTGTGATTCTTGATTTACTTGACAATTCTCGTTCAGATGTAAACTTGACATGATTTCCATTTAAGTGATTCAACTTGCCTTGATGCATCCCCCTGGTGCGGGATCTGCCTTAGCGACCCAACAGTCCCGGATACTTACAGGTTCAATTGCACAGAAGACCTATTTGATAGTCTCCTGGCTAACTAGAATGCATGCACGATACGGATAATGTTCTTTATTGTGGCATAATTTCGTGTGGAAAATATTAAGGCAAGGCAACATTGAGAACTTAAGTAATCTTGTTGGCTCGGGCCCGGAGGTAAGCCGAGGAGTAAAACCGTAAGGGACTTTTCGAGCTACAAGATCTAGGGTAGCATGCGAGGGTCTGAATATAAGCAATATTTCAATTCCATGTTCTAACACAAGCAATACAAGTTGGGATTATTCCTTTAGCTAGATGCATTGTATTCTTATTAGCATACATGGGGTGATTCACCTAGTGACTAGCATGTATCATTCCATATTTTAAGTGTGTTGGCTAAGCAAAGACAAGTTCACCGTAGCCACCCACCTTAGCGATGATTCGCCTCGGTTGAGCGATACGTCGAGCGAGCCTCTGAAAGCCTAAGCCAAAATCCTGTAGGGACAAGTCTGGATGTCCTTTGCCTCAAACGAGTATTCTCGCCTGAGCAAGACGGGTTGGGACATTGTACTTTTTGCCGTTTGAATCGACAGTCCGCTTGAGCGGAACGGGGTATTACAAGAGAGGGGTATATGGCCGGCCATTAGAGGGAGGAGAGAGAGTGTCTCTCATTTCATTTTTTTATTAAATTTAGATCTATATTTTCCCTATTTTCAAATTCCTTCATTCCTTCATCATTTTCTCACCAATTTTTTCACAAATTTCTTCCCTATTTCTCAATTGAGGCTACTACAACAAGGATCTACAAGAAGAAAGCAAGGATCTACAAGAAGGAGGCCAAGATCTACAAGGAGGAGGCTACTTTCAATATTTGGGGATTTTCATTGGAAATCCATCTCCCAATAGGTATATTTTAGTTTTTTCTCTTCTAGTAGACTCTAAATCTGAGATTTAACTATGAAAAATTACCCCACATGCATAGGCTATCCATAGGAATTGGTTTTAGGTTCATAGGAGACATATGGTAGAAGTTATGTGTGTTTTTGTGCCAATTTTGGGGGAATTCCGAGATTGGCACATGTGGTTTTTGTCAATTGGTCAAATAGATTAATATGACATATGAATGATTGTTTGTGACTAGTGTCATATCCATAATTGGATACATGTAGGCCATATCTCGTCAATTTGACGATACGGGTTAATTTTGGAGATTTTCCTCCGACACAGGGACTTGTGCATATCATATCTTGACACGGATACGTAGTTGATCTAATTATTATACGTATTATTCATATTTAGTGTATTAGACTTGCTCGTGTCCTTCGGGATGCGTTTGGTTGTGTGGTGGAGCCGTATCGCAAGTGTATCATAGAATGAGTGTGATACGGGTGCGGTGCACTCCACGTGTTTGGTTTTTGGTCCTTATTCCTATATATATATATATATATATATATATATATATATATATATATATACACTTATCATAGAATGAGTGTGATACGGGTGCGGTGCACTCCACGTGTTTGGTTTTTGGTCCTTATTCCTATATATATATATATATATATATATATATATACGTATCATAGAATGAGTGTGATACGGGTGCGGTGCACTCCACGTGTTTGGTTTTTGGTCCTTATTCCTATATATATATATATATATATATATATATGAAGACATCCACATAGGTTCCCATCGTAACCCCACATCCATGGGGATTTCAAACAGCTTAGAGACATACCGTTCAGCCAACTCGACACAGCGTGCTCTAAAGTCGGTTAATAATTCGACTGGAACAACCAACGGCTGGAGGCGACCGTGCCGGGAGGATCGATTCCAATTCGAAGTTTTCTTGCGTATTAAGATTTATTTTGAAAGTGAAAATAGTGAGAGGCGACCGGAGGGAGTCCAAAGAACATTTGAAAGCCTGGAATAAGGAGGTTGTCGGTAATATCTTTAGAAACAGCCAACAACTAGAGAATGCTATACGGGACATTCAAGAGAAGGCGAGATATATCGAAGTCTCTGATCTTGCTAGAAAGATCATCATAGAGTCAAGCTAGGCTAGGATGATAAGTAGCAGTTTCAGTCAGGTCAGAGCCTTTTGGTGGAGGCCCTGCTTCAATTACAAATACAAGCTCGACTAAATTGCGCCTATGGGCCGCTATAACTATCCAAGAAGACACTCGAAACAGGAAGGATAAAGAAACCTACCCGGTGGACTGCCGAGCTACAAGTCCTACGACACAGGAGCGGGATTCTCTAAAAAGCCAAGGTCGTGGGTGGCCAAGAGGGCCCACTTGGAGACTTGGGATCTCAGCAGGAAATGCGAAGGTTGCTTAAAGCCGGCCGGCCGATAGACGAAAGAGAATCATTTTCGTTCTGATCTGAGTAGGCTCAACATAGGGAATACCCTAACCCTGGGAACCGGGGCCTGGCCATCCCATCCCGGTCGACGTTCTAGCGTTGTTTGTCCGTCGACAGCTGAATGTTTCGACCTGGTTCGATTCATGGTCGCATCTGCAAACGTTTTCCCGGGGGGCCGACGCCCGCAGATGAATTGCCAGTGTTAAGCATATAGACGAGTTCATCGATATTCACTCTATGACCAGAATGTCTTGCTTAGGGCACGAGCTGGGCTCGAACCAGCACTTTCCAGATCCGGTAAGTCGAAGAGCACCCGAGATTGATTATATATAATAATATATACCTCCCTACCGAGGGTTTGTACAAAGAACAAAAATAAATCGAGAATATCTTAAGAAAGATGTGAGACTGCCTTTAGGAATTTCATCAATTGTGAGGGGAGGGATTGAATCTGGCTTCCTCTCTTCAAAGGGAGAGCAAGAATGACTTATTTCCAAGACTTGATCAGCAACATCTTATCTAAGCTTCAAGGGTGGAAGGCAAAGCGACTTTCAATGGGGGGGAAGATCACTCTCATCAGGAGTGTTCTAGCTTCCATTACTATTCACACCCCTACGAACACGGAAGAACGTGGGTACCACTAACTGTGGTAAGATTCTGTATTACTCCATAGAAAATCAAACAATAGGGACAGCCATTTCCGGCTGCTCCTTTCGTCTCTTAAAAAAAAAGTAGGCGAGCGAAGTGAGCTAATACTGAATAATCGAAGTGAGGCGAGCGAAGTGAGCTAATACTGAATAATCGAAGTGAGGCGAGCGAAGTGAGTTTCTGCCAAACAATGAATCTCCTTAAGAGTCGACAGAGGATTGAATAAGGCTCGTTCAGATAGAACCATCCGCTTGGGACGAGGTTATTAGAAAACTGCTATTAGAATAGCGGTCTAGTTAGCTTCATGGGCGAGACTGGGAGGATCACATTCCCGTAGCAGATGTAGAGCCGATTTAGGTGGTTAAGAGAACGAACAAGAGGCTTAAGAGATGGCATGTCAGTTAGATCATTGGCTATGTTGACTCAGAAAGTCGTTCTTTTGACTTCTCATAATAAGTATGTCGAAGATGCAAATAAAGAATGGCTATGCAGACCCGAAATCTTTCAACCACGATCCAGGGAGAATCGAGTCTATTCAGGAAGAATCGCAGCAATTCTCCAATCCTAACGAAGTCATTCCTCCGGAATCCAATGAAGAACAACGATTACTTAGGACCCCGACACCGTGGTTCGTAGCCACGTGCTCTAATCCTCTGAGCTACAGGCCCCACCCCGTCTCCACTGGATCTGTTCCCGGGAGTACCCTCAAAGAGGAACCTCTCCTCAGCCATTTCGTTTCGGGTTAAGAAGGCGAGCGAAGTGAGTACTCGGGCAAGGGGCTAAAGATTGACTTTCACCTACACTGTGTTGACAAATATTGGAGGTGGAGGAGGAGGGCGTAGCATAATAGATTTTCTCTTTCTTAAGTAACTCAGTGCTCCAGACGGGGGAAATGAAAGCAGAATTCGTCATCTCTCTTCCCTCCCACATGTTCAATCTTTTTTTAGCGGTTTCCCCAGAGATCTTTATCATTAACGCAACCTTCATTTTGCTCATTCATGGAGTTGTATTTAGTACCTCTAAGAAAGATGATTATCCACCGTTAGTCAGTAATGTGGGTTGGCTTGGATTACTTAGTGTTGCGCGCCTAGGAGGGCAGCGCGCTTGGGGATGCGGAGGAGCTATTATCGTCTCGCCCAGCTCCCTAACCTAATGCGGTCGGACCGCAGGGAACCTTAGCATGGGGGGACGTCCTAATCTTTTTGCAGCCGCAAGGCTGGCTAATCGTACGCAGCAGGAGCAAGGGAACTCCCCTGGTTCTGGAAGGCACATGAGTCCGAACGCTATTATGAATGTGCGACCGACACTACACTACGTAGGTACCTGTGCAGGTGAGGCGTCGGTCGGTCCTAGAAACGGCGGCAGCGGCGCGAGGTGACCGGACGTGCTGCAACCTAGGGATCACCAGGCAGCTCTTTCGCTCTATAGGGATATCGGGGGGGCATAGCACAATTCTTCTTGGAGGCCATTCTCTTTCCCTCTACTGGTCCGAATGAAGACGACTGGCCCAGACAATCCACCCACCGCACCGGGGAAAACAAATGTCTGGTCTTGTTTCAATTGTAGTTCTTCGGTTGAGTTCGTTCTTTTATTCAAATACATCCCATTCCAGGTTAGCTCTCTGCTCGGGATGCATGGGCTGGGCGTCCGTCCTTCATTCCCATCCTTTATTTCATGTAAATAGAGACTTCCCCTTCCACTCTTCAATATAGGGAACCTCTATCGATCATATCATATATATATATATACACTCACACATAAACACATAAATATATATAACATACACAATACACATATATGTATTTACATATATACATTCACATATATATATATATATATATATATATATATAGATGAGTGATTGTACACACACACACACACACACACTATATATATATCCACACACACACACACACACACATATATATATATGTATGTGTGTGTGTGTGTGTGTGTGTGTGGATATATATATATATATAGTGTGTGTGTGTGTGTGTGTGTGGTTATAGATAGATTGATATATATGCATGTATGCGAGCTTAGTATTGTGTTTGTGTGTGTGAGAGGGGAGCAATCCACTGCAGTAGTGCAGTTTCTGTGTTCAGGATCTAATGGGGAGGTACCTGTAGTAGGATCCAACATGCAGTTTCAGTCTGTAGCATTGAGGTGCCACTGCTCGAGCAGCATTCCAGTAGGGAGCCATCAGTACTGGCCACAGCAAGTAGCAGGATCACCGCGAGGAAGGAGGCTCGGGCACAAGAGTGTTCAGCAGTAGCAGTAGCAGCTTCAGTAGGGACTAGGAGTGAACAACAACTGAAGGGTGTGAGCACACTGCAGTGTGCAGTGTAGGAGGGGGTTCGGGCTTGCAATATCTGCAGCAATGTCGAGCAGTTTCTATGCAACTGAAACACAGTAAGAGGCAAGCCATCAGTGAGGTTCAGTATCAGCAAGGTATTGGTGTCAGTGAGGTATTTGGTTAGTTTAGTGGGTTAGTGTGTTAGTTAGTTTAGTAGCTAATTAGTATGATAGTTAGTTATGTATGCTGTTATATATATAAATATATATGGATTGGGTAATGGCTAGTGTAGTATATATATACTAATAGGTAGTGTATGTTAATAGTTAGCTATATTAGCTATATGTAGATATGTATATATGGTATTATAGATAGCTCTATATTTGTATTGATGTCTATTTATGTAATTGGTATATACTAGCATATAGAGTATTGGGGGTTTATATGTGTATTAGCTATATGAAGGGTTATGAATTACCTTGGAATACCGAGATAATATCTTGGGCCGATACTCAAGGTATTGGGTTTGAGTATCGGGATAGGTGTGAGGTAGTGCGATACACATTGGTGCAAGGCCAAGGTATCCTATTTTTATTTGATTAGTTAAGTATTATGTGTATTGACTTGTATATATATCTAAACTATTATTTTTATATATTGAAACTTACGTATCTTAGGATACGACCTTTTGAGTGTCTCTTAGTATCTTAGATTAGTTAGTATAGTTTAGTTTCATAGTGCATTGACCTAGTATCTTAGTGTTAGACTCTTGCAACCTAGAATTAGCCGATTTGACTTAGAAATGGCTTTATGACTTAGCATTGCATCAGTTTAACTTATTCTCATTTCAAAATCTTGTATTGATGCAACATACCATATATAGGTCTGTGTGACACCATCTTGGGCATCGAGAGACACACCTTGCTCAAGATTTCAGGCGAGTACATTATCTGACAGTTTTTATTATGTTGATTATTACTATGATTCTAGTTGTAGTGTATGCTTGATTCTGACACTGTGGTTACACGGGCTAGTATCATAGATACCTGTTATGAGGAGTCATTATTGGAATCCATCGTGCTAGCCGGGGACGGAGAAATATTAGCAAGATTATGTGATCATACCCCACTTTACATGCATCATAGCTCACCCTACATATCACGTAGGGTGTAGCTTGACCATTTACATGCTTCATAGCCTATTATATATGATTAGCCTGACTATTGCTCTCATCATACTAACTAGATGGTTAGCCTGACCCCACATGTATCATAGCCAATCATATATAACAAGCCTGATCTAGTCCCAAGCCGATCACATAGCAAACTGATATTTCACAACACTTAGTTAGAATTTTTATTCTTTTTTTCAGTTCACTCATTTCTATCATTCGCATATATCTGTTCATTGCTAGTTAGTACTATTGTTGCTTACATGTCTCTCCAGTATTCCTTATTTTTTTCCAGTATTTCTTCATCATGTATTTTCTTACACTGTCGTATAGTTTTTACCAATATAATTGAAACTGATGTTTAGTGTTTGTGCTTCGCTCCAATCTTGACTGGATAATATTTTTCAGAGGACCTTGAGGATTTCCGTCCTACTCACTACAGCCCAGGAGTAGAGGGAGACTACATACCGGAGATTCTAGAGGAGTCACTCTCCTTAGAGGAGACACCACCCATAGTCGTTTATACAGCTTCTTGGTCTAGTTATCTCTGTATTTATTTATTCTAAATTTGAGATTGGGATTGTATTATGTTGAGACTATTTATGTTGGAATAGCTAGACTCTAGATTATTGTTGTATTTAGGTTGTGTGCTAGACTTATGTCAGAACCTCCTTATCTTTTACATCTTATCGTTCCATTTACTTCCTATAGTTATTGTGATTGAGTATCTTATGAATTGTTGATCAATGCATTATTCATTGTCCTCCTTATGGAGTTGTGATCATTGACAGTTTTTTTGTGAGTTATGTTTAGTAGTCTCGAGACCTAGACAGCGTTCTACCGTCGATGCTGCGGCGTTGGCTGGACGTACCCACTGCTCATGCACAAATTTTGGGTGCGGGTCGTGACACATTTTTAGTGGTGGCCCATGCAGGTCTAGATTCGCAAGTAGTGCGATTCATAGTGGTGCTCGCCTAGGGTACTGCTACGAGCCTGCTTTAGAAAATATAATTTAGGCTGAGAGTTTGCTCAATCACACCTAGAAAATTTCTAAATTGCCAATCTAAATAATTGTTTCCTTTAAATTTTACCGTCCTTCTTTGATTATTGTTTGGTAGGTCTAGGATGCTTAGTATTAGGTGCATTATTTTGTGCTTGTTTGGTAGGTCTAGGGGGTTTGGTAGGATACTTGTAATATAAGACATGTCTTTAAGGATTTGTCCTCTTGGGCATAGGTTTGATAGTCTTTGGTTGAAGTGTGTTCCTTTTGGGTAAGTGACACGTGTTAGGAGTGGAAGCAGTCGTCATCGACTTTTTTCCTAACCTAATTTCTAACTTTTTGGAAGTGTCAAACAATCTATTGTAATCAGCTGTTAGGGCATCATTCCTAATCAGCGCATTGATACTCTTATTTTTCTCAATTCGAAAACCTTCTTGCAGCTGAGCTATGGTTTTATCTCTCTTCAAGAGTGTGTGATGCTTCGTGTAATTGCAACTTGATGGAAGCTAACTCATTAGTCTCACTAGAAGGTTCAGATTCTCTAATATCTGTTAGAAGTAGGGTTATCCTTTCTATCTCAAGTTTGTGTTCCTTGAGTACTATCTTAGAGGTCTTGTATTTACCAAGCAACTTTCTATGATCTTCTAAGAGGTCACTAGAAGCATCACCTAGCTCATCGAATGTGAAATCATCATAGAGAGGATTAGTGGTTACCAGATCAAATACCATTAGGCACACATTAGCAGCTTCTTGAGAGCTATCGTCTGCTGAGTCGCTGGCCTCACTTTCGTGCCATATGCTTGTCTTAGCATTTTTTTATACTTCCATATCGCTAGCTTCTTCTTCATGCATGTTCTCATAAGTAGCTTCAAGAAGTTTTCAGATCTCATATGAGGTTGAACAAGAAGAAATACGATTAAGTTCATTATTGTCTAAAGCAAAGTAAAGAGAATTCATTGCTTTTGCATCAAGACTAGCTAATCTCTTTTCTACTTCCGTGTAGTCATAATAAGGTTTGTTAACAATATTGGAAGTAAAAGAAGAAATGATAGTAGATTTTTTGTAACCTTCAATAATATTAGTCCATACGGCAAAACCAAGTGATTTTAAGTAAAAGCTCATCCATGTCTTCCAATAAGTGTAATTGTTTCTATCAAAACGTGGAGGTCTATCTTTGGATTGTCTTTCTTTTGTAAAGTTAGCCATGAGATATAAGTGACACTAAAAGTATATTTAGGCAATAAGTAAGTAAATACTAGTTAACTAAATAATAGTAAAAATATATCTAAGCAGGATAATGATAGGTATATAATCAAATTGATAAATGCTATAAATATGCTCTGATACCAATTGTAGGAGCAATTAGAATCAAAAACCAATTCAGAGAGTACCTGCTCTGATACCAATTGTAGGATCAAAATATAATAGAATATACTCTAGAGGGGGTGAATAGAGTATGCAGCAGAATTAAGCAATTAAAAAAATTTCTAGCAAGTTATAAAAGTATCATTAGTGTTATATATGTGTCACAGATATAAGTGAGTGTCACAGCTATAATAACAGTCTAGCAATAGTATTGCAGGTATGTCACAACTATCACAGTATAAGCACAAGTAAAGAGTGAGAAGGCAAACGCAAACGCATTGATGTATCCTGGTATCCCTTAATATGAGGACTAATCCAGGCGGAAGGACTCTAGCTCCCAGTTGGAATCCACTATACGAATGGAACACAAGCTTTGATCGGAAGGATTGCCGACTTCTTACAGACATGAGCTTTGATATGAAGAGCTTGAAGAATTCAAGTGTGGAGTAGAGAACTTCTGAACAAGCTTCTGATTATAACTCTCTGAACTTCTAGACCGTACCGTACTGGCAACTAAGACTAGAGAATTGTAACTAGCTTGGGATATGAAAATGAAGGCTTTTTAGAACTCGTATACCAGAAGAGAAGAGAAGATTGAAAGTGAATTTATGTTTAGAAATGTGAAATCTCTTCTCTATTTATAGGATTTCTCAAAGGAGAGTTCGGCCAGAGTTCGTCTGCAAAATATCCGAAAATAGTCGTTGTATCCGAAACTTCAGGGAGACCAAGTTTCTGAACAAAACGTCCACTAAGGACGAACTCGGGCCGAATTCAGTCCGAGTTCTGTTCCCTTAGTTCAGGTCCCGAACAGAAACTGGACTGAGTTCTAGGTCCAACATAACTATTTCAAGATAAGACTATTTTAAAAACAATTTAGGGTAGCCTAATTGCCAGTACGACGTGGTGTACAATATATTCTAGACTCATTAAAATAGAAAATTATATTGCTTACAGAAAATAAAGACAAATAACGACGAAAAGCAACTCTGAACAGTTGATGTTGCAGTCGTCGCAATACGTCTGAAAAGCGTCACAGTAGCTTATATCGAGTCCAGGTTAGATCGATTATCAAAATCGGTTCGACCATGACCAATGGGCCAACAAATGCAATATCAGGTAGAAGGGGCCTTGGTAGTTCACACCTATGCTTGGTTACCTGAGTCTACCTGTAGGGTACTTTATGGCTAAGCCAGTGATCTCATGTTCATATAGATCTAAGTTTGGCTCGATTGCGACACTCTGCATACGAGTCATTACATTGCAATGAAACAAGTAATCTGAATAATCTGTGCAACACATCTGAAAGGTCTGAATACACACTTGAACCCAACTTGAATCTAAGTATAAAACACTTGAATAATCTGAGTATGACAAATCAAGTCATATGAGTATATTGTTCACCTGAGTCAGAGACACGCTCGAAACGCTTGTGTTTGCTTATGCGATCTTTGATTTCATTATATATATTCGTTACTGGTTTAACTTGGTTTTATCTTTGGACAGGGAAGGACGAATAGTATGTTGGTAAGTATCGTCGTATTTCTCTTATATTGCACGACGTATTGCCACACGAGTTGGACTTTGTATCTTATTCCATGAAACTGATCTTAAAGCAAGATTAGAAAGATAACTTAATAGATTGTGCACGAAACTAATATATCGTGTTTGAATTTATCCAGCTAGCGAGAAGCTTCCCCACCGGTGCATTTATATACTGATAATCCACCAGATTGCTTGCAAGGTGCGGGAGAACCTCGTTCGGTGCGGAGTATCCCCTCGTGCGCGCTAAGGCATAGAGTTCGCTCTGGAGCCTTGGATTGTTATGTCCGGAGCTAAGGCACATATACATGACATAATGTTAGAACATCGCCTATGTATCATCCCAAGTTTTAAGCCGCTTGGCACGCCCTTATATGTTTGAGAGAGAGAGGGAGAGAGAGAGAGAGAGATCTTGAGCGACTTGTAATCTCAGCCTAGCGCCGTTTGTAATAATTATTGATTTTCAATAAAGATCTTGTTATTGTTTCATACTTGTGTTCATTCAATGCTTCCACTATAATGACTCCGTGAACTTGTTATCTATCGCATGTTCGATTTCTTATTCTGCTGCATTCGGACTATTTGTGCGACTGTGGCTTAGCTATTTTTTTACAAGTTCGGATCACTTGGCCTTGCACGGGCGCAGCTTGGGCTCATGTGGCATCACGTCCTAATGGGAACGATCGTACTGCGGGAGCGCTGACGCGGTGATTCGGGCCTAGCGGAGATGGCCGAGCCTGCGGAAGATCGGGGTATGACAGGCCGTTGGAATCTAAATGTTATTGGCACTTAGCGTCTCTACCTAGTAGAATCTGGCGCCTACTCACCGCTATTAGAACCGAAGAAGGGTGTTAGCTAGCTGCTTCTTCTACCAGATGCTGCTGCTACTTATTTTAGGGTAGACAAAATGAGTGGCATGAAGCCTGAATGGGCTGCTCATATATCCTATTATCCATTTTTTAAAATTTTATTCTTATTTTGGGCCATACTAACCCATGCCCATTTTGGGCTCTGCCTCTGTATGCAAACACCTCACATTCATAAGTATAAAGCTTACTTGGAGCGGTTTCTTCATTAGATGCCATTTCGTAACCGATTCAAACGGCGCAAGTGCAATGACCCGACCCACTTTGCTCAGCGAGAAGACAATTTAGAGGCAAAGGATTTTCAGACTTGGCCCTTCAGGAGTTCAGACTTAGACTTTCAAAGGCTCGCTCGGTGTATCACTCGACCGAGACGAATCATCACTAAGGTGGGTGGCTACTTGTCTTTGCTTAGCCAGCACACTGAAAAATATGGACGATACATGCTAGTCGCTAGGTAAATCACCTCATGCGTGATAATAAAGAATACAACGCACCTAGATAAGAAAATAATCCCAACTTGTATTGCTTGTGTTAGAACATGGAAATAAAACTTTGCTTATAAATGGACCCTCGCATTCTACCTTTGCTTCGTGCAAATAAACCCAGCTATGCCTCAAGTAGAATATTATACTCTCAGTGGTGCACTGTTTACTTACTACACTGCACTTCCATAGACTATGTCGCTCGATATGTCCCTGTACGGCTTCACTCTTTGCACTACCCTTTAGACCCGTACAAAAACGTAAATGCTATGCTATATGTTTCCTTATGCTTATGTTCACACAAATGAAATGCTTGCCTGCTTTGATGCTAACTTGTACTCATTGCCTCGATTTAATGCTTTTCACTTATATGCATGCCATAATTCATCGCACTTTATAATATGATTCACTCAGTTGAGGCAGAAAGGCTATCAAGATAGTCGTTCCGAGCCAAGTATAGAACATTGAAAGTATTCGGGACCGTTAGGTCGCCAAGGTATTTCCCGAACTAGGAGACTGCATCAATGGACAATTAAGCAAGATAACATCACAATATCCCTAAAAACCAATACTCGTTATGTACCGAATCTGACGGCTCGGGGAGTCGATATTGTACTGACTAAATCTGAATCTATAGCTGTATCTGTACCTGCGAGAATCTGAAAAACATGAGGATACGTATGGTCACGGACAACTTGTGCACAAGGTGGATTTTTGAATCAAGTTTTGTGGACGGTAGCCGGGGCACTGGGACCGATCCGATCTAGACAAAACCATCTGGTAGTCGTCTGTTTCGGCGGGATGGGTGCAATGCCAACCGTATTATATTTTTGCTTGTACTCCATCCTCGACCTTGAGACTACACCGTCCACTATAGAAGTCATACCAGTGACCTTCTATTCATATAGATTAAGTTGGCTCGATTACGGCAACCCGCGTGCGAGTCATTACATTGTAAGTGACTGCTCTGTATAACACACATGTACCTATAACTGCAACTGAAACACCTAAACGATCATAAGTACAACACACTTGTGCATATGAAATACTTGAACATCTTCTGCAACAAAGCTGATAATCCGTGTAACTCGTGCACCCGGAACATAACCTCGCTCAGTACACTCGTGTTAGCTTATGCTATTACCCCTGGATTTTATTATATATGCTCGTGTTTTTTATTTAACTTGGTTTGCCTTGGACAGGGAAGGACGAATGGTAAGTTGGTAAGTCTCATCGTGTTCCTTTATATCTCATGATGCACTACCACACGGGTTAGGCTTTACATCATTGCCATGAAACTAATCCTAAGGCATAATAGAAAAAAACTTAATAGATGGTGCACAGAACCTATATAATGTGTTTGGATTTGTCGAGCGGGCGAGAAGCCTTCCCACCAGTATATTCATGTACTGATAACCCACCATATTGCTTGCAGGGTACGGAAGAACCTCGTTCGGTGCAGATGCCTCTGTCGTGCGTGCTAAGGCGTGGAGTTCACTCTGGAGCCTTGGAGCGTTGCGTCCGGAATTGAAGCATATATACAAGACATAATGTTGGAACATCGCCTATGCATCATTCCATAAATATAGCCACTTGGCACGCTTTTACTGTTTCAGAGAGAGTGGCTTGAGCGACTTGTAATCTCGGCCTAGTGCCGCTTGTGATACTTGTTCAATATCAATAAATAACTTATTTTACTTTTGAACTTGTGTTATTCAATGCTTCCACTATTGACGACTCTGAGAACTTGTTACCAATCGCCTGTGCGTTTCTTATTCTGCTGCACTCGGACTATTTGTGCGACTCTGTGGCTTAGACCTCTTACCGCCTGTTCGGATCATGGTCTTGCACGTGCGTGTCTTATGCTCGTGCGACATCACACCCAGAGGGAGAAAGATCGTCCCGCGGGAGTGCTGGCACGGTAATTCACGACCAGCGGGGACGGCCGATTACCTGCGGGAGATCGGGACATGACATATTGGTATCAGAGCATGGATATACGCATTTAGATTTTATTTTGATTTTCTCAGTTTTGAAAGCTCGTTCGTGGGTTATGTGCATATACTCTCTCTCTCTCGTTGACCCGATGAGATATTCCAAATAATGAGTCTAAATACTTTCAAAAGTTGTATGTGAATGATATGATTGCTTGTACAAAATTATGATATGAAGGCCTTTGTGTCGACCTGTGTTAGGTTTTGTGGGAATAGACTTGTGTTAGAATTTGCAAGTTATATGCAAACTCGAATACATATACATGACTACCCAACTGGTTAGTGTGTGAAATATAATATCGTTCGAACGGTTAGCTATGCACATGGCCTTTCGGCTAAGTTGTGTTGAGTATTGCGCGCCAAGACCCTTTGGTGCAAGCTAGTTACAAGCGAGATTGGGATATCGTTCAAGAAAAGACAAGTCAGACTTAGAAATGTCAACCGATAGAAACCTTATCAGATTTATCGCTTAGGCGAATATTGAGAATCATGCTTAGATTTTGGAAAATAGCTCGGACGATATTTCATGTCGGAAGATACAAATCAGATATAGTTTACTTGGATGACTATCAACAGGAATATATACGAGACTAAGATTTATCAGGCGATGCTTAGGTATCGTGCAAGAATTCTAAGGAACGACTTGGTGAATATGTTAGCGATTGATGCGAACACGATTGAGGATTTAATTGGGTGACTCAATTCCTGAGTGGTGTATGGATTATTTGGAAATATTCAAATGAATTCATAGGTTGCGATTGTTGGTTTGAACAAAATCGATAATATCTTGAACAAATGATAAGGCTTATATCGAATAGGGATTCAAGCAAAGGAAATCAATATCTTGGCTAAGGAAAACTTGTTCGAAACTTGAAGGATCGTGTAAGCGATTTTGAATTGAATTAAATGAATTAAAACTTGAATATAATATCACTTGAATAGAAATTAGTCCGAGAATGAATATTGTGGTTCGATGAAAGGGGTAAGCGATAACGGATTTGACTTGGAGTTTGGAAGAACGATCTTGAATCTAGTTCAAAAAGATAACCTGCGGGAGCGTCGGCGTGGTGATTTCACGTACGGTGGGGATGATCTTGGGAACATGTTCAGTGATTATTCCAAACGAACTCGATGAATAGAACGTGTCGAAAGTGGACAGACTTTGGCTTGGATATTTGAAACTTAGTTGTTTGAGGAATGCCAGAAGTAGAATATGGATTTATCAAACGGTAACATTGAAGTTGGATGATTTTGCTAAGACGAATTATAATCACTACATGAACGAACATGACTTGATGGATTTTATATATAACTTGGATGAAGCAAAGTGAAAGGATAAGGTGTCTCGATCATTTAGAAGATAACTATAATGTTCGACGTTCTTGTCTTGTGCGAGCGTAACCCTATGCTCGTACTTGCATCACGCCGGGATTAGGACGATTATCCATTGAGAGCGTTGGCGTGGTGATCTCACGTCCAACGAGGGTGATCGAACTTGCGGAAGACCGGAGCGTGACAACTAATGGATCATCTGACTTTTGATTCGATACGATAAGACGAATTGGGAATACAAGTGATTCGGAAGTGTTTCATGGATAAGTTAGCCTAGAACCTGAAGTAAATCATACTTGATAGTTTCATGAACGGATACATGAATCTTGTTGGACGACTTAGAGTTATAATCAAAGATTTAGAACTGAATAATGGCTTGGTGGTCTAGACTTATAATGGATATATGGATCCTATCAAAACATGCTTAAGAAGATAGACTATACAAATTGCTAGGCTTGTCCTGCGACTTGGGTATATCATGGATTTGACTGAACGGACTCGAACTCTGTACAAACGAACATGTCATAATGTGTAGGATGATCCGTGCTCGATGTTTAAAAATCTGAGTGAAATAAGCTTGGGTAGAAGACCCCGTGCAAATGAACAATGGTTTGGCCTTAGGAATTGGGGCGAGCATCGTGCGACGAATTTGCATGATGAATCATATGCTTGAACTTGTACCTATGATCTTGTGAGCATGACCTAGTAATTAGACAGACCACCCTGTGCCGAGTGAAAGAACTTGCGTGACCGACTTTAGCTTATTGCTTGAACAAAGCTATAGAACTCGGGCAACAAGACTTAGAGTTAGACTTGGAACGGTAAAGTGTGCGCTATGTTTGAACCGAATGGATGAACGCTAGTCAGTAAATCAGATATATCGTGCTTAACGGTAGTGCAAATACTTGAATTGAGTTGTAAAGAAAATAACTTGGATTTTATTGACCCTGTCGGAAGTATCCTTATGATTTATAAAACGAGAACCCTTAAGAATTTCGCAAGTAGCTTATCCAAATTCACTATCTCTAAGTTTAGTTGAACGCATATGTTTGAGGGATGCCTTAAACGTGTACACGATCCAAGAATCAGTGATATGTTGAACTCGAGTGCAAAGACTTCTCTATCGCTAAGATGGTTGACATGCATATGTTTGAGGGGCACTTTGAATATGTGCATGATCCAGACTCGCGATATGCTTATCTCGAATGCTAGTGCAAGTGAAAACGTTAGACCCGCATAGACAAGTATAACGACTTGTATAAGTTTGCCTTAACCTTAGATCGTCATTCAAGATGGATTGTAACGTACCCCGCGTAAGCGATATATGTTCCACGCTAAGGCACAATAGAGACCGTGTCAGAACTTGGATTGGATGATAGAGTCATTCAATGAGACCGACCTAGCAAACACACGACACGGTATAAGGAACGAGTAGAAAATTATGTTCGAATGGATCTAGTGGTGTCGATTTGCTACGCTTTGGATAGATTCGATAGTGTGTTAGAACGGCTTGCACTCAAGAAGTCTCGAGGACGAAACTTTTTCTGAGTGGTGTATAATATAACGACTCGTTCCGTTCAGGCGAACAACCGATTCAAACGGTGCAAGTGCAAATACCCGACCCGCTTTTCTCAGCGAGAAGACTCGTTAGAGGCAAAGGATTTTTAGACTTGGCCCTTCAGGAGTTCGGACTTAGACTTTCAAAGGCTCGCTCGGAGTATCGCTTGACCGAGGCGAATCATTGCTAAGGTGGGTGGCTACGATAACTTGTCTTTGCTTAGCCAGCACACTTAAAAATATTAACGATACATGCTAGTCGCTAGGTGAATGTCACGCCCCAGTCCCAAAATGCCGAGGGACTGGAGATGCGTGGCAATGGCCAGCAGCACGCACCAATGGATAACCCAATTTAATGGAGCCATCAGGGCGTACTTAAGCTGTAACGAAGGTCTACTACAAAGAATCACACTAATCTCATCCATAAAGATAAAGAAATAAACTGCATAATAAAATGGAAATAAGTAGCATCAACAAGTTAGTCGGGGAAACAATCCGACTTATGTCTGAATACACTGGCTCAATAGGCCAGGAACAAAAGAGATAAACATGAAATAATTACTGAGTACGGGATCGGGTACTCAGGAGAAGTCTTCGGCAATCACCTCGTCTGCAGGGTTCAGTTCTGCTCCAGTATCAAGTCCAGCAGTAGCCTCAGCTCCTGTCCCGTATATCTCGGGGTACTGCTCCTCGGCTAAACCTGGGGACATAATCCATTCCAGGTCCTCAGTGGACATAGCAAGGCACAAAATAAAACAAGCCAAATAAATGCAGTGCAATTAAATTAAATGAAATAGCAGGGTAAACTATGTAACCATCTATGTGATATGCAAATGAGAGCAACACTAGTACTCAGGCTGAGACCGCTACAAGCTCTGTGTCGGGGAGCCGGTAGCAGTAATAACACGTAAAGGGTCTAGCTCTGCTGGAGAGTCTACAACCTCACAATAATAGTAGATATATATATATAGAACAGCCTGTAGCCTGTGTCTCTTCCCATCCAATGTAATCACGCAAACCATGACCATAACGTCTCATGTCCATGCCAGCGGGATTATAACTAATGCAACAAGTCCATCTGTCTAAAAATATCTCTGTCAAGTCCTGTATCCTATACAGAATCACCATGAATATCTCAGGAAGATTCTGTCCATGTATAGTGTCAAGTGTCCTGGGTTGTAGGGTACTTGATATGTCAAGTACAAAAGTAAAGGGTATCGTAAATCCATCTCTAAATGACGACCCAACACCGCGTACGGTGTTGGCACCCGACTATGATCGGACACTAGGTACGTCATACGTTTCCTAGGTTAAGCAGTTTAAACAAGTTTATCTGAATTTACACAAGACATCCAGCAAAGTATTATTACAGGAAATATGAAGATAAAGACTGCAAGTTTGGCAAGGTGCACTTGCCTGATATTTGAATTCCACTTAGGTTCTGTTCTCGAAAATTTTCAGAGATGTCTCCGAAAGCTGAAATAAACAGTACCATCACGCTCAGAATGTGTCAAATAGCTAGGAACGCCTGTCCTTGGGTCCAATTTGGAGACAAGGGCAAAAACGGCAATTTCGGGCCAAAACGGGATCCACCGGTGGGCCCGCTTTGCACCGAAAAACGTGTCAGGGTCAACGGTCTCTAAATTCACCAAACTTAGTGTCAACAGGTCAGGAACGCTGATACGAACCCAACGGAACTTTCAGATTTGAATTCCGATGAGCCGATCACAAAATCACCCGTCGAGCGGGGCCTGTGGGGCCCACGACACGCGATTTCGTCAACGTTCTCAGAATCGAACCAAACTTGACCCACAGGACCAGCGTATCGCTACGAGTCCGATGGCGCAAGTTTCGTCTCGATCCGACGTGTGTGCACGAAGTTAGGGTGAATTGCAGAAAAGTCGGATACGGGGCGATGTCCGCAGATACGCACTGATTCCGGTGTGCACGCACATCCGAATCAGCTTCTGCGAACTCCCACACGTCTGTATCGACGAGGCGCACGTATCTGTGAAGACCGCACGCGACCAAGTCGTCCCGTTTGGCGGGGCGTACTCGGTTCCGGGGTGAAACAGGGTCTGATTTTTCCTGCTTTTGGATCGCGGTGTGCGATCACCACAGGATGCGATGCCCCGAACGGTTTGTCCGGGCACCGAGAGGGTCATACAGGCTACGCGTTGAAATTTACAGAATCGAAATCGGAGATACAGGTTGCAAGATACGAGTACCTGAACGAGGCCTGAAAAATCCGAGTTTCCTCGTGTCAGACTCGTGTCCGACACGCCTAGGGTTAGGGTTTACTGTTCTCGGGCTGTGTCCGGGTGTCCCCCGCTGTGTCCGCGTCTGGGTGAAGGTGCGTCGACACGGCACGGCACTGGGCGGAGGGTCGCCGGAGATCGGGGTCGCCGGAGCGGCGAGGTGGCGCTGCTCGAGCCGGCAGGGGAGAAGAGCACCGGCTGGGTCGGGTTCTGCGGCTGGTCTCGGGCTGGGACGGCTAGGGGAGGTGGCGAAGTGGGCTGCTCGAGGCGGAGGGCTGACGCGGCACCGGAGCTAGGGAGAAGAAGGTGACCGGAGCTAGGGTTCCGGCCGGGTGGGTAGGGGAAGATGAAGTGAGGCGGAGGAGGGAGAAGGAGGGGGGATTATATAGGGGCTCCGGGGCGGGGTCGTGGCCGGGTGAGGCGGGCCGTGGGGCGTGGCCTCTCCGGCGGAGGCGGCGGAGAGCCCGGACGTGGCCGGGGGACGCGGGCTCGGTGATCGTGGGGGAAAGGGGAGATGGGTGCAGCCGGGTCGGGTGCGAATCCGGGTTTGGGCGGACCCGCCCGACCCGCTAGGGTGGCTTGGCTGGGTTGCACTAATGGGCTCGGCCCACTGGACCGGACCGGGCCCCAAAATAAAATAATAATAATAATAATAATAATAATAATAATAACAGTAATTAATTAATTAATTAAATTAGTAAAAATAGTTTTTAGGCTTTTTAAAATAGGTCTGAGGTCCAATAAAATCCCGAAAAATTACCCTAAGTCCGGTTTTCTATTTTACACCATGAAATCATATTTTCATTACATTTTAGTATTAGTTATTGGCAATTAAAAATCGTACCAACACCACAGCACTTATGTAAATTCCTGAAAAAATTGCAGAAAATTCCCAAAAATTGATTTTAAAAATATGAAAATTTTAGGGTGATTACAATCTACCCCCCTTAAGAGGATTGCGTCCTCGCAATCGAAGGTAAACTACAAAGGCACGAATTTACAGAATTAAAGAATGCTAGGTTTTACCTGCATCTGCAAATAAGTGTGGATAACGCTGGCGCATAACATCTTCCCGTTCCCAGGTCGATTCGCCAGGAGAGTGTTGTTTCCAAGCTACCCGAACCAGTCTGATTGTCTGCCCTCGCAGTGTCTTCTCACTGGTGTCGAGTATACCCACTGGCTGCTCCTCGTATCTCAGGCTAGGTCCCACCGAAATCTCAGAATGATCAACTATATGACTTGGGTCAGTCACGTATCTCCTCAGCTGTGAGACGTGGAATACATCATGCACTCCCTCTAAGGATGAAGGTAATGCAAGACGATAAGCCACCTCACAAATGCGCTCCAAGATGTCAAATGGCCCAATATACCTTAGGCTTAACTTGCCTCTGCTGCCAAATCTGATAGTACCTCTAGTGGGCGAGATCCTCAAAAATACATGCTCTCCTTCCTTGAACTCCAGGGGTCGTCTGTGCGCATCGGCCAATGCTTCTGTCTATCCTGGGCTGCACGGAGATGGTTCTGAATCTGTTTTACTTTCTCCACTGTCTCCGTTACCAACTCTGGACCCAGTAATTGACGTTCGCCAACGTCGCTCCAGCATATTGGCGATCTGCACTTCCTGCCGTACAACGCCTCGAAAGGTGCCATCTGAATGCTTACCTGATAGCTGTTGTTGTAGGAGAACTCTACTAAGTGCAGATGATCTTCCCAAGATCCTCCGAAGTCCAGTATACATGATCGCAGCATATCTTCCAGGATCTGAATTGTGCGCTCTGATTGGCCATCTGTCTGAGGATGATAGGCAGTACTGAATTTGAGCCTGGTGCCGAGACTCTCTTGCATGCTTCGCCAGAAGTGAGATGTAAATCTCGAGTCTCGATCTGATACAATACTAACCGGCACTCCATGTAATTTTACGATCTGTCGCATATACATGTCGGCTAGTACTTCCGTGGATTGTCCGACTCTGAATGGCAAGAAGTGAGCCGACTTAGTGAGCCGATCCACGATGACCCATACCGCATCCTTTCCACTAGGGCTTCTTGGAAATCCAGTGACAAAGTCCATGGTAATATGCTCCCACTTCCATTCAGGTATGGGAAGTGGCTGCAACATACCTGCAGTCCTTTGGTGCTCGGCCTTTACCTGCTGGCAGACTAAGCATTTTGCCACAAATCGGGCAATCTCCCTTTTCATTCCATGCCACCAGTAATATTGTCTCAAGTCCCGGTACATCTTGGTTCCTCCTGGATGAACAGAGTATATGGAGCTATGTGCTTCAGTCATCAACTCCTGCCTTAATTCTCCATTTGGAACATATAGGCGATTTCCGCACCTTAATGTCCCGTCCTCGTGGATGCGAAGTCCCGTTTGCAGGCCTGCTTCGGTTCTCTCTTTCAGCCTTCAGAATCTGGCATCATTAGGCAAAGCTTCTTTGATTCTCTCCACCAGCGATGACTTAACTTCGAGGTTAGCCAGCAAACCATTTTGTCCAGGTAGAACAACCTCTATCTGAAGATCTTGCAAGTCTTGTAATAACTGAGGCTGCTCAGTTAAGAAATAAGCCGAGGGTTTTCTGCTGAGGGCGTCGGCTACAACATTTGCTTTCCCCGGGTGATACTGCAGATCTATGTCAAAGTCCACCATCAACTCAAGCCAACGCCTTTGCCTCATGTTGAGCTCCTTCTGAGTATAAACATACTTCAAGCTCTTATGATCAGTGAATATTTCGACCATCTCTCCATACAGATAATGCCTCCAGATCTTCAATGCAAAAATCACTGCAGCTAGCTCCAGGTCGTGCGTTGGATAATTCTTCTCGTGGACCTTCAGCTGCCTCGATGCATAAACGATAACCTTGCCATGTTGCATCAAGACACAACCTAGTCCACTGCCGGACGCATCACTATAAACAACAAAACCTCCTGACCCTGAGGAAAGAGTCAAGACTGGTGCTGTTGTTAGACGTCTCTTCAATTCTTCAAAGGCATTCTGGCATTCTTCTGTCCATATGAACTCCTGATCCTTCCGTGTCAGCTTAGTCATCGGCTCTGCGATACTTGAAAAATTTTCTACGAACCGCCGGTAATACCCAGCAAGTCCAAGAAAACTTCTCACTTCTGCAACAGAGGTAGGGGTAGACCAGGTTTCTATAGCAGTGACCTTCTCTGGGTCCACAGACAGTCCTTCACCCGAGATAATATGTCCTAAGAATGGCACATTGTCCATACAGAACTCACACTTGCTGAGTTTGGCATATAGCTTCTCCCTTCTCAAAGTTTCTAGCACAATTCTTAGGTGTTCCTCGTGCTCTTCGTGGTCCTTGGAGTAGACTAAAATATCATCAATGAATACTACCACGAACTTATCCAAGTACTGATGGAAGACTCCGTTCATCAAACTCATAAATACAGCAGGTGCGTTGGTTAAACCAAACGGCATTACTAGGAACTCATAATGTCCATACTTAGTCCTGAAGGCCGTCTTTGGGATATCTTCCTTCTTCACCCTAATCTGGTGATAACCGGATCTAAGGTCAATCTTTGAGAATACCCTAGCACCACTCAATTGGTCAAACAAGTCATCAATGCGTGGTAAGGGATACCGGTTCTTAACAGTGACAGCATTAAGGGCTCTGTAATCAATGCACAACCGCACGGTTCCGTCCTTCTTGGGTACAAAAAGTATAGGTGCTCCCCAAGGTGAAACACTGGGCCGGATAAATCCTTTCTCCAGAAGATCGTCGACTTGCGCTTTCAACTCCACTAACTCCTTAGGTGCTAGCCGATATACCGATGAAGTGATTGGTTCAGCTCCTGGAGTTAGGTCTATTGTGAATTCTATCTCCCGATCAGGTGGTAAACCTGGAAGGTCGTCGGGAAATACATCCACAAATTCCGTTATGACTCTTGGGTAACCTGAATCCTCTTCTACAGTTAATACCCTAAGAGTTGGCTGGACCCCTTGCTCTACAGCTCCTCGGAGAAATTCAAATTCAGGAAGGCTAGGGGGTCTAAATATCACTTTTCCAAGCCGGCAATCCAGTATCGCATGGTACTGACTTAACCAGTCCATACCAAGTACAACATCGTAATCAGGCATAGAAAAGATCAGGAATTGGGCTCGCATCTCTCGGCCACAGACTACTACCGAACATGATCTACAGATATCACTAACCGGGATAATTCCACCTCCCGTTAGAATTCTCTTTATCTTCGAGAGAGGTGCGGTAGCTACTCTATGTGTGGCTACGAAGCTAGCAGCAATAAATGAATGCGAGGCTCCAGAATCAAATAATGCTACAGCAGGAATTGAAGCTACTAATATGGTACCTGCTATCACTTCGCCTGCAGTAGCTTCCTCTGTGACTTCTAGTGCATATGTCTAACCTCGTCCCTGAGCGGGACCCCTTTGCTGACGAGCCTGCTGGAACAAAGCTGCCTGAGGTGGTAGTGGTGGCCTGGCTCCTCCAGGCCCTGTCTGAGTTGCTCCCCCAGCTGGAAGAGCTGGCCTAGGTGCAGGTGGAGCTGGTTGATTCGGAACTCCCTCTCGACGTTCCGAGCAGTCCTTTGAGAAGTGTTGTCCGGATCCGCAAACCAGACAGAGTCCCAGCTTGCGTCTACATTCTCTTTCAATATGTCCTACTTTGCCGCAGTAATGGCAAGTAGGCAGGTTCTTTGATGCTGCTTTCTGAGGCAGGTTCTTCTGGGGCCGTTTGGCAGAATCCCCAGGTGATGACTTGGACGGTGCTGAGGAGAATGGACGTTTCAGGCTTGATTCCCTCCGAGTAACGCGCTCCATCCGATGTGCTGCAGCTAGGACGTCGGAGTAAGATGTGGGCGCGACCGATCCGATTAACTTCTGAAGCTCGAACCTGAGTCCATCAAAGAACTTCTCCGCCTTCTCTTCTTCGGTAGGAATTAGAGAAGGGGCGAAGCGGCTCAGGCGAATGAATTCAGCGTTATATTCCTCCACCGTCATGTTGCCCTGGATCAGGCGGTTGAATCTGTCTCGGAGTTCTGACCGAGCAACAGCAGGGATGTACATTTCCTGAAAGAGTCTGGAGAACTCCCAGGTGACCTGATCATGTCCGAGCCTTCTTTCTTCGGACAGCCACCAATGGTGCGTGTTGTCCGTCAGTTGCATCCTGACGGCAATCATCCACTTGTCCCTTGGAAGTTCAGCGGCCTCCAACTGATGCTGCGTGTTCGTAAGCCATTCATGAACTTCAGTTGGTCCTTCCTTGACCGAGAAGGTACGAGGTTTGAGTTGACGGAAATCTGTGATGGTTCCCGTCCCTAGCCGCCTATTTGGTGGATTTGCATGTTCCAATGCTGCGACTAGGCTGTTCCTTAGGTTCTCGGCCTCATGACGTTGGGCCTCCTGTTGGATCTGTTGTTGTGCCTGCATCATGGCGTAGAACATCTGGAACATTTGCTGTCCGTCCATTGCCTGCCCTGGAGGAAAGACAGACATCGTAGGAGGGAACTGGGGTGGAGGCGGGATGTCATCACGCCTGAACCTGGAACTTGGCTGGCCAGTTTGATTGTTCTGAGAGGATTGTCCTCTGGTATCTGGCGTCGTTCCAGCTTCACAGGTAACCACAGCTTCAGGCGGTGTACCCAAGGGATTCTCGTCACCACTTCTGGGATCCATTACTCTGCATAAAAAGAAAACAATGAGAACGCACAGAGGAATCAAATCAGGATGCAATTCAAGCAATTAAAGTGAATTCGACATAGAGTCCAAAAACGATTCAATCAATGGATGAGATCCTATAACTTATCCTATCTTATTGCAGGCCTGTTCGGTTCCTAAGTTGAAACCGAACAATTTAGTTGGGACCTGCATGGACCACCACAAAAACCATGTCACGCCCCAGTTCCAAAATGCCGAGGGACTGGAGATGCGTGGCAATGGCCAGCAGCACGCACCAATGGATAACCCAATTTAATGGAGCCATCAGGGCGTACTTAAGCTGTAACGAAGGTCTACTACAAAGAATCACACTAATCTCATCCATAAAGATAAAGAAATAAACTGCATAATGAAATGGAAATAAGTAGCATCAACAAGTTAGTCGGGAAAACAATCCGACTTATGTCTGAATACACTGGCTCAATAGGCCAGGAACAAAAGAGATAAACATGAAATAATTACTGAGTACGGGATCGGGTACTCAGGAGAAGTCTTCGGCAATCACCTCGTCTGCAGGGTTCAGTTCTGCTCCAGTATCAAGTCCAGCAGTAGCCTCAGCTCCTGTCCCGTATATCTCGGGGTACTGCTCCTCGGCTAAACCTGGGGACATAATCCATTCCAGGTCCTCAGTGGACATAGCAAGGCACAAAATAAAACAAGCCAAATAAATAATGAAACAGCAGGATAAACTATGTAACCATCTATGTGATATACAAATGAGAGCAACACTAGTACTCAGGCTGAGACCGCTACAAGCTCTGTGTCGGGGAGCCAGTAGCAGTAATAACACGTAAAGGGTCTAGCTCTGCTGGAGAGTCTACAACCTCACAATAATAGTAGATATATATATATAACAGCCTGTAGCCTGTGTGTCTCTCCCTACCCAATGTAATCACGCAAACCATGACCATAACGTCTCATGTCCATGCCAGCGGGATTATAACTAATGCAACAAGTCCATCTGTCTAAAAATATCTCTGTCAAGTCCTGTATCCTATACAGAATCACCATGAATATCTCAGGAAGATTCTGTCCATGTATAGTGTCAAGT
Organism: Iris macrosiphon; assembly: GCA_036927795.1. Lineage (NCBI taxonomy): Eukaryota > Viridiplantae > Streptophyta > Magnoliopsida > Asparagales > Iridaceae > Iris > Iris macrosiphon. The sequence goes on from JAYESA010000004.1 coordinate 307,729,639, forward strand.
GTCCTGGGTTGTAGGGTACTTGATATGTCAAGTACAAAAGTAAAGGGTATCATAAATCCATCTCTAAATGACGAACCCAACACCGCGTACGGTGTTGGCACCCGACTATGATCGGACACTAGGTACGTCATACGTTTCCTAGGTTAAGTAGTTTAAACAAGTTTATCTGAATTTACACAAGACATCCAGCAAAGTATTATTACAGGAAATATGAAGATAAAGACTGCAAGTTTGGCAAGGTGCACTTGCCTGATATTTGAATTCCACTTAGGTCCTGTTCTCGAAAATTTCCAGAGATGTCTCCGAAAGCTGAAATAAACAGTACCATCACGCTCAGAATGTGTCAAATAGCTAGGAACGCCTGTTCTTGGGTCCAATTTGGAGACAAGGACAAAAACGGCAATTTCGGACCAAAACGGGGTCCACCGGTGGGCCCGCTTTGCACCGAAAAACGTGTCAGGGTCAACGGTCTCTAAATTCACCAAACTTAGTGTCAACAGGTCGGGAACGCTTTCAGATTTGAATTCCGATGAGCCGATCATAAAATCGCCCGTCGAGCGGGACCTGTGGGGCCCACGACACGCGATTTCGTCAACGTTCTCAGAATCGAACCAAACTTGACCCACAGGACCAGCGTATCGCTACGAGTCCGATGGCGCAAGTTTCGTCTCGATCCGATGTGTGTGCACGAAGTTAGGATGAATTGCAGAAAAGTCGGATACGGGGCGATGTCCGCGGATACGCACTGATTCCGGTGTGCACGCACATCCGAATCAGCTTTTGTGAACTCCCACACGTCCGTATCGACGAGGCGCACGTATCTGTGAAGACCGCACGCGACCAAGTCGTCCCGTTTGGCGGGGCGTACTCGGTTCCGGGGTGAAACAGGGTCTGGTTTTTTCTGTTTTTGGATCGCGGTGTGCGATCACCACAGGATGCGATGCCCCGAGCGGTTTGTCCGGGCACCGAGAGGGTCATACAGGCTACGCGTTGAAATTTACAGAATCGAAATCGGAGATACAGGGTGCAAGATACGAGTACCTGAACGAGACCTGAAAAATCCGAGTTTCCTCGTGTCAGACTCGTGTCCGACACGCCTAGGGTTAGGGTTTACTGTTCTCGGGCTGTGTCCGGGTGTCCCCCGCTGTGTCCGCGTCTGGGCGAAGGTGCGTCGACACGGCACGGCACTGGGCGGAGGGTCGCCGGAGATTGGGGTCGCCGGAGCGGCGAGGTGGCGCTGCTCGAGCCGGCAGGGGAGAAGAGCACCGGCTGGGTCGGGTTCTGCGGCTGATCTCGGGCTGGGACGGCTAGGGGAGGTGGCGAAGTGGGCTGCTCGAGGCGGAGGGCTGACGCGGCGCCGGAGCTAGGGAGAAGAAGGTGACCGGAGCTAGGGTTCCGGCCGGGTGGGTAGGGGAAAATGAAGTGAGGCGGAGGAGGGAGAAGGAGGGGGGATTATATAGGGGCTCCGGGGCGGGGTCGTGGCCGGGTGAGGTGGGCCGTGGGGCGTGGCCTCTCCGGCGGAGGCGGCGGAGAGCCCGGACGTGGCCGGGGGACGCGGGCTCGGTGATCGTGGGGGAAAGGGGAGATGGGTGCAGCAGGGTCGGGTGCGGATCCGGGTTTGGGCGGACCCGCCCGACCCGCTAGGGTGGCTGGGCTGGGTTGCACTAATGGGCTCGGCCCACTGGGCCGGGCCGGGCCCCAAAATAAAATAATAATAATAATAATAATAATAACAGTAATTAATTAATTAAATTAGTAAAAATAGTTTTTAGGCTTTTTAAAATAGGTCTGAGGTCCAATAAAATCCCGAAAAATTACCCTAAGTCCGGTTTTCTATTTTACACCATGAAATCATATTTTCATTACATTTTAGTATTAGTTATTAGCAATTAAAAATCGTACCAACACCACAGCACTTATGTAAATTCCTGAAAAAATTGCAGAAAATTTCCAAAATTTGATTTTAAAAATCTGAAAATTTTAGGGTGATTACAGTGAATCACTCCTGCATGCTAATAAAGAATACAACACACCTAGTTAAGGGAATAGTCCCAACTTATATTGCTTGTGTTAGAACATGAAAATAAAACTTTGCTTATAAATGGACCATCGCATGCTACCTTTGCTTCGTGCAAATAGACCCCGCTATGCCTCGAGTAGAACATTATACTCTCCGTAGTGCACTATTCACTTACTACACTACACGCCCATAGACTATTTCGCTCGATATATCCATGTACGGCTTCACTCTTCGCACTACCCTTTAGACTCGTGCAAAAATGTAAAGGCTATACTATATGTTTCCTTATGCTTATGTTCACATAAATAAAATGCTTGCCTGCTTAGGTGCTAACTTGTACTTGTTTCCTCGATTTAATGCTTGTTACTTATATGCATGCCACAATTCATCGCACTTCACAATGTGATTCACTCAGTTGAGTCAGGAAGGCTATCAAGATAGTCGTTCCCGGGACCATTAGGTCGCCAAGGCATTTTCTGAACTAGGGGACTGCATCAATGGACAGTTAAGTAAGATAACATCACAATATCTCTAAAAACCAATACTCGTTTTGTATAGAATCTGACGGCTCGGGTAGTCGAGACTGTACTAACTGAATCTGTAACTGTATCTGTACCTGCGAGAATCTGGAAAACTTGAGGATACGCATGATCACGGACAACTTGTGCACAAGGTGGGTTTTCGAATCCAGTTCCGCAGACGGTCGTCGGGGCACTGGGACCGATCCGATCTAGACAGAACCATCTGGTAGTCGTCTATTTCGGCGGGATGGGTGTAATGCCAACCGTATTATATTTTTGCTTGTACTCCATCCTCGACCTTGAGACTACACTGTCTACTATGGAAGTCATACCAGTGACCTTTTATTCATATAGATTAAGTTGACTCGATTGCGGCAACCCACGTGCGAGTTATTTTATTGTAAGTGACTGCTCTGTATAACACACATATACATATAACTGCAACTGAAACACCTGAACGATAATGAGTACAACACACTTGTGCATATGGAACACTTGAACATCTTCTGCAACAAACCTGATAATCTGTGTAACTCGTGCACCCGGAACATAACCTCGCTCAGTACACTCGTATTAGCTTATGCTATTGCTCCTGGATTTTATTATATATGCTTGTGTTTGATTTAACTTGGTTTACCTTGGATAGGGAAGGACGAATGGTAAGTTGGTAAGTCACGTCGTGTTCCTTTATATCGCACGGTGCACTGCCACACGGGTTAGGCTTTACATCATTGCAATAAAACTGATCCTAAGGCAGAATAGAAAAAACTTAATAGATAGTGCACGGAATCTATATAACGTGTTTGGATTTGTCAAGAGGGCGAGAAGCCTCCCCACCAGTGCATTCATGTACTGATAATCCACCAGATTGCTTGCAGGGTGCGGGAGAACCTCGTTCTGTACGGATGTCTCTATCGTGCGTGCTAAGACATGGAGTTCACTCTGGAGCCTTAGAGCGTTGAATCTGGAACTAAAGCACATATACAAGACATAATATTGGAACATCGCTTATGCATCATTCCATAAATGTAGCCACTTGGCATGCTTTTATTATTTCAGAGAGAGAGAGAGAGGCTAGAGCGACTTATAATCTCGGCCTAGTCCCGCTTGTGAAACTTGTTCAATATCAATAAAGATCTTGTTTTACTTCTGAACTTGTGTTATTCAATGCTTTCGCTATTAACGACTATGAGAACTTGTTACCAATTGCCAGTGCATTTCTTATTCCGCTGCACTCGGACTATCTGTGCGACTCTGTGGCTTAGATCTCTTACTGCCTGTTCGGATCATGGCCTTGCACGGGCGCGGCTTACGCTCGTGCGACATCACGCCCAGGGGGAGAAAGATCATCACGCGGGAGCGCTGACATGGTGATCCGCGACCAACGGGGACGCCCGATTACCTGCGGGAGATCGGGGCATGACACTGGCTAATGCTTGAATAGCTCATAATCTTTAAAAAAATTTATGTTATAGGTCTCTCTCTCTCTCTCTCTCTCTTCTTTGAAGGTTGATGATGTTCCATAACCTAAGATTAATTACAATATTGAAGCCTAAAAAATATATAATAACTTTCTGTGAATATTAAAAGACAGACATAGAATTGTTTGGAAATTTGAAGTAAGAAACTTTTTGTGGGTTCATGAAAAAATAATCAAATAACTGATAATATATAAAGAAGTGTACCTTTTTGTTAGTTGGTGGTCTCCTCTTGCGAAACCCCAAATTTTTTCTGTCTAACGAATGAAATTTTTTAGGTAGAGTCCAGCCTGATGTCTACAATTAACGTCCAAAGATAATTTTAGGTAGAGACATGCAAATATACATAAATAAGTTCAAGATTAGCTTCTTCTTTCTTCTCTTCTTCTAAATTCTAATCTAAGCAATTAATTATCACCAACAGGCAACACCACAATATTATAAATTAATTAACATATTTTAAAATAGGAGACATCAGACATGTGCAAATACAATTTCAAAACTAATAAGAACATAACAGAAGCTACTTACTAGCTAGTAAATATAATAAGAAGAATTGAAGAAACTACTAAACTATTATCACTTACCAGAGAAGAGTCGGTCTTAGCAGCTGGCTGCTGGAGTCTGGAAGTTGTTGGCACTTAGAGGCTATGCCTAGTAGAATCTGGCGCCCGCTGGCCGCTATTAGAATCGAAGAAGGGTGTTAGCTAGAAGCTGCTTATGTCAAATGCTGCTGCTACTTATTTTAGGATAGACAAAATGAGTGGCCTGAAGCCTGAATATTTTTTTAATTTTTTTTCATATTTTGGGCCGGGCTACAACCCACCCATGCTCATTTTGGGCTCTGGCTCTGTATGCAAACACCTCATATTCAAAAGTAGAAAGCTTACCTTGAGTGGTTTCTTCATTAGATGCATTAGCCGTATGACTGACTGATGCTTCAGCAGCTCCTAATCTTTGAAAAAATTTGAAGTTATATGTCTCACTCTCTTCTTTGAAGGTTGATGATGTTCCATAACCTAAGATTAATTACAATATTAAAGCCCAAAAAATAATATAGTAACTTTCTGTGAATATTAAAAGGCAGACATAGAATTGTTTGTGAATTTGAAGTAACTCTCTTCTTCTCTTCTTCTACATTCTAATGCAAGCAATTAATTATCACCAAAATGCAACAACTCAATATTATATAAATCAATTAACATTTTTCAAAATATGAGACATCATACATGTGCAAATGCAATTGCAAAACTAATAAGAACATAACATAAGCTACTAACTAGCCAATAAATATATTAAGAAGAATTGAAGAAACCACTAAACTATTATCACTTACCAGAGAAGAGTCAATCTTAGCATGTCACCCTCACATTTCCATCCAAGGGTAGTTTGGTAATTATCATGGGTATTAATTATTTTAGGATTATTATATTAATATTTGTGCATGACTGATTTATTTATTTTATTTTATTAATAATTATTGCTAGTGTAGACTTATTTTGGACTTGTGTAGTGGACCTAACCATTTAATTAGAGAACATGAATAAACTTTTGGACTAGTCTAAGTTGAGCCCATGAATTAGGTCCATGGATTAAGAAACATGATTAATTAGTGAAACCATTAAACTAGAACCTTCCCTCCCTAATTATTTCTTCATGAGAGGTCCCAAGGGGTATTTGTGACTTTGTACTTGCTTGGAGAGGGGTTTATGACCAGCCATAATTGAGAGGAGAGAGAGTGCTCTCATTTTAATTCTTCCTCAAAATTCTAGATCTACATTTTTCTCCTTCCATTTTCCCTCCATTCCCTCATCATTTCCCCACCAAATCTTCACCAAACTCATTCTAAATTCATCATTGAAGCCTCTACATCAAGGATCTACAAGCAAGGAACAAGGAGGAGGAGGCCAAGATCTACAAGGAGAGGAGCTACTTGTCATTTGGGACCTTTTCATTGGGAATCCATCTCCCAATAGGTACAAATCAGTTTTACCCCTTCCTATAGACTATAGATATGAGTTTTTACCATGAGAAACCACCCCACATGCATAGGTTACCCATAGGTTTTGATTTGGAATCATTTGGAGACATACGGTAGAAGTTATGACCATTTTGGTGCCAATTTTGGGGGAATTCCGAGATTGGCACATGTAGTGCTTGCCAATGGATCTAATAGATCTAATTGACCCTTGATTGTTTATTTGTAGCTTGTGTCGTGTCCACAATTGGATACGTGTGGGCCGAATCTCGTCAATTTGACGAAATGGTCAATTTTGGGGGTTTTCCTTCGACACGGGGCCATGTGCATATCATATGATGACACGGACACGTAGACACTCTAATTTATATACGTATTGTTCATAATATATGTATTGGGCTTGTATGTGTCCTCCGGGATACGTTTGGTTGTGAGTTGGGGGCCGTATCGCAAGCGTATCATAGAAAAGTGTGATACGAGTACGGTGCACCCCATGGGTTTGTTGTTTGGTCCATTTCCCTATATGTGCATTTGTAAATATGTATATGTAAGCCCTTTATATGTTATATAGTTTATGTATTAGGGTGATTTGGATTTACGTATTGGTGGGTGTCTATTTGTGCATACTATAGGAGTATCTAGATATATAGAGCTATGTTTACATGTTTATATATATATATATATATATATGTTGGTGTGTATATATGCATGTGTTAGTTTATATCTATATACTTATTTATATGTATGTGTATATCTATATATTTTGGTATCTATATATTAGTGTTATGCTTATAGATTGATAGGTATGAGGGGTTGTACATGCATCTATGTATATAGATAGTTAGATATCTATGTGTGTGTATATATATAGATATATACTTAGAGATTTTTTAGTGTATTTGTGTATGTGTGTCTGTGTGACTTGGAGGGTTGAGCATCTCTATCTAGCAACGGAAATCACTACAGTGAAGGCAGCAAATCACTGCAGTGAAGGCAGCAAACTGAACTGCAGTGAAGGCAGCACAGTGAAGGCAGAAACCTTCTGTTTTGAGCAGTGCATCAGAAGAGCCACCATTGCATCGAGCAACAGCAACTCAACTGTACAAATACTCACTGAAGAACTGAAGGCAGTACAGATACTCACTGAAGAATTGAAGGCAGTACAAATACTCACTGAAGACTGAAGGCAGTACATATACTTACCTCAACTGAAGACCTGAAATCAACTGAAACATCTGAACACAGTAACTCACCTGAAGACTCATCTACCTGAACTGCAACTGATCACTGAAGATCACTGAACTGCAATTGATCACTGAACAACAACTGATCACTGAAGATCACTGAAGACAGCAACTGTGAACCGATACCTGAAGACAGCAACTGATTACTAAAGATTACCTGTACAGATGGACTACATGAAGACTCACCTGAGGGTGAACTGCAGCAAGTGCACTGTGCAGTATCTGCACAGTGCAGGTGTACACAGTAACAGTTCAGTTTCTCCCCTGTGTAGGCATGCACAGTCTAAGTTATTTTCAGTTGGAGTTTGGTTTCAGTCTTAGTCAGTTAGATAGTTATATAAGGTAGGTGTTAGATGGATTATATAAAGTATTTGGGTAATTAGCTAGGTAGCTTATATACTATTGTAATATCTATTAGTGAATTATATACACAGGTATTTGTTAGTCCAGATAGTTAGGGAGTTATGTAATTACTTGTTAAGATTAGTTGTACGTAAATAGCTAATTTAGTTGTTAAGGATTCATTAAGATAGCTAGTAGCTAGTTAGCTACATATATACTTGTATTAGTTGTTGTTATTAGTAGTTAGATATTAGAGTAGTTAGTTATGTATAAGTATATGTTATAGGCTTGTATTGGTTGTTAGTTTAGCTGTTAGCCTATACAAGTATATAATAGTGTAGTTTGTAGTGATGGTATATAGAAGGGTATGTTAGTGGCTATAGTATTAAAATAGCTAGGAGTAGCATATGGTTTAGTTTTAGGGCGATATTCAAGTTATTGAGTTGGGTATCAGGGTAATTGCGATACGCATTGGCACAAGGCCAAGGTATCATAATTATATTGTTTTGAGATATTATTATTATATATGACTTATCTATATATATAAAATTATTTTTCATATTAGAAAATTTGCGTATCTTAGGATACGGCTTCTTGAATGCACTGTGGTGTGTTAGCTTAGCTAGTATAGCATAGCTTCATAGTGTATTGACTTAGTGACTTAGCATTAGACTCTTGCAACCTAGAATGCATTGGTTTGACTTAGAAACGGCGTATCGACCTAGAAGTTCATCAACTTCATTTATTTTCATCATTGAACCTTGTATTGATGCAACATACCATATATAGGTTGTGAGACACCAGCTTGGGCACCGAGAGACACACTTTGCTCAGGACTTCAGGCGAGTACATTTCTCTGTTTGTTTTCAATTCATAATATTGTATATATGCATGTTCTAGATTAGTATACATTGATTTCCGACACAGTAATTTTACGGACTGGTGCTATATGGATCCCGTCAGGAGGTGTTATCCCCTACCGTGTGCAACGGGTACCTAATGACATGTATTTCATCGTGTACATCGGGTATTGACTTTCATGTGCTTCTTGTGCATCCACTATTTCGTGTGCTAGTGTGACTATCGTGATCATGTACGTAACGTGTCGTGATTGGATCCATGAGTATTGGTTGGGGAGTAGGAGTTGGTTATGTGATCAAAGCCCTCTTGATCTCATGTGCATGTCGATTATACACCTCACGTATAATTGAGTTACCTTTATACCTCATGTGCAACCTAAGCCGATCACATAACGAACTCGCACTCTAAAACATATAGTTAGTATTTCTTGTTCTCTACTTGCAGTTATTCTTGTATTTACTTCCAGCTTTATTGTGCCTATTGCCTGTTCACTTGCATTGTATATTCTTTCTACTTGTGCATCTTGTATCATTTTTCTATTGCTTGTTATATATGCTCGATTATATTATTGGAACTGCTTTCAGAGGTATGTACTTTGCTCCAATCCTGACTGGATATATTTTTTCCAGATGATTGGCTAGTGGAGCTGTGTCCCACACATTACAAACCTCAGGAGGGTAAGACTTTAGAGGACACTTCCCTAGAGCAAGAGGACATAGTACCAGTGACCGAGGAGGTCTAGTTTTGTTTAGTGATTTTGTATTAGACTATTGCATTTGAGGAGATTCACAGATGTACTATTATTTTATATTATGGATTGTATCTATCTTCACTTCGCTATTTCCATTCGTGCATTATTTCCTCCTTAGTTTGTTTTGTGATTGAGATTGATATATTTGTAAGATACCATATTGCTCCTCCGATTGGAGTTGAGATGATTGACAGGTACCATATTATATTATTGAGATGTTAGATAGTTAGAAATGACCCAGACAGCGATCTACCGCCGATTCTGCGACGTAGGCTGGACGTAACCACGTACTCGTGCCCTAATATCAGGGTGCGGGTCGTGATATAGTGGCTGGCCGCTCAAATATGGAAGTTGTTGGCACTTAGCGGCTCAGCCTAGTGGAATCTGGCTCCCGTTGGCCGCTATTAGAACCGAAGAAGGGTGTTAGCTAGCGACTGCTTCTGCCGGATGCTGCTGCTACTTATTTTAGGGTAGACAAAATAATTGGGCTGAAGCCTGAATGAGCTGCTTATATATCCTAATATCCATATTTTTTCAAAAAAAAAAAAAATCATATTTTGCCCCGGGCTACAACCCACCCATGCCCATTATGGGCTCTGCCTCTGTATGCAAACACCTCATATTCATAGGTAGAAAGCTTACTTGCAGATGTTTCTTCATTAGATGCATTAGGCGTATGATTGGCTGGTGCTTCAACTGCTCATGATCTTTGAAAAAAATGAAGTTATAGGTTTCACTCTCTTCTTTGAAGGTTGATGATGTTCCATAACCGAAGATTAATTACAATATTAAAGCTTAAAAAATAATATAGTAACTTTATGTGAATATTAAAAGACAGACATATAATTGTTTTTGAATTTGAAATAAGAATTTTTTTATGAGTTCATCAAAAAGAATCAAATAACTAATAATATGTAAAGAAGTGTATCATTTTGTCAGTTGGTGGTCTCCTCTTGCGAAACCCCAAATTTATTCTGTCTAATGCTTGGAAATTTTTAGGCAGAGTCCGGCCTGCTGTAGACAATGTCCAAAGATAATTTTAGGTAGAGACAGACAAAGATACATAAATAAGTTGAAGATTAGCTTCTTCTTTCTTCTCTTCTCCTAAATTCTAATTCAAGCAATTAATTATCAAGAACAGGCAACAACACAATATATATATTATCATGTTTCAAAATAGGAGACATCTGACATGTGTACTTGCAATTGCAAAACTAATAAGAACAGAACAGAAGCTACTAACTAGCTAGTAAATATAATAAGAAAATTTGAAGAAAATACTAAACTATTTTCACTTACCAGAGAAGATTCAGTCTTAGCGGCTGGTCGCTGGAATATGGAAGTTGTTGGAACTTAGCGGCTTTGTCTAGTGGAATATGGCGCCTGTTGGCCGCTATTAGAACCAAAGAATGGTGTTAGCTAGCGGCTGCTTCTGGTACTTATTTTAGGGTAGATAAAATGAGTGGGTTGAAGCCTGAATGGGCTAATCACATATCCTAATATCCATTTTTTTCATAAAAAAAGTTCCCATATTTTGGGTCGGGCTATAGCCCACCCATGCCTATTCTAGATAGTAGTAGTAGGAAGTTGGCCAAGGAAGAGAGAACATCAACAAAATCTACGGTGTTGTGTAAATTATATATGGTCAAATGGGCACCACATTTGATCTCGATCTGATCCGTTTATTGAATAGATTGACCTATTGATAACAGATCTAGGCAAATGCAAATGTGGACAATTGTTCCATTTTGAGGACTTTTATATATATATATATATATATATATATATACACTAATAAATTTACGTGTGTTGTACGTAAAATAATTTTTTTCCTTATATTATTATAAAATTATTTAAATATATTTAAATCAATATTTATTATATATATTTTTATATTTTAATTAGAATTTGTTATGTATTTGATTATATTTTAATTATAATTAGTTACGGATATATTTCTACTTTTCATAAAGAGTCTTGAAAACGGTTAGTTGCGTAATAGCAGCTATTTATAAAAAAATATCTTTTATAACTTATGTGGTTAAGGTGCGAGATATTCTCCCTGCTTGGCTGAGTTCGAATCATTGTAGTGTTTATTTATCACAAATTTAATTTTTTTCAAAAAATTTTTATGTAATATTTTTTTAAAAATAATTAATTGATTATATACATATGGCTTAGACAGCTTACTTTTGAGCCATTTTGAAGCTTCATTAATATATATATATATATATATATATATATATATATATATATATATATATATATATATATATATATATACCAAATTATTTTTGGCCTACACTCGAAATCAAATTATCTCCGAGGCTTGAAAACGGCTTAAAATTGAGTCGTCTAAGTCGTTTGTAAATCCTCCATCATTTATTAAGTAAAAAACTAGCGTACTCTCATTTCTTCCGCACAAATATATACTTAAAAACCAAATTTAAAACCATTTATAAACAAAAATTAAAAATTAATTTAAAGAAAATAATATCAAAATATTTAAATTATTTAACAAATCTTAATTCAAATATATTTAAATATTTGAACTATTTTTTAACAATATTATAGAAATATTTATTTTACGTGCAACGTTTCATTTGAATTTACTAGTTGGTATATAAAAAAACTTACTGAATTTACTCTTCCGAATATAGAAAGATCCACTTTATCCAGATAAAATACATTTTTTACATTACTGGATTATCATGGATAATTAGAAAAAGAATAAAATACAAAAACAAGAGAAGAAGAAGAAGAAAAAGAAAAATGAAAAAGAAAGAAACCGCTGAGTCCGATCATTGTCCATAAACCGCCCCAGACACAATTTCTAGACCACCCCTATTGATAAACTTAATGGAAGGGGATTGTGGAGAGAGATCACCGTCATCAGCAACATAGTAGGGGACATACTGCGTCTACTCATGGTGGGAGACTTCAATACTATCATGTTTGCCAATGAAAAGAAAGGGGGATGTCCTGTTCAGGAAGCTATTCTGGCAGAATTTCAAAGTTGCATCTTATTCTCTGGACTTACTTGTATGGCTAAATCGGGTCACATTTGGACGTGGAATAATCGGACTATCCACAATCGTATCTTCACTCAATTAGACCATGCTCTTTGCAATGGTCGTTGGCTCAAGGTCTTCCAATTTTGTGGTGCGGATTGCCTGCCTCCTGGCACCAGTGACCACTCCCCTATTGTTATCAGATTGGCGGAACAACCAGTCTTCAAAGGGAGACCATTTAGATTTAATAATGTGTGGAGTCATAAGGAGGGGTACGAGGAAGTGGTTCAACTAGGCTGGTACTCCACAGTACGTGGTACGCTAATGGGGCCACTATCAAGGAGGCAGATATGATTAGTGATGAAGTGACAACTTTCTTCCAAGAGCTTTACAATCAGAAAGACTATCCGGCCATCTTCTCCCATTGTGTGTTTAAAAAATTGGTTACAGGTCGTGGTAATTAAGTTTTGCGGCAGCCTGTTACTATTGATGAGATTGAACTAATTGTCAAGAAGATGGATCAGAATAAATCTCCAGGGTCGGACGGTTTTGGTGCTGCTTTCTTCAAGAACCACTGGAGCTTGCTCAAAATTGATATACTGGAAGCTATCACAGAATTCTTTGAATCAGGGAAACTGCTCAAGGATCTAAACTATACTTTTGTGGTACTAATTGCTAAGATAGAGAGAGCTTCCTCTATAGGGGGCTTCAGGCCTATTGCGTGCTACAATTTCCTATATAAGATTATCACACATCTGATGTGCGACCGGATACGACTGATTATGCAAGAGCTGATCTCTCATAACCAAGCTGCTTTATCAAAGGCAGGCCGATCTCAGACAACTGCTTGCTAGCCCATGAACTGGTAAGAGATTTCAACAAGCAAGGGAAAAACAAAGCTTGTCTCAAATTGGATATTAGGAAGGCTTATGACTTGGTCAACTGGGACTTCCTGTGCCATATTATGTTGTGCATGAGATTTGACACATGTTGGATGGATATGGTAAGGAAATGTGTCAGCACTCCATCTTTCGCAATTCTGATCTGGGGTCAGCCGGAAGGCTTCTTCAAGAGTTCCAGGGACATTAGACATGGAGATCCGCTTTCACCATACCTCTTTGCCATTGTGATGGAGTTCCTCTCGTGCTTGATAGACGAGATTGTCAAAGAGGGAGATATCACTCTGCTGTTTAAGAAGACGAATCATGTTGTATCTCATTTGATTTATGCGGATGCTCTATTAGTCTTTATGAAGCCTTCTGATGGGTCTATTGAGGCTATTAGAAGTATCTTGGACAAGCTAGAAAAGTGGTATGGCTTACAGCTGAACAAAAACAAGAGTCAAATATTCCTTAACAGGACTTGCAGAGATAATGAGACTTGGTTGGGGAAGATGAACATTTCTGAGGGTGCACTTCTGGTTAAAAATTTAGGGCTGCCTCTGTCTATCAACCAGGCTACTTATGCAGATTGCAAGGGCATCCTAAACTACACTCAAGCCAGGTTGGCATGATGGCAGGCTCAGATCCTGTCGTTTGGGGGACGGATCAAACTCTTCAGGGAAGTCATTTCGGCTATTACTTTATACTGGCCCCAAGCTATCATGATCCCTTTAGCTACTATTCACAATATAGAACGTATGTGTGCTAATTTTCTTTGGAAATGAGAAATTCATGCAATCAGTTGGGAGGAGTTGTACCGACCCAAGAAAGAGGGTGGTGTAGGGTTGAGGTCGCTTACTATGCTTAGGAAAACGATCTCCTACACACTGTTCTGGAGATTCCTTTCTGTCAAATCGATCTGGGTAGATTGGATCAGAGGGAGGTACTTCCCTAAGGGAGATTTCTGGTCTGCCAAGATCAATAACAACTTCTCGGGGACAGTTAAAATGCTCATGGGATTGAGGGGCTTGGTTAAACCTAGAATTACTAGGATTATTTGCTCTAAAAATCAGAATAGTTTGTGGCATGATCCTTAGATCAACCATTCCAACCTGATTGATAGAGAGGGATGTCACATATACGAGATAGGGGGATCCACTGAACAAGTTAATTGTCTTATCCAGGAGGGAGCGTGGAACTTACAATGTCGGTGGTTAGAGGCCGCTCATGCGGTTGATATTCGAGAAGTGGAGATAGACATGTTGGGCACGAAGGAATACTGGAGGTGGGAGGAAATGGATAAAGGAACTTTCTGCTTTCAGAAGGCCTTCAACCAAATCAGAAGCAGGAATCCGGACGTGGACTAGGCAGAAATGGGTTGGACTAAATGAGGAGCGGTTAAGAACTCCCTATGTCTATATAAGATGATCCGTAACCGACTACTCACTAGAGACCGTCTGAGCAAGTTTGGTGTGAACTGTCCGGATAAGAAATGCTGCTTGTGTGGGTATATGGATGAGACCAGGGACCACATTTTCTTTTACTGTGACTTTGTTTGGAAGATCTGGAATAAACTTTACAGATGCTTTGGACTTTCGGCTACGCAGAATAGGGACCTATTGTCAGTCCGAACTGAGGTCAGAACACAAAAAGACAAAGGACCAGGAGCATATAGGCGACTACGGATGATTCTCGGTATGGTGGTGTGGCATCTGTGGAGAGAACGAAACCAACGTATCTTTGAGGAACTGACTACCAGTATAATTATTGTACAAAGACAAATACAAGCTTACATAGATATCCTAGATCCAAGATGATTTCTTTTTGTGTCTTGGTTGGGATGATAGTGTTGTAATATCTTGTTTTGATTTTCATTAATATTTACCTTCTTCGGGAAAAAAAAAAGATAATAGGTAGAATTATGCATTCTTTAGTTTTTTTTAGGTATTTAAATTATTGGATTTTTTTCTTTTTTCAGTGTCAAATTGATTCCTTTGACTACAAGTTTTGTTGCCATATTCGACTTATTTTAAAATAAAAAAAATTTAGGGGACAATTTGTATGCGAAATATTGTATAGCTAGAAATTCTATTTTCTCGGAAATTAAATTCTAAAAAATTAAGTTTTCTAAAAAAAAAAATTTATATGTTCATATTTGATGACTATATAAATATTTCCAAAAAAGGATAAAAAATTGAAAATAAAAATAAAAAGGTATAAAAAAAAAAAACAAGAAAAATCGAAAAAAATGAAAAATGGGAAAACATGTAAAAAAATGAAAAATCAGACAAAAAAACTAAAAAAAAAATATTAAGAAAAGAAAAAAAAAACAAATTTTTTTTAAAATCCCAAAAAGGATAAATAAAACGAAAAAAAAACTGTCCGGACAAAAAAAAAAATCCAATTTTGAAAGGATATGATTATCATATTTTTTGGATAAATTATTTACTAGGATATTTTTTGGGAATAAAAAAAAAATCCTTTGTACCATACCCCCCCCCCCCCCCCCCCCCCCCCTCCCCCCTCCCTTATATCTAGAAAATTATTTTCACTCTCACTAGATTAAATTTTGATAAAATAAAATAAAATTCTATCTTAGCCATTGTGACAGAGACATTGCAAACAAGTCTAACAAAACGTGTTGATAGGTTGAACCAAATTTGCCAACCCTTTCATGCCCAAGGCCATTAACAACCTCCACAATAGATATAGATAAACATCTCCAAAATTTACAATAAAAAATAAATCTAGAAAGTGTTGAATCTGTATAGAAATATTAGATAATAATTCAGCAACATAAAATGATCTTTCGTGGCAAAGATCTAAATATAATATTATGTGGTAAAAAAAAGAAGATAAAAATCTAGAAATTAGTGTTCTAAATTAAATTTTAATATTCTACAAAATGAGGTTTCACATATAGCTCATGGTCTCATGGTTGGCACGAGACAATCATGGAACTCTAATGAAAAATTACTATTCTACGAAATAAGATTCTACATTCTTAATAATAAGATGTCTAACAAGCATAACCGATCCATATCTTCAAATCTAATAATAATAATAGTGACAAGAGACATCACATGATGTCCTTCTTCCTCTTCTACATGTATTTGTTTGTCCCTAGTGTAGAACCATATCCTGTATTTAATTTATGTGCGTTTGAGGTAGGTCAGGTGTTCATCTTTCCTTTCGGATCATGTCTGCACAATGTGTCTGTCTGCGTGCACTCCTCATCTCCTACAGCTAATTAAGTTGCTATTTATTCGCTTCCTAATCAGCAGTAGATTTAATATGCAAAAACTGCATCCAAATTTCACTCTAGTAACTCCATAAAGCACGCATCCGCCATGTAGTGGTTGCACAAATGCCGCATAAAATAACGTTCAAAATGTCATGTAAATATTTTGTGCAGCCCAAGTATGGGCGTCTTCTTTTGTTACAGGAGAACTAAATCTCATAAAACGTTCTATGACATGATATTTTTCTTCATACTTTTTAATTTTTTTTTAATTTTCGACATAACGTTCAGAATTTTATGCACAATGTCTTTAGATTCACTGTCTTCCAACTCCCACCATTTTATAAATGGAACTATTTTATAAATAGAAGAAATATAAATACGTTTCCGTGACTCGATTCACTGATTTTCAGTCACACAGTCAGGATCTATACCTCTTCTCGGTGACCACAAGAGCCACTCGAACTCAATATATTTTTCTTGATATTGAAAACAAATAAATAGTTTCTCATTTATTAGCATTAATAACTAATTAATTTAAACTAATAAAAAAATAAAGAACGTTTTTAAAGTTAAAAAGGTCCTAAAAATGGCCATTTTTTCTCACATTTTTTTATAATTATTTTTTTGGAAAAACGTCCATAAATATATCTCATATAAACATGCCACAAAATTATATATATATATATATATATATATATAATATATATATATATATACACACGGTGTTTGGCATAGTGATAACGTCATAGGTACATATAGGGGGAGGTCGGAGGATCGAACCCGGAGAGACTGTGAGAGCTGGAACCTTCACACCAAAAAAAAAAATAAAAAAAAAATACATATATATATATATATATATATATATATATATATATATATATATATACTCAAAAATTAATTAGATAATTTTATATTATGAACCAACCTATATATATAATAAAACATTTATAAGAAAAGTGTTTATTGGATGATAGTTTTTTTTAATATCCAACGGTTGAATGTTTTTTTTTTCCAAAGGAAAAAAAAAATGAAGTACGAGTTTTTATATTGACCGTGTGAATTTTAAAACAAATGTCAAAGAATGTTTTGGTTCTGTTTTAGAAGTCAGAAACTTTGTACGATGTATAGAAAAAAAAATTTGGTCCTGTTTTATAAGTCAAAAAAATTTTTAATTTTTTTTCACCGGTTTGGTGTTGGGGTCTCTCGTCTGTTTCGTGAACGACCTTTTAATTAAGACCGGTGATAAAGACACTACAAATTTTATCGGGGTGGTCTAGTTATTTAAAAAAAAATATTAATTTTTTTTATTTAGAACTAGTCCAAATATTTATTAGCCAGTCATTCAAATAGGTTGGACTATCACAGTCCTAAATAAAATATATAATTCATTGTACTGTAAATTTTTGATAATTTATAAGGGCACTACAAAGTTTACTAAGGGCTAGCCCAGGATTGGGGCTAGCCCATTAATGAACAAAGTTTACTCACACTAGCCCATTAGTTTACTCATACTAGCCCAATTTTGAAACCCTCCTCCCAAACCCTCCCAAACCCTCCCCACCCCACCGGAGCCCTCTCCCCTCCCGCCGGCCGTTCTCCTCGACTTCGTCCTCCTCCTCCTTGTCGATGGCTCCCAAAGTCTCGAAAGAATCAAGGTACAAATCTTCTTTCTCCTTGTTCTATTGCATTTACAAAAATTTTCAAAAATTTGAAAATATTCTATTGCATTTCCAAAATTTTGAGTGATTTTCTTTCCATTCTTCAAATGAGGGCATACAAGTCCTGAATGTAGTTTAGACGTTTACTTGGTTGATCGAACCCAATTTTAGGGCATACAATATCACGACCCAATTCCGTAGAATCACTTGAGGCGTCCCCCGAATCGTGACCGCCGTGCGGGCCTGGAGTTGCGCCCGCACAAGGCTTTAATGATTTGTATAGCAAGCACATATTCAGAGTACGCAGATAAATTGAAACACAGATTTGAAACATAGAAAAGTTCTCTTTATTGATAATGAACATCTATTACAAACTCTTGAACGAGTTAGCTAATATGCCGAACGGCTTACAAAAGAGATGACTCAAAATGAGATAGCAGTCCTGTACATTACATCCCTTTATAAACTCAAAATGATAAAGACCTCCAGGCTGGAGGATCGCTTTGCCACGGAGCTGCATTTGTGTATGAAGAGTTGCAGCTTCTGGCTTCAAAAGGCTTCGAGGGCGCGGTGAAGATGCGCCAACAGTTGGACTGGATCGGGTAGACGACTTCGGCTCCTCGCTCGGTTCGCCTTGGTGCGGAGAACCTGTTTCAACGAGGGTCAGCATATCGAAACATGCTGGTGAAGGCGAGCTAGCCTGACTATACCAATCAACACGTTGTTTAGTGAAGCATGCATATTTGTGGATTTCTATCTTGCCTTAGTTCATTTACAAGTAAGCAGCATATTGAATTTACTGAAATGAACGTGCCACCGTTAGGTGGATTTTACCTGACCGTCTGAATTACCTGCACAATACTTACCATGCCTTCCCTGCCACGAAGACACAAGTTAGTATGCAACAGGTTTAAATATACACGATGATCACTGGCATGGTTGCCATAATGGACTAGTCCGAGACAAGGATAGCATGCAATGATAGTACACGAGGTGTTGCAAGCCATCTTATCCCGTACACGATGACTATACACGAGTTCCGCCCGGATCGGATCGGTGCCAGTGCCCCAGCGACCGTCCGCAGAACTATACCTTGTGCACAAGTTGTCCATGATCGAACACGATTAACAAGTTAACAATTCATGCAGTTGAGGCAACACGATTGCAAGAACACGAGTGCAAGAACATGAGTGCACGACATGTCACGACCCGATCCCAATAATCTGGGTCCAGTCGGATCATGCCCAGCCTGCACCGTTGTGAGACGGCGGCAGTAAGCTGTATCAATCCGTAGTAACACACAGACATCCAGAATACATGAAGGAAATTCAATTTTTTTGCTAAGTCTGAGAAAGAAATTCTTTTACAAGCAAAGATTAAACAAAACATGGTCCAGGGTTATTACTTCAACCCTGATTATTACAATTGGAAATTAAAAGGAAACAACTAAACATCGGCCTCCTGGCTAGGTTCAGCTAGACCTTCAGAACTCTGGTCCGGACCATAAAAGGTATCATATGCCTCATCGTCACCGCAATCACCTAAAATTGTTAATCTCCAGTCAGGAGGGAGCAAGAACATATATCCAATTCCAGCATCTTAACGATAATTAAAATGATGCAATGAGATAGTTTTGAACAATATTTATATTTTTGTATGCAACAAATATGAAACAAGAATAGTAAAAGTCGATGAAGCAATGATGACAAGCTACAATCACTAAAGTGTTTTAAGAAAGGTAGCATCCCGTGGCCGGTCTGGGTTGGAGGCAATCTGTGTTCAAGTGAACACGGTGCGGCGTCAGTCCAGTGAGGTTGGACTTCAGCTATCCACAATGAGGCAATAAGGGGCTTTGACCACGGGTGCTAACTTTTCTCCCCAGTTCCCAAGGCAATAGTCAATGAGTCAATGAGTCAATCAATCAATCAATCAGTCAATCAGTCGGTTCCGTGAAATCAAGTGTCGTCTCAATATATCTATATGACATGCAACATATTTAATTACAACTAAAATACCAGTTTTGAATTATATGAAACTTGCCTGGAGTTGGTTGGTGACGCGGGTGAGATGTTGCGACGGTCTCAACCTTAGTTACAGGGACCTACAATTATTAATAATCTGATTTTAGAATTAAAACAAGGGTTTTAATCTGACTTGATTAGTTAACTAAGTTAATGATTCAATTCAACGATCGATTAATAATAATAATAATTTGTGATAGTGATTTAGTAAAACAAAACCCTTTTTAATAATAATAAAACTTTATTTATTTTATCGTAGAAAATATTTTATGGTAAAATATTGTTTTGTTTCTAATAAGGTAAAATAGGAACGTACGATTATAATAAAATAATATCGTTTGTTTTTAGCAATCAATTTGTAAGAGAATAATATTTTGGAAAACCTATTTAAATACTAACCTATTATATTTTGAATACTAAAGATCATTTCAGAATTATATATTAATTAATTACTATTTAGTATTTAAATACTAAAAATTATTTCGGAAATTATCTGTTAAATAATTACTAATTACGTAATATTTAATAAGGTTTTTATTTTATTATATATATATAATTAATATACGTATTGAGGATCGTTGTATTAAATCGTTAATTAATTAATGAACCAAAATTAACAAATCATTAACCCACTAATTAACTATAACCCATAAATTTTCTAAGCTATCCCGGGATTGACAGAGCTTCATTCTGTCAGTCCCGGTCGGACTGGGGAGTGGTTTTGGAAGGGACAGTGCGTTCAGATAGGGGCACCTACCGGGAAGCTGAAGGAGGAGCACCGAGGGGAGGCCTCGGACTCGGGATCGGGGTATTTCGCGTCCGACACGCGGTTCTGCGTCCTGGACGTGTCAGCGGCGTGTCCGGGCTCGTATCCGCGTCTGGGGCGTGTCCGCGGCTCTGGGGCCTTGGCCGTCGGTCGGCGAGGTCGGGCCGGGGCTGCGGCGGCTCAGCCGAGGGGCGGCGAGGTCACCGGCGGCGTCGAGGGGGCTCTGGATAGCCGGCGAAGGGGAAGCAGCCGCGGGTGCTGCTGCTGCGGACGCCTGGGGGAAAGCTCGGCGGGTGGGTGGCGGCGCTGGTCCGCGGAGGGCAGTCGGGGTCGGCGGACGGGCTCGCCGGAGTCGTCGATCTAGGGTTAGGGTTTGCGGGGGGGGGGGGGGAAAGGGAACGGAGACGAGGGGTTTATATAGGGCTTCGGTGGAGAGTTGGCCGGGGCGTCGTTGGCCGCGGGATCCGGGGGAAAGGCGACGTGGAGGCGGTTAGCCGGCCGGAAAACGCGGCGGCGGCGAGAAAATCGGAGTCGTGGGCGACTGGGGACGGTGACAGCGGTCCGGGTCGGGTCGGGCGCCGGGTCGGGTCTGACCGACCCGCCCGACCCGCTAGCCTATGGCCGGGCTGGGCTGAGAAGCACTGGGCTCGGCCCACTGGGCCGGGCCGGGCCCAACTCAAAAAATAAAATAAAATAACAGTAATAATAATAATAATAATAATAATAATAATAATAATAATAATAATAATTTACAGAATTAATTAATTAATTATAAAAATAGTTTTTAGGCTTTTAAAAATAGGTCTGAGGCTCAATAAAATCCCAGAAAATTACCCCAAGTCCAGTTTTCCATTTTACACCCAAAAATATTATTTTCATGATATTTTAATACTATTTATTGCCAACTAAAAATCATTTATTAATTAAAGCCTTGATTTTAATTATAGAAAATTCCCGAAAATTTCCAGAAAATTGGGAAAAATCCAAGATTTAATAATTTGAAAAATCAGGGGTTTACAACCTACCCAACTTATAGAAATTTCGTCCTCGAAATTTACTACCATTGGGGGGAAGAACAGGGTAAACATGCCTTAAAACAGATGAGGGTACTTCTGCTTCATCTCAGCCTCTCGTTCCCAGGTGGATTCGCCTGGGGAGTGGTGGAGCCACTGAACTTTGACCAGTGGAATCACGGTGTTCCGCAACTGCTTTTCCATACGGTCTATGATCCTCACTGGCTGCTCTGGTATTGTAAGACTTGGCCCAATCTCCAACTCTGAATGATCCAGGATGTGGCTCGGGTCCGGAATGTAACGCCTCAGCTGCGATACATGGAAGACGTTGTGCACGCCTTCAAGATTAGGTGGTAACGCCACTCTGTATGCCACCTCTCCAACTCTGCTCAATATCTCGAATGGGCCGATATACCTGGGACTCAGTTTTCCAGCTCTGCCAAAACGGATAGTTCCTCTGGTGGGGGAGATCTTGACGAAGACACTATCACCTGCTTCGAACTCCACAAGTCGGCGACGGCTGTCCGCCCAATGTTTCTGACGATCTTGAGCCACCCGAAGTCTATCTCTGATCACCTTGACTTTTTCAGCCGCATCCGTAATCATCTCAGGACCCAGCATGACTCGTTCTCCTACGTCGTCCCAAGCCAAGGGAGTGCGGCAACGACGTCCATACAGAGCCTCAAAAGGAGTCATGCCGATGCTGGCCTGGTAGCTGTTGTTGTAAGCGAACTCTACCAAGTGTAGGTGGTCCTCCCATGATCCTCCAAAATCCAGGACGCAAGATCTCAGCATATCCTCTAACGTCTGGATGGTTCTCTCTGACTGTCCGTCGGTCTGTGGGTGATATGCAGTGCTGAACTTCAGTTGGGTCCCCAGACTCTCTTGCAAGCTCTTCCAGAAGTGAGAAGTAAAGCGGCTGTCTCGGTCTGATACCATGCTCACAGGAACTCCATGTATCCGGACGATTTGCCTCATGTATAGGGCAGCTAACTTCTCGGTGGATAAACCAACCTTGAAGGGAATGAAGTGGGCAGACTTAGTCAATCTGTCTACGATCACCCAAATAGCGTCCTTCCCTCCTTGGGATCGAGGCAATCCTGACACAAAATCCATAGTGATGTGCTCCCATTTCCATTCTGGAATGGGCAGCGGCTGAAGAAGTCCTGCTGGTCTCTGTCTATCTGCTTTCACCTGCTGGCAGATCAAGCATCTGCCAACGAATTTTGAGACATCCTTTTTCATTCCATACCACCATACGTGCTCCCGTATATCTCGGTACATCTTATTTGCTCCAGGGTGGATGGAATACTGTGAGTGATGCGCTTCCTGCATCAGCTGTTCTCTCAATTCACCAGTAGGTACACAAAGTCTGGTGCCATTCCTCAGTGTTCCGTCGTCTGAAATAGAGAATCCCTCCAGTGTGCCAGCTAACACCTGGTCCCTGAGCCTGCACAATGCTCCGTCCTCGAATTGAGTCTCCTTGATTTTGTCCATCAGGCTAGATTGCACTTGCAAATGCATCATGGGGAAGTCAGCGCCGGGTACTATTGCTTCCCGTCCAAGCTTCTTCATTTCCTCTGCAGGCAATACGAGTTCTAAACCCAGCTTCTCCATGTCCTCCAGTAGGTACCGATCTGTCGTCAAGAACATCGCCATCGGATATCGACTAAGTGCGTCGGCGACCACATTAGCCTTTCCGGGATGGTACTGCAGGCTGATATCAAAGTCCTTCATGAGCTCCAACCATCGTCTCTGACGCATGTTGAGCTCCTTCTGTGTAAAGACATACTTGAGACTTTTGTGGTCCGTGTATATCTCTACTCTTTCGCCGTACAGGTAGTGCTTCCACAGCTTCAAGGCGAAGATGACTGCTGCTAGCTCCAGGTCATGCGTCGGGTAGTTCTTCTCATGAGTCCGTAATTGCCGGGAAGCATAAGCAATTACCTTTCCATGTTGCTGGAGCACACATCCTAATCCTTTGCCGGACGCGTCGCTATAAATTGAAAATCCTCCTGATCCTGAGGGTAGCGACAAAATTGGTGCTGTTGTTAGCCTTCTCTTCAGCTCTTCAAATGACGCCTGGCACGCTTCGGTCCAGACGAACTCTTCATTCTTCCTGGTTAGCTTGGTCATGGGCTCAGCAATCTTTGCAAAGTCCTTCACGAATTTTCTGTAATATCCAGCTAAGCCCAAGAAGCTTCTGATCTCTGCAACTGAGCTGGGAGTATTCCATGTCTCCACGGCAGCTATCTTCTTGGGGTCCACTGATATGCCTTCTCCTGTGACAACGTGGCCGAGAAAGTCCACCTTGTCTAAGAAGAATTCACACTTGGACAATTTTCCATATAGCTTCTCCTTTCTGAGGGTTTCCAAAACTATCCTCAAATGCTGCTCGTGTTCTTCCTTGGTCTTCGAATAGATCAGAATGTCGTCAATGAAGACAACGACAAACTGGTCCAGGTATTTGTGGAAGACCTTGTTCATGAGATTCATGAACACTGCTGGGGCATTTGTAAGACCAAAGGGCATGACCAAGAATTCAAATTGTCCATACTTGGTGTTGAATGCCGTCTTTGGAATGTCTTCCTTCCTCACCTTGATTTGATGGTAACCCGATCTGAGGTCTATCTTCGAGAAAATCTTAGCTCCACTCAGCTGGTCGAAGAGGTCGTCGATCCGGGGCAGCGGGTACTTGTTCTTGATAGTGATGTTGTTCAATGCCCGGTAGTCTATGCACATTCTAACTGTCCCATCCTTCTTGGGTACAAACAAGACTGGTGCACCCCAGGGTGAGGCACCGGTCCTGATGAATCCTTGCGCCTGAAGCTCGTCAATCTGGTCTTTCATTTCCTTGGACTCCTTGGGATTCACTCGGTAGCAGCGTTGGGAGATTGGTGCTGCGCCAGGTACAAGATCGATCGAGAATTCCACATCTCGATCAGGGGGTAGCCCTGGAAGATTGTCTGGGAAGACGTCTATAAATTCCGCTATGAGTGGATGAGGGGGTCCGGTTTCTTCCGTGATGGATGTGTAGAACACACATTCCACGCCTTCAGGTGCTCGAATCACTTTGAGTTTAGGTCCTCCAGGTGGATCTAGAGTTACGCAGCCTTCTCGACAGTCTATCAGAGCATGGTGTTGACTAAGCCAATCCATGCCCAAGACTACGTCATAGTTTGGCAGAGGCATTATTAGGAACTGAGTCTGAAACTCATGTCCTGAGATAGTGACTGGGCAGCTACAAGTCTCACTAATGGGTATTGGTCCTCCACCAGTCATAACTCTACAGATTATCTTACTTATGCCAGTAACTAGATGGTGTGCAGAAATGAAGTTTGCAGATATAAAACTGTGTGATGCTCCAGAATCAAATAATGCTAAGGCAGGGTGCGAATGAAGTAGAATGGAACCTGCGATGACATCTCCTTCTGTCTCGGGTTCAGCTTCTGGCTCTTCCACAGTCAAGGCAAAAGCTTGCCCGGCTCTGTGCTGGTTGTAGCGCTGCTGCTGGGTAGGCAGTGGACCTCTCTGCTGTCCAGCTCCAGTTTTGTTGTATGCTGTGGGGCAGTCCTTCACTTGATGGGTGGCAGATCCACAAGCAAGGCAGTGTCCCAATTTCTTCCTGCAGATCTCTGCGGTATGACCTGGCCTTTTGCAGTAGACGCAGTTGACCGCCTTGGGTTGGTTGTACTGATGCGCTTTGTTGGCCGCTGCTGGCTGTTGTTGCTGGGACTGCTGGGGATAGGAGGGCCTATTGTTGTTGTTGCTGTGTCTCTTGTTGTTGCCCTGATAGCTGTTGCTTGACCCTGGATGCTCCCTCTTGGGTCGAGCAGGTGCACTGGCCTCTACATCTTGGGCCACCTTCAACATCTTGCCATAAGTCTTCGCACCGTTAGCAGCTACTAAGGTGCGGATCTCTTCACGTAGTCCGTGCCGGAACTTCTTAGCACGTTCTACAGGGTTGTCCACCAGGTGGCTTGCAAACCTGCCAAGCCTGTTGAACTCAGCCGCATATTCTTCAATTGTGCGGTCTCCTTGCTTCAGGTCTTGAAACTGTCTTCCCATAGCTTCGAGGGCAGCCTCTGGAAAGAACTTCCGCTTGAACTGCTTCTTGAATAGCCGCCAGGAAATCCCTCCAGCTTGAAATCTTGGCTCGTTGCGGTACCAAATGTTAGCCAAATCTCTCAGCTGGAGTGCTACGGCCTCAACCATGAGGTCGTCTGGGAGTCGAGCGACGCTGAGGAGTCGCTCCATATCATCTAGCCACTCGTCTGCGTAGATGATGCCTTCGGTCCCCTTGAAGGGACGCGGGTCCAACTTTTTAAAGTTTTCAACAGTTCCAACCTTTACCTGGATAACAGGTTTGTGGTTAGACTAGAAATTCATTAATGGAATCCAAGCTTTTAAATCCTCCATTACCTTGGCAGGTTCCTGTTCTGACCGGGATGTTCCTAGCGCTGCCATAGCTACATTATGGGCGTTCTCCATGCCCTCTCTCATAATCGCGGTCTGCTCGCGATTTGCTTCAGCTTGGGCCCTCTGGGCTTCAAGAACTCCTCGTAGCAGGCCTACGAGTTCAGCGGGGTCCACTGGCACAGGTGGTGCAACAGGAGGAGTCACATCGGCTGGAATTGATGTGGTCCTGGGAGGGATGGGTGGAGCTGCATGTACTACTGAAGTGTAGGCAGCGCGGGGAGCTCTTGCAGCATGGGGGCGATCTGTGAGCTGCAACGGAGAGGGGTCGGACTGAGCTTGAGTTGGGGTGTGCTCAGAAGACGAAACCTCTTCTTCGGCTGGGCCGGAACGGGTTGTCTTTCCCCGTGCCATCTTCTGGAAGGTTTAGGAAGCAAGCATAAGCAAGGTAACCTATGTTCTATAAGCAAGCAAAAATAATTGTATAAATGTATAGATAGAAGAATTTTGGTCCTATGATGTGACAGATTGAAATTTTCTCGAGAATTCTAAGTGTTCTAATTGTTTCTAGAGTCTGTTTTCCTAAAGTCATACTAACCTAAGGTCAAAGGCAAGTCGGTTTGTTTGGCTAGCCTGAGTTGACTAGACCAAAGGTTGTAAACATGGACCTGCATGGGCCACCACTGAAAACATGTCACGACCTGATCCCAATAATCTGGGTCCAGTCGGATCATGCCCAGCCTGCACCGTTGTGAGACGGCGGCAGTAAGCTGTATCAATCCGTAGTAACACACAGACATCCAGAATACATGAAGGAAATTCAATTTTTTTGCTAAGTCTGAGAAAGAAATTCTTTTACAAGCAAAGATTAAACAAAACATGGTCCAGGGTTATTACTTCAACCCTGATTATTACAATTGGAAATTAAAAGGAAACAACTAAACATCGGCCTCCTGGCTAGGTTCAGCTAGACCTTCAGAACTCTGGTCCGGACCATAAAAGGTATCATATGCCTCATCGTCACCGCAATCACCTAAAATTGTTAATCTCCAGTCAGGAGGGAGCAAGAACATATATCCAATTCCAGCATCTTAACGATAATTAAAATGATGCAATGAGATAGTTTTGAACAATATTTATATTTTTGTATGCAACAAATATGAAACAAGAATAGTAAAAGTCGATGAAGCAATGATGACAAGCTACAATCACTAAAGTGTTTTAAGAAAGGTAGCATCCCGTGGCCGGTCTGGGTTGGAGGCAATCTGTGTTCAAGTGAACACGGTGCGGCGTCAGTCCAGTGAGGTTGGACTTCAGCTATCCACAATGAGGCAATAAGGGGCTTTGACCACGGGTGCTAACTTTTCTCCCCAGTTCCCAAGGCAATAGTCAATGAGTCAATGAGTCAATCAATCAATCAATCAATCAGTCAATCAGTCGGTTCCGTGAAATCAAGTGTCGTCTCAATATATCTATATGACATGCAACATATTTAATTACAACTAAAATACCAGTTTTGAATTATATGAAACTTGCCTGGAGTTGGTTGGTGACGCGGGTGAGATGTCGCGACGGTCTCAACCTTAGTTACAGGGACCTACAATTATTAATAATCTGATTTTAGAATTAAAACAAGGGTTTTAATCTGACTTGATTAGTTAACTAAGTTAATGATTCAATTCAACGATCGATTAATAATAATAATAATTTGTGATAGTGATTTAGTAAAACAAAACCCTTTTTAATAATAATAAAACTTTATTTATTTTATCGTAGAAAATATTTTATGGTAAAATATTGTTTTGTTTCTAATAAGGTAAAATAGGAACGTACGATTATAATAAAATAATATCGTTTGTTTTTAGCAATCAATTTGTAAGAGAATAATATTTTGGAAAACCTATTTAAATACTAACCTATTATATTTTGAATACTAAAGATCATTTCAGAATTATATATTAATTAATTACTATTTAGTATTTAAATACTAAAAATCATTTCGGAAATTATCTGTTAAATAATTACTAATTACGTAATATTTAATAAGGTTTTTATTTTATTATATATATATAATTAATATACGTATTGAGGATCGTTGTATTAAATCGTTAATTAATTAACGAACCAAAATTAACAAATCATTAACCCACTAATTAACTATAACCCATAAATTTTCTAAGCTATCCCGGGATTGACAGAGCTTCATTCTGTCAGTCCCGGTCGGACTGGGGAGTGGTTTTGGAAGGGACAGTGCGTTCAGATAGGGGCACCTACCGGGAAGCTGAAGGAGGAGCACCGAGGGGAGGCCTCGGACTCGGGATCGGGGTATTTCGCGTCCGACACGCGGTTCTGCGTCCTGGACGTGTCAGCGGCGTGTCCGGGCTCGTATCCGCGTCTGGGGCGTGTCCGCGGCTCTGGGGCCTTGGCCGTCGGTCGGCGAGGTCGGGCCGGGGCTGCGGCGGCTCAGCCGAGGGGCGGCGAGGTCACCGGCGGCGTCGAGGGGGCTCTGGATAGCCGGCGGAGGGGAAGCAGCCGCGGGTGCTGCTGCTGCGGACGCCTGGGGGAAAGCTCGGCGGGTGGGTGGCGGCGCTGGTCCGCGGAGGGCAGTCGGGGTCGGCGGACGGGCTCGCCGGAGTCGTCGATCTAGGGTTAGGGTTTGCGGGGGGGGGAAAGGGAACGGAGACGAGGGGTTTATATAGGGCTTCGGTGGAGAGTTGGCCGGGGCGTCGTTGGCCGCGGGATCCGGGGGAAAGGCGACGTGGAGGCGGTTAGCCGGCCGGAAAACGCGGCGGCGGCGAGAAAATCGGAGTCGTGGGCGACTGGGGACGGTGACAGCGGTCCGGGTCGGGTCGGGCGCCGGGTCGGGTCTGACCGACCCGCCCGACCCGCTAGCCTATGGCCGGGCTGGGCTGAGAAGCACTGGGCTCGGCCCACTGGGCCGGGCCGGGCCCAACTCAAAAAATAAAATAAAATAACAACAATAATAATAATAATAATAATAATAATAATAATAATAATAATAATTTACAGAATTAATTAATTAATTATAAAAATAGTTTTTAGGCTTTTAAAAATAGGTCTGAGGCTCAATAAAATCCCAGAAAATTACCCCAAGTCCAGTTTTCCATTTTACACCCAAAAATATTATTTTCATGATATTTTAATACTATTTATTGCCAACTAAAAATCATTTATTAATTAAAGCCTTGATTTTAATTATAGAAAATTCCCGAAAATTTCCAGAAAATTGGGAAAAATCCAAGATTTAATAATTTGAAAAATCAGGGGTTTACACGACAAGCAGTAATACATGATTCATTTAACATAGCCTCCCTGAACAATTATGCATATACAAGATGTGTTCTATACTTAGCACGTTTTATAGAACATTTGTACGAACAAGCATACGATAAGGCAACAGTTCACAGGTTTGATTGACAAGCATAATAACCAAGTATATTTGTCTTTTATCTTGGTTTCTTTTATTATTACTTGGTATCGTTTGATCGGGGCATAGAAGAGTGCAGATTTATTAGCTGTGAAGCTTGGAAGCAGGACTAGCTAATCGGGTTGGTAGCCACTCACTTAGATTTTGGAAAGAAGAAGGAAAGAGGCGCTTCACGACTCCGCTCACAAGCCGCCTACTGCTCGTTCACCTGCACACGAACAGCTCGATTAATACTTCTTCCTCTCTTTCCAATCTCGGAATAGAAGTGCAAGTCAATGAACGAAAATAATGAAAATCATCGAAACCGTTCAAGAAAACAAGCAAGTCCCAAAACCAACTCAAAGCACGAAAGCAACAAGCGACATCGAAAACCGAGACAATAAAAGATAGCAGCGGAGAGGTCCCTCCTGACTCTGCCGCTAAGCCGATCCTTGGGGCGCAGTCCACTGAATATGGGAATCGATTCCGAAGAAACAAATTCATAACAAGGACGAGTTCTTAATTCAATCTATCCCGATCGAACGATACCGACTTGTGTTTCTTAGCCGCGCTCTCCGCATCGGGAGAACGGGGCGCTACATCCTACCCAACTAATTGGAAGTTTCGTCCCGAAACTTAGGGTAGAACTTATCGTTAGGGATTATTTCGTTGGGGACGACGATCAGGAAGGTTCGGACAGGAATTAATGGCATGGCCTAATTGTCCACACGCTAGGCATAACCCAAGTCTCAAACGACAATTGTTGGCAGTGTGCCCACGCTTTTTACAGAAATTACACAATGGCCCTGGGTTTCCTCTTTGGTGCCCTCCGTTGTTAGGGCATTTTGCAGCAGTATTTCCTCTATCGTTGCTTTGGCGTTTGTGAGTGTAGGTATGCACAACGCCGACAGGAACGTGAGGATAGTGAGGTTCAAGCGATAGGGCGTGATTCATGACTTCACGCATCGTACGATACTGAGGAACGGCTACGTACGAATGGATGGCAGGGCGTAGTCCACCTTCAAACCTTCTAGCTCGACTCGCTGCATCAGGTAAATAGGCCCTAGCGAATTTGGAGAGTCGGTTGAATTCGGCGGAGTACTCCTTAACTGTCATGCTGCCTTGCCGCAGCTGCACGAACTCGTTTTCCATTTGACGTTGTACTGGAGGGGGTACAAACTCCTCTTCGAACGTGGCACGAAAGATCGTCCACGAGATCGTCTCCTCTCCGTGATCAAATTGGAGAGATCGTCGATGCACGTCCCACCAATCGTGTGCGTTAAGGCGGAGCTGTAGTTGCGCGCAGGCGACGCGCTTCTCTTCGGGGACCTCTAGCAGAGCGAAGTGATCTTCAAGTTTGACCAACCAATCTAGAGCTACGACTGGGTCCTCAGTCCCGTTGAATGGGGTGTTGCAGACTTTCTTGAAGTGGCCAAAGTCGAAGGCAGTCACGTCCCTCGCCCTTGGAATTTGCGGCGTCTCTACTTCAAGCACGGGCTGTTCCATCGGAGTCGCTGGCGTTGCCGCGGACTGGTTGGATGCCAAAGTCTGAACGATCTGCTGCAGGGTATCTACCTGCTTCTGTTGGACTGAGAATCGTGCTTCTATATTGTCTTGAAACTTGAGCTGACTCTCTTCCGCCCGCTTCTCGGCCCGTTCATAGCGAGCCTCGTCCCTTTGTTGGTTTGCCTCCAACATCTGCAACATTCGTTGGACGGGATCGATGCTTGGCACGGCTCGCTGGCTCTTTGAACTTCCCGAAGTATCCGAACTACTTTCTTGGCCTTGCGTTTCGTCCGAAGTTTGCGCTGCAGATTGCGCTGGAGCCATTCCTTCAAAAGAAGGTAAATTACATTAGGATCATAATGTATTATGGACTTATTGCATGAACGTATCTCATTTTGGCCTAGCGAGTTCAAGAGTTCGCACAGGAATTTGATCGTTAAAGGAACTTTTCCAGCACGAAGTCTAAGAAACTTGAATCTGTGCTCTGATACCACTATGTCACGACCCAATTCCGTAGAATCACTTGAGGCGTCCCCCGAATCGTGACCGCCGTGCGGGCCTGGAGTTGCGCCCGCACAAGGCTTTAATGATTTGCATAGCAAGCACATATTCAGAGTACGCAGATAAATTGAAACACAGATTTGAAACATAGAAAAGTTCTCTTTATTGATAATGAACATCTATTACAAACTCTTGAACGAGTTAGCTAATATGCCGAACGGCTTACAAAAAAGATGACTCAAAATGAGATAGCAGTCCTGTACATTACATCCCTTTATAAACTCAAAATGATAAAGACCTCCAGGCTGGAGGATCGCTTTGCCACGGAGCTGCATTTGTGTATGAAGAGTTGCAGCTTCTGGCTTCAAAAGGCTTCGAGGGCGCGGTGAAGATGCGCCAACAGTTGGACTGGATCGGGTAGACGACTTCGGCTCCTCGCTCGGTTCGCCTTGGTGCGGAGAACCTGTTTCAACGAGGGTCAGCATATCGAAACATGCTGGTGAAGGCGAGCTAGCCTGACTATACCAATCAACACGTTGTTTAGTGAAGCATGCATATTTGTGGGTTTCTATCTTGCCTTAGTTCATTTACAAGTAAGCAGCATATTGAATTTACTGAAATGAACGTGCCACCGTTAGGTGGATTTTACCTGACCGTCTGAATTACCTGCACAATACTTACCATGCCTTCCCTGCCACGAAGACACAAGTTAGTATGCAACAGGTTTAAATATACACGATGATCACTGGCATGGTTGCCATAATGGACTAGTCCGAGACAAGGATAGCATGCAACGATAGTACACGAGGCGTTGCAAGCCATCTTATCCCGTACACGATGACTATACACGAGTTCCGCCCGGATCGGATCGGTGCCAGTGCCCCAGCGACCGTCCGCAGAACTATACCTTGTGCACAAGTTGTCCATGATCGAACACGATTAACAAGTTAACAATTCATGCAGTTGAGGCAACACGATTGCAAGAACACGAGTGCAAGAATACGAGTGCACGACAAGCAGTAATACATGATTCATTTAACATAGCCTCCCTGAACAATTATGCATATACAAGATGTGTTCTATACTTAGCACGTTTTATAGAACATTTGCACGAACAAGCATACGATAAGGCAACAGTTCACAGGTTTGATTGACAAGCATAATAACCAAGTATATTTGTCTTTTATCTTGGTTTCTTTTATTATTACTTGGTATCGTTTGATCGGGGCATAGAAGAGTGCAGATTTATTAGCTGTGAAGCTTGGAAGCAGGACTAGCTAATCGGGTTGGTAGCCACTCACTTAGATTTTGGAAAGAAGAAGGAAATAGGCGCTTCACGACTCCGCTCGCAAGCCGCCTACTGCTCGTTCACCTGCACACGAACAGCTCGATTAATACTTCTTCCTCTCTTTCCAATCTCGGAATAGAAGTGCAAGTCAATGAACGAAAACAATGAAAACCATCAAAACCGTTCAAGAAAACAAGCAAGTCCCAAAACCAACTCAAAGCACGAAAGCAACAAGCGACATCGAAAACCGAGGCAATAAAAGATAGCAGCGGAGAGGTCCCTCCTGACTCTGCCGCTAAGCCGATCCTTGGGGCGCAGTCCACTGAATATGGGAATCGATTCCGAAGAAACAAATCCATAACAAGGACGAGTTCTTAATTCAATCTATCCCGATCGAACGATACCGACTTGTGTTTCTTAGCCGCGCTCTCCGCATCGGAAGAACGGGGCGCTACATACAATGTCGATGTAAACCCCCTGATTTTTTTTCAAAATTTTCAAAACTGGATTTTTTACAATTTTCTGGAATTTTCTGGGATTTTTCTATAAATTAAAAATAGGATTTTAATTATTCAATAATTTTTAAATGATAATAAATAATATTAAAATATTATGGAAATAATATTTTTGGATGTAAAATAAAAAACTGGACTTAGGGCAATTTTTCTGGAATTTATTGGGCCTCAGACCTATTTTTAAACACCTAAAAAGTATTTTATCTATTTATTTAATTAATTATCTAATTATTATTATTATTATTATTATTATTATTATTATTATATTTTTAAATCTAGCCCAGCCCGGCCCACAGCCCCGTGGCCCGGCCCATTGGGCCGAGCCCAAACCCAGCCCAGCCCTACCGGGTCGGGTCGGGTCTGCCCGAACCCGACCCGCCGCACCCGCCGACCCGCCTTCACCCACGACCCCTCGCTGCCCGCTTCCCGCGCCGCCCCGCCCGGCCGCGGCCGCCCGATTCGCTCGGCCATGCACCCCCGCGAGCTCCACCACGTCGCCACGACGCCCGCCACCCTCGGCCTCCGCTCTCCCCGTCGGCACCCTATAAAAATCCCCCCTGGCCAACGCCTCCACCCTCAGCCACCGCCCTAGCCAGCCCTCTCCGCCACCGGCAGCCCGCCTCCGCCCTAGCAGCGCCGCGCCGCCTTCCGCCGCATGCCCCCGAGCCCGGCCGCCCAGCAGCCGCCCTCCGCCGGATTCCGACGAGGAATCCCCAAACCCGAACCCTAAATCCGATTCCTGTGTCGGATACGGACACGGGACACAGTATCCGCGTGTCGTGTCGGACACGATTTTGTCCTGTTTTTGGGTCCCCTTCAGGTACTTGTAACTTTTTGTTCGTAGCTCTGTTTTCGATTCCGTAAATTGCGTTGCGAAGCCTGTATGACCCTCTCGGTGCCCGGATAAACCGTTTGGGGCATCGCGTCCTGTGGTGATCGCACACCGCGATCCAAAAACAGGAAAAAACTAGACCCTGTTTTACCCCGGAACCGAGTTCGTCCCGCCAAACGGGACGACTTGGTCGCGCGCGGTCTTCACAGATACGTGCGCATCGTCGATACGGACGTGTGGGATTTCGCAGAAGTCGATTCGGGTGTGCGTGCACACCGAAATCAACGCGTATCCGCAAACATCGCCCCGTATCCGTACTTTCTGGAATGTGTCCTAACTTTGTGTACACACGTCGGATTGAAACGAAACTTGCGCCATCGGACTCGTAGCGATACGCTGGTCCTGTGGGTCAAGTTTGGTTCGATTCTGAGAACGTTGACGAAATCGCGTGTCGTGGGCCCCACAGGCCCTGCTCGACGGGCGATTTTGTGATCGGCTCATCGGAATCCAATTCTGGAAGTTCCGTTGGGTTCGTATCATCGTTCCTGGCCTGTTGACACTAAGTTTGGTGAATTTGGAGACCTTTGACCCGGACACATTTTTCGGTGCAAAGCGGGCCCACATGTGGACCCCGTTTTGACCCGAAACTGCCGTTTCTGTCCTTGTCTCCAATTTGGACCCAAGGACAGGCGTTTCTAGCTGATTGATATTTTCTGGATCTGATGGTAATATTTGTTTCAGCAACCGGAGTACCGCCTGTAAATCCAGCTGAAGTCAGAACTGCAAACAGAGCCGGAACCACAGGCAAGTGTACCTTGCCAAACCCTGCAGCTTGCTATTTATTTTTATTGACTTGTTTATACATCAGTGGGCAAGTAAAGCTTGCCATTAGCAGTAATTTCTGTTCTAGAACTTGCCTGAATTCTTGTTTAAATACATATAAACCTGTTTAACTGTTAAAACCCAGGACCGAGTGGCGTACTTAGCGTCCGATTACCAGTCGGGTGCCAACTCCGTACGCGGAGTTGTGTAACGTCACATAGAGATGGATATTGAGACCCGATAATTCTTGTACTTGTCTTATCAAGTACTCCAGAACCCAGGACACTTGACACTATTCATGAGACAGAGTCTTCCTGAGACATTCATGGTGATTCTGTATAGGATACAGGACTTGACAGAGATATTTTATAGACATTATGACTTGCTGCATTAGCTATAATCCCGCTGACATGGACATGAGACGTTATGGTCATGATATGCGTGATTACATTGGGTGGGGAGAGACACACAGGCTACAGGTTGATGTTATATTATGCCGGCGTCTTAAGTCTCACTACGAGCTAGACAACTACATGATATCACTGCTACCGGCTCTCCGACACAGAGCTTATAGTAGTTTCAGCCTGAGTTCTTGTACTGCTCTCATATTGCATATCACATAGTTGGTTACTTAGTTTACCCTGATGATTATTATTTATTGCTGCACTGCATCTATTTTGGCTTGTATTTTCTGTACCTTGCTGTCCCCTGAGGACCTGGATCCGGATTATGTCCCCAGGTATAGCCGAAGAGATCCATCCAGAGATATACCGTACAGGAGCACTTCCAGGAGCTGTATCAGGACCGGAAGACGAGCTCGCACCAGAGAACTTCTCCTGAGCATTGGCCGTATGTAGTCAGTTATTTCTATTTCCAGTTGTTTATTTTCTGTCTATTTGTATCTGTTGTACCAGACATATTCTCGGATTGTTTTCCAAGATATTTTTGTGATCAGCTTATTTTATTTGCATTACCCTGTCCTTATCTGTGTTTATCTGTTGTGGATGAGGATAGAATAACCCGTGACTTGTAACAATTGCCCTAATTCCTGTTAGACTACAGCTTAAGCATGCCCTGATGGATCCATTAAATTGGGTTGTCCATCGGTGCGTGCTGCTGGCCATTGCGCACGTCTCCAGTCCCTCGGCATTTTGGGACTGGGGCGTGACAGTCGACACTCGTCGACAGTATCGAGCAGTATCGGGCGAGACTGTAGAATTTTCTACAGTCCTATATAGATTTAGGACTGTAGGAAATTCGACAGTCCTATATATATTAAGGACTGTAGAATTTTTTACAGTTCTAAATTTATATAGGACTGTAGAAAATTTAACAGTCCTAAAAAATTAGGACTGTAGAAATTTCTGCAGTCCTGTATACTTATAGGACTGTAGAAATTTCTACAGTCCTGAATGTTAAATTAATTTAGGATGTTAAATAGAATTTTTTTGTGTGTCTTATAGTCATGCCCCTCGGAAGGACACTGTGGATGAAGATATCATGAGAAGACGCCATAATGCGTCGATGCGTAAGGAACACACTGTTTCGCGTACTATTAAACCATGCGTCACTATCCACGAGCCCGAGGCACGCCCTGAAGTGAGGAAACGTCGATTGACGAAGAAGACTCACTCGTTCGAAGAGACGTGCTCCTCCTAGTTCTTCCGGTTCTTCTTCCTCCTCCGATGAGGACATGCCAACTGTCCCAAATCGGCCTACTGATGGTTCAGGACATTCTCAGCCTGCAGATAGTCCTGTCGAGAGTCTCCCACAAACTCTCGAAAACCGGGCTACTAATGGTTCAGGACCTTCTGAGCAGCCAGATAGTCCAGTCGCCACTCGTCCAAACGATTGCTCTATGTTACCGTCGATCGAAAACCATATTGCATACCAAATATGGAACAATCCGATAAGTATATTACGTTATGATAATTTTATATATAGTTGTAAGTTCAAAGTTCATCCAATTATTTATAGATAAGTATATTTTACATACAGGTATAACTTCATCCAATTGTTTACTTTTTAGGAGAGTTCTCGTATGTTGGCGGTGATCAACCACGGGAAAAAAATGCAATACATGGAGGTATGAATTATTAGGAGACGATGTGAAGGCAAAAATCAGTCCCACCGGTCTACAATATTTGGGTAGCTACTCATATACGACGGTGGATAATGCACTGATTTCAGCATTTGTAGAACGATGGCATCAAGAAACCAACACTTTCCATCTACCCAATGGGGAGTTGACGATTACCCTTGATGACGTCCATCATATATTGGGACTTAGGGTTGATGGTCGAGTCATGATGAATCAAACTTTTGATGAGTCGAGCATCAACTTTTACGACCATATTGTAGATTATGTATCAGGGTGTCTGGGAGTTGATGCCACTAGTTTTACCAGTCTTCGAGAATTCAAGAAGTCATACGGACTTCCTCTAAAATATTTGGAGGAGATATTCGCTGATCCGGACCCCGAAATGGATAATAGCGATAATGTGGCCCGCGAATATATGCAGTTCATCTTAGGGGCTGTCTGCATTACGGATAAGTCTGGAACATCCATACATGCCAAATATCTCCTCAATTTGGACAACATTGACACGGTGGAAGAAATATCTTGGGGAAGCGGTATACTAGCATACCTTTACCGCGAGCTTGGTGTGGCATCCCGCGTGGGTTCGAAGACAATATCCGGATGCCAGACTCTACTCCATGTATAGATATATCTTTGTCAACTTATATACATAATTTTAAATTTTGTTGTTTATTTTTGGACTAATATTTTTTTAACCTGGTTACGTGAAGGCATGGATATACGAGCACTTTCCAACCCTGCAGCAGGCTAAACTGAACCGAGGGTATGACGAGAACCTTCCTAGAATGTGCCGATGAAAGCCAACTAAGGAAGATGCCAAACGTTCTCACACATTGGCCGCCCTACGGAATGCACTCGAAGATATGACGACAGAAGAGGTGAATTTATACCTAATTTTATACTTAATTGGTATTAATTGACTACGTTATGCTAAATGACGTTATGCTAAATTTTATGCGGTACAGATTGTCTGGGATCCATACCGTAATTTGCGACAGACTAGTCGTCCATTACAACCAGTCGCTTTATATCACGGTCTTATCAGTTATCATGAAATCGAGGAGGCTTATATGCCGGATAGAGTGCTCCGTCAGTTTGGCTACGTACAAACTGTCCCAAAGCGCACTTTGAAAATGATAACTCCTCCGCGAGGTACAAAACCGCTAAACTATATTCCTGCGACGTTCAACTGGGTATCAGACTTCTTCACCGAGTGGCAACGCCACGTTATTAGAGATACTGAACGACAAGCAGCAGTTAATATGACGGAGTGTAGTGACGACTACCTCGCCTACTACGTCGGCGTCGGACTACCTACCTTGTTCCAACGCGGAGTCGATATTGTGCGTGTACTTTCAGATCTTCCTGCCAAATCGGTCTTGTATACTGCATTGGTCAAGATGGTGAGCCAACTTCTACACTTTCAGTTCAATATTTGTAAATGTTTATAACAACATTTTTTATTTCTCATGAATAGGCAAGAAAAGTGAAGAAGTTGGGAAGAAGCCTCGTAAGTTGCCAGGGTTCGAATTATATGGCAATCAATGACGAACTCCAATAAATCGACAACGCTGAAGATTTTTCTTTCTTGGAAAATAGAGAGCAACGTACAAAGAGGCGGCATGAAGTTTAGGCCCCGTTTGAAGACTTGTAAAACTTTCAATGAATATGAATTTTGAGACTTGTAAAAGTTTAAACTATGATTTTGAGACTTGTAAAACTTTGAATAAATTTGCTACTATTCACACTTTCAAAGAATTTGCTTCAATTGCTACAATTAATAATTTGCTACAATTTGTGTTCTAATTTTGCTACATACATACAGTTGGCAAATGTGCAGACAGTGGAGCTAATTTTACTTATAATTGTGTATACAGACAGTTGATAAAGTTTAGGACTGTCAACAATTTCACAGTCCTAGTATCTTCCAGGACTGTCATAATGTTGACAGTCCTCAACTTACATATAACTGTGCATACAGACAGTGGGTAAAGTTTAGGACTGTTACAATTTTGACAGTCCTAGTATATACTAGGACTGTCAAAATTGTGACAGTCCTAAACTTACATATAACTGTGCACAAAATACAGTGGGTACAGTTTAGGACTGTGACAATTTTGACAGTCCTAGTATATACTAGGACTGTCATAATTTTGACAGTCCTAAACTTACATATAACTGTGCATACACAGTGGATAAAGTTTAGGACTGTCACAATTGTGACAGTCCTAGTATATACTAGGACTGTCAAAATTATGACAGTCCTAAACTTACATATAACTGTGCATACAGACAGTGGATAAAGTTTAGGACTGTCACAATTTTGACAGTCCTAGTATATACTAGGACTAGGACTGTAACAATTTTGACAGTCCTAGTATATACTAGGACTGTCAAAATTGTGACAGTCCTAAACTTACATATAACTGTGCACAAAATACAGTGGGTACAGTTTAGGACTGTCACAATTTTGACAGTCATAGTATATACTAGGACTGTCATAATGTTGACAGTCTTAAACTTACATATAACTGTGCATACACAGTGGGTAAAGTTTAGGACTGTCACAATTGTGACAGTCCTAGTATATACTAGGATTGTCAAAATTGTGACAGTCCTAAACTTACATATAACTGTGCATACAGACAGTGGGTAAAGTTTAGGACTGTCACAATTTTGACAGTCCTAGTTTTCTGGCACTTTTACATATTGACAGTCCTAGTAGCGATTAGTATCAATGCACAACATACAGTCAAAATCTATTAGTATCAATTAGATAACTCCTTTCATTGCATAATATACACACAACATACAGTTCAATATACAGTTAAACATACATGGCTCATTGCACAAAATATATTTCAATATAC
The DNA here is from genome assembly GCA_036927795.1 of Iris macrosiphon. Lineage (NCBI taxonomy): Eukaryota > Viridiplantae > Streptophyta > Magnoliopsida > Asparagales > Iridaceae > Iris > Iris macrosiphon. The sequence continues at coordinate 307,769,706 of JAYESA010000004.1, forward strand.
AGTATCAATCGATTAGAATATCAAAGTAGTCGTCCGACATAATTTTTGGATCCTCCATCTTCATCATCTTCTTATAGGCAGCCATTGCATCCGTGTAGGGTATCGTCCATGCTATCGCTTCATCTGGTGCATGTTTATACCAAAGCGTAGAAGGTGGCGGAATATGAGAATGACCGATCAACCTTGGGATGACGAAGTATTGTCCGACAAGCCCTATGCAACATAGATTGGATACTCCGTGTTCGGCCGGGGGAGCACACATTGGAAAGAAAGTATTGTTAATACCTTATGAGATAATTACAATAGGTATCTTATACCTATTAGAGAATATGTAAGCAACAGGCGGGACATCCATGTAATGGTCTGGTCCGGTAACTGTTTCCGTACAAGGTATGCCTGCTAACAAATCTCTAACAATTTTTTCGTCGAGTATCTGCCTATAGAAGGGTAGTCGAGACTCCAACTCCTCGTACAGCTCTTCCCTAACCTGTCTCTATCCTGCTTCAACTGAATAGCCTAGTTGTCTTGCTAGTGCATGATATCCACGATGGCCATCTTAGGAACATCAACAATAGACCAAATGAAATTTCGTATCTCAGGTAGGAAATTTTCAATGTATAGACTATAAGAATCAGAAAAGTTATCTAAACCCTTCGCTGTGACTGCATCGTTCATTTTCTGTTTCTTATCCTCCTTCAACCGTGCCTAGTTATCTAAACTCCGGAAAGGAACAATTCTTCAACCAACTTTCTTTCATCCTCCTTCAACCGTGCCACGTAGGCATGACCCGTAAGTGTCCCTGGAATAGGATGATTGTGTCTTCCATTCTTAACTTCGATTATCCACTTCACATCTTCTACTTTTACAATCAACACCTTCAATGGACAACCACATTTTCTCGTCCCAACGTTTTTCTTAGAAATTTTTTTCCAACAACACCCTTTTTTTTATGATGCTCCCTAAACACACCTCCTCTTTCGCACCCCAGCTCTACATATTTTCGGCCCGGCCGAGATCTGATGGATCTTGCAATGACTATTACTACGTTATGTCGTCTTCCAACTTCTCTGCACCACTCTAATGCTTCTTCCTGGATTGCAAATTGAATATCTATTGAGAATATATCATCCACATCAACACCAATAGTAGGATATACCACAATATCTGTACAAGGTTGGTCCTATAACCAATATAAAATAATATAAAAATTAATAACTTCATATAATCGGCACTGCAAATAATTTAGTCTTTCAGATCCATGACTGTCACTATTTTGACAGTCCTATTTGTATATAGGACTGTCAAAATTATGACAGTCCTACTATTATATAGGACTATCGAAATTCTGACAGTCCTATATTTATATAGGACTGTAGAATTATTGACAGTCCTATATTTATATAGGACTGTCTAATTTTTACAGTCCTTACACGATGACTGTCGAATTAGGGTTGTCGTTTGACGTACCGTACATGCTTCAGAACAACCGACATATTTTTCGGAACGGCCGGAGTGCATATTTAATGGATTGGATGATCCGACTTCGTCATCGAAGATATTTTCATACATTGTCCTACAATAGTAAAAAAAACTAAATTTTTTTCTGACAATCGCAAAACTTATTCATCGTATGTTCTCGAAGACATACCGGAAGAATATTCGTTGGACAATCACCAAAGCAAAATTCTCCTCCACTTGGGACCACAACTATCAATTTCCAAATTTAGGTTTAGACTTGGAGAATGAGGGTTTCTTCAAGTCAAGGTGGAATGCCTAAAATAGAAATTTTCTTCACTTATATACCTTGGTGTGGACTAGCCCCAAGTAACTTTAAGAGTGAAAAACTTGTAATTTTGAGAAAAATTACACTGGGCTACCCCCAAGTAATAAGTGTAGTGCCCTTATAAATTATCAAAAATTTTGATAGTTCAACTTATTGAAAAGACTGACAGTTCTAATAATTTTTTTGACAAGTCCTTTGTAAATTTTTGTACAAAAAAAATTAGATCACCCCGATCAAGTTTGACAGTGTCACAGCTGTCACCGAGAAAGAGAGAAAGAAAGAAAGAAAGAGAGGACCAAGAAACTACTCTCTATTTCTAAATACGGAAAAATATCTACAAAAGTTCACGCCTCTTTCTTCTTCTTCACAGCACACAAAAAGGGCATACAATACAATAGCAACAGAAATAATCCTTCTCTCTCTCTGTGCTTGGGATTTGATTATCCATAGGTAAATTTTTCCTACCTCTCTATTCTATGAGAGTTCTTTTTTTGTTTGTTAGATTCATATTTTCAGTTTAGTTTGCTTCAATTTTGTGCACGAGCTGCTTAGTCACAAAAAACTATTATACTCTCTATAGGTTGAATTTGATATATAGCTTGGAAATAAACCAATGAATCAGTTTGGTAGATAGATGTGAAAGTGGATTGCTGTTGAATTCTGTTGATACCGATAATTCTGATGAGCTGATTTTGAACAGAATTATGCATCTCAGAAACGAGCATTAACAGTACTGGCACTATTATAATAAACAACTAAATACTCCCCAACTTTCCTGGTTTGCAAATTGCTAGCCAATGCCGTTAACAATGGCACCCTTCTTATTTTTATTTCTTTTCTTAGTGATACCCTATCTTACTGGCAGGGCCGGCCCGGGGGTTGGGTTGCCCTAGCCGGAGCTAAATTTGGTTGCCCCTTGCCCTTGACTCCAAAAGAATATATTAAAAAATTGATGGCCAGTGGGTTGGCAGCAGCGTCGAAGTTTTTGGTTCTGAGGGCGTCGTGGAGCTCGGATTCTGAGTTCCTCTTCTTGAGCTACTCGAGGCATTCCTAGTGGGATATGAGCCTGGTGGATTGTTTGTTCAACTGACAGAAAGAAGTTGGGGTGGACTGCGGAGGCTTTATTGGCGGAGAATTGGGGGCTTAGGGGTCTGGAGAGGTTGCCGAAGGGGTCTAGGAAGGTTGCTCTTACCAGGAGGTTGTCCAAGTACGATGGCTTGTCTGGCTTACCCCAAGATCGGCCCTACTTACTGGCATAGGTCAGGAAGATGCAAATCGGAGGAAGTTCAGGATATTTAGTTGCTAATTATAGTAGTTGCTAATTATAATAGTTTAGGGCAGGTAGGGTGTTGGCCTAGGGCCCAACGATTAAATGGGCACAAATATGGTTGTAACTAACATAGTAGTAGTGTGTATCATGGGCAACTCTTAATACAAAGCAGTTGTGGTGTAGTGGTTAACATATTTGTTTTGCACTATAGAGGTCCTTAGTTCAAATCTTGGCGACAATTTTTTTTTTTTTGTTATATTTACTTTTATTTTTGTTTCTTAATATTTTTTTTACATTATGTATGGGGCTTGAGCCTGCATGAGCTCTCAGGCCGGCCCTGAGTTTAGGGTATCGATTTGCTAATTTTAATGGTTTAGGTTAGTAACTTGTGAATAGGGTGAAAGCTCACATAACAAGTATGTTTTGATTTTTTTTTCTTTCTGTTTTCCTAATATATGGCCATGAAAGAAATTGTTCACGCATTACAAGTAGTTTGTACTGTACATGCTTTTCAATTGCTAGAACATGGTACCAGGGATAAAGTCTTATCGTGCTAGAAATACTTGTTTTCAGTATAACCCAGTGTAGTCAAAGGCGCGCTTAGGCGCAGGGGCAGCGCCTCAGGAAACTCCAGGCGAGGCGCAATTCTTAAGGCGCACCTAAGGCGCGCCTATGTGCGCCTTTTTCGAGCGCCTTGGAATAGCTAAGGCGTGCCTAGGCGCGCCTTGAAAATCTTGTGAAAAAATAACATGTTTAGACTATTTTTTTAACTGTTGTACTATTTTTAGACTGTTTTTTGAACTGATGTACTTTTTTTTTTTATTGTTTTCTCTCTCACTCACTCAATTCAAAGTGATTGCAACCTAGACATGGGAGAATTTGAAGCACACATGTTTATCAATGTAAAAATCCGATGTGAATATATATATATATAATTTTTGCGCCTCGTGTCGCTCGGGCGCGCGCCTTAAGTGCGTCTTGCGCCTCGGACGATTTGGACCATTTGCGCCTTGAGTGCGCCTTGCGCCTTTGACTACCTTGGTATAACCTATGTTACATGGTCTCGGATACAACATGGCGCGATTCGGACATGGCACAAATTTTGGTATGCCCTATTATATCTTGGAGTATCTGTGCCGTGTCCGACACAACACAAACGCAATACCGGTATTTGTAGTGTTTGTGCTTCCTATAATATAACAGAGTTTCATTTTCAACTTTGTTATGCTAGGTAATTGCTGATTCATGTATCTAGTAGAAAAGATGTAAGCCTTTATTGTATCATTTTCTTAATTCTAATGGTAATCCTGAACTTAGCAGGTTTCTGGTAGCTGGCAAAAGAATTCAGGTCGTAGACATGTCTATATAGCAGGTCATACATGAAGCAAGGTAGCGGCATCTTTCCTGGTTCTTTGATTTACATGTAGGTCAAGGTTCTTTTAGTTCTGTATTACTTAATTACAGAGATGGAAGCTTAAATAACATGATTTCATATTCCATCCTAACTAGTGTTTGTTAGTTTGGCTAGTATATTTTCTATATCCTTATACCAGAGTTTCATGCTATGTTGCACGAGTACGGATACTGATAGAAACACGATATAGATACGGGATGCGGACATTTTTAGATAGATGCAAAAGTACCTATGTTTTTACAAATACAGGGAGGGGTACGGACATTGTAAGGATTTGGATATTATTTTGCTGTGTCCATGCAACATAGGTTTCATGGCTATGATCAATATAACTCACAATCCAAACCCCGTCTTCAGCTATGGAGTCAATAGATTTTGATAATGTAAGGGTGTAATTTAAGTGGAAGAAACTTAGCTCTGTCATCTTAACTATGGTAGAAAACCTTGTTGATATGACATAGCATTCAGCAAAATCAGAGAAACTAATGTAAACCTCCACTTACCACGTAGGAATACACGCCAAACCAAAGCAGACTATATGTGTGAATTCAACGAATTGTGAAACAAACCAGCCGCCGAGTCTTTAAATTTTTTTTTTTTTATAGATAATAGATAAATGTTATGTGGGAAACTAATAGTAATAGGCATTTTGGCCACTGGCTTTTCATTATCCATGAGAACTGAAGGATTCCCACTTGTTTAGGATGATCCCAATTATCCATATTGTTTGTTCAGTAGATATAAGGTTCTTTGTACACTAAACTTCACTATTGGCCTTTTGATAAATCTCTTATATCTATTATAAATACATTCCATAAAACTCTTATGCTAGACCCTCAAAGTTACTTGAAAACTGAAACTATGTGTTTCAAGAATTTATTTTCTTCTTAAGCTTGGGTGGTTTTGTATCTGATTATCTGAGTAGAATTGTGCATTGGCATGGGTTGAGATGTTTTAGGCATTAAAAGAATTTGACCTTTTGAAGAATGATTATAATCCTCAGTTTGGATCAAATATTATAATGATATTAATGAATAGATCAAGATAATCATCTTTTATTTTGTTGGATATCGAAACTTCTTTTTCCTAAAGGCTGATTGTGTCTCCTCTTTTCGTTCATATAGTAGCCAACAGTAAAGTGATGCATATAACGTCGGAGAGGGTTTTGTGGCGCCCTTATATGATTTATACTATCTGATAAATTTTTGATGCGAGTACAGGGCTATCGTGTGATTGTAAGGAATGTTGTGGAAAATATACTTTATTAAAAGATGAAGAAGACCCGCGATTGGCGATGTTTGACAGGCCCTTACCTTGTTTTGGCTGTGGAATTGGATGGTGTTCGTAAGTATGCTTTCCAATTCTCTTTCTACTTCCATAATATAATAATAACACCATTTTCTTACAGTTTACTTCTAGGATGTGTGTGCCCATTCTTGTGGTACTATGCAGCATTCCTCTACATGTTTAAGTACTACAACAGGGATCCTAGAGAGCGTGGTGGCCTTGCTTGCTCTGCTTTCGCTGTGAGTCTCTCTCTCTCTCAACCATCATGTACCACAACTCGAAAATACTGTAGCTACTGTTATTTTTGTTAAGAGGTCTTCAGAACCACCAGCTTGTTCTGTTTTATGACAGATTAGTATCCTACCAATGAAAAACCACATTTTTTTTTACAGTAAACACTTTTTATATAAATTATAGCATAAGAAACGCCAACAGATGAATTTGTCATTGCCCCATCAAAATAGTCAATATTAAGCATTAAACCTCGAGTACAATGTTACCTTGGACGCAGTTTCTTTTAATTCGTGGTATGGTACCAATACAAATACACAATAGGCTACACAAACTTGGTTACATAGTTGTAGTGGCTATACTTACTACTAGGTTGCACGGATACTCCTCCAGGACCATGTTCGTTCCTGTATCTTACACGTAAGTGACACGATACTTCCTCGACCACATGTTAGGTATGGCTTATCCATGTATAGGTTACGGATACCGAAAACATGTTGAAAGTTATGTTGCATGGCCACAGGAAAATGGTGTCCATGACTCCATATCCATATCATGTTTGTACCCATATCCACGTCTGTATTTGTACAACATGGAAGACTACGCATCTAGCTACAGAAAATATTTCTCTGTATCCATATCGTGTCCTTACCCGTATTCGTGCGACATAGGTTTAGAATTATTTGGCATAGTCATGACCAAGTCCAACATAATTAAAATATAAGCATTTCATTGGAGACGATCCCTTTTAGAATTTTATTGAAGCTAATTTTTATTCAAAAAATGCTTAAATATGTATATATCAGTAAGATCTAATGCGTAAAATATGTATCATGTATATATAACGGTATACATGCCATACACATATACTAAATTTTCTGACAAAAGTCGTATTTCGAATCAATATTGTGTCATATCCGACCATGCCCATGTCTATGCAACCTAGCTTAATTGTCACCCTATAAGGGATCACAGCTAACTTAAAAATTGGTCTCTTGTATATATATATATATATATATATATATATAGAGACATGACTTGGGTTCCTGGTTAGCTTAAAAACAATTAATGCTTCCTAAGAGGTCTCCTTAGGAAATTTCCTACAAGGAAATCCATGTTTCATAATCCGAGCTAACTATGATATCCTCTTGTAACCATTTCAAGCAGCAAAGGGAGGAGGAAGGAGGGTTTAGTGGCGGCCGCCGGTGGGGCTCATCGGCGGCAAGAGGAAGGGCGGTGGTGGGTGCGGGAGAGGGCTGTGAGGGAGTGCAGATGAATGGGTTGGGGTTTGTAGGTAGAAGAATGGTTTTCTATTTTTTAATTCTTTGTTTAGGGACAACAGTGTCTAAAATGGTCACCGGTCATCTTTTAAAATATGGTATTGCCATCTCCGGTGCATCCATCATGAAAAGCATGCCTCCCTAATCGATGCATTGCATGTGATTGTTAGATGTAACGGAGGATTAAAGGAGGGGGTAAAGTGCAAAAACTTAAAATGTTGAGGGTATTTAAGTCATCATTATCTTCATCATCCAAGCATTTTTCCATCACAATAGGGTAGACAACGGAGCATAAAAAAGCTCTATACAAGATTTGACAATTTTATAACCGACTGTTGATTTGACGTCAACCCTCCATGATAGTGCTAAATTCCTAGGCAAGATAGCTATATGAACATGAGAGGGACATGCCACAAAACTTAGGTGGCTAGTTGGCATGCAGGTATGCCTACATTTTGGACTGTAGTTTAAGCTCATGCAACAAAGAAGCACCCTCCAAGTTTCCTAGACCGTAAAAAAAAATCTAGACGAACAGGTAAGATGATACAATTTGCTATAGGGAATTACATTCATCTCTATGACATATTACTCCAAGAATGAAGGAATAATCCATGTTGAGGATATCCAATTGCGAAAAAAAGTAGTTCATGCCTTCACGGTATATAATTGCCAGAACATGTTAGTTGAGGGTATTTAAGTGCAATTTAGCCCATATATAAATATATGAATAAAAACAACCAACTTGCGACCTCGACTAGCCTAATAACCCTATTGTTAGCCCAAGTTCATGCTCTTGAGTTCAAAATGGTCGACTCATGAGCTTTTCAGTGAGCCGGCCTCGAGTCAACTCACGAATAGCTCGGCTTGTTAACAACCCTAGTTAGGACAAGAGTTTCATGTTGACACCAAAACGGACTTGAGACATCAGAAGTTTCTCAGTTTCTTGTGGTGGCTATTATCTTGAACTCTTGGACCCTCTACTTATGAGTTATGATATGTGGAACACCTAATACTGATGACCAACTTGTGGAATGTGACTCTTTCTAAAAGGATAAAATTTAGCCCTGCAGCAGCTGAAGCACCATTCAACTTTAGTACAACGTGTAACAATCAATTATATTTTGAGAAAACACATACATTGATAAGCATTATAATTGGGATATACAGGGATTCCCTTTTATCCGGTGTAAATTTCTTTGGTTCTAGCAGAGGCCTAGATTCTTGACGGACACAAGTTTTCCTGGTAGGAAGCAGTTTAGTGCTTTCTTCCTAAACTTTGGTATTTCTGGGAAATGTGATGCTTCTCGAAAGTCTTTATTCCCTTCCTAACTCTGGTATTTTTGTTCTTTGTAATTCTTGTATTTCATTCTCTTGGCAACTTACTATTTTTCCAATTAAAATCTTCAGGCACTTCTCTGTACTAAATTCTTGTATTTCATTCTCTTGGCAACTTACTATTTTTCCAATTAAAATCTTCAGGCACTTCTCTGTACTATCATAACCTGCGTCACGCTAGCTGTTGTCTTTCTTTAGTCTGGTCAATTGGCTAAAGATCCATGTGCAACGATGGCGGCATCAAGAGAGTGATGACAACATCTTGCCTTGTATTTTAAGCGAGGGCTGATAGTGTGACTGACTTAAGGTATATTCTAACAGATTTTATTACTGACCTAACAGATTTTATTACTGACCTCTTGTGTATCTTGAAATATGATCACAAACTCTATGTAACATAGGATCAACTTGCAGTTGGCAGTTAAGGATCCCAAAGAAACTTTCATTCAGAACTAATTATGATTCAGTTTTTTAACAGCTTCAAGAAGCAGCAGTTGGAAAACAAGAAGCACTTGGCTGTTATTGTGGTTGCCCTAGTTAATTCGCGAACGACACTAATGCATTTCCTTCTTATCCACTCTATACTTGGGTCTTTTCGGCAAGAGCTGGAACCTGCGACGACGCAAAGAGGTTGGCTAAGCAGTTGGTTTTATCTTCGTATTGTTATTTG